>JADLZN010008933.1:0-15758 GCA_018155175.1 Sinocyclocheilus anophthalmus
CCCATAGTTTTGTATGATGCTGTGGCCCTGGGTGAGACGTTGAGCATCAGAGTGAATTGTTGTTTTATTAGCTAGATTGAGCCGGTGGCGTGTTGAATGTTGGGTGCGTGTCCTCCGAGGACGGCTCTGAGAGCTCCTGACTCTGCATCTGCAGTAAGTAGTCATCAGGGACGGATGGCACATGCCAGCACAGATTTTCACGGCGGCCCTCAGACGAGAAACAGCAGGCCGGGAATAACATGCAGATCTTTTTTTCCCCTGTCGCCATCACAGATATAGGAAAGCAAAGCACCTTTTTCAGGACATCTCAAGCGTCTAATCGATATCACTGAGCGTTACTGAGGTTGGCTTGTTGTGCCTTACCCTGTTCTAGCTCTCAAAAGCTGGCTTGGTGCACATGGCTGTCTTGTCTAATTTTCTCTGGAATTCTTTTGACTCTGGGACACAGGAACAGAGGAAACTCAATCTGGAGTGCCCTGAGGGGTTCCTCTGCAAGAGAATTCCCACCCAGATAGTTGCCAACACCCACACAAACATTTATGTAGGTCTGTTTTCAAGGAAGAGAGCGCAAACCTCAAACCTGCATCACACCACAGCCATCGACAACCGCAGAAGTCTAAGCAGCTTGTTTGTTAGTGGGCAGGTGGGAAGTGTAAAGGCAGTTGAACATGTGCACAGGGGCCACTACTTATGTGCCGCAGTATCATTAATTAGATGGCAAGTTGTACTAACAAAGAGCCTCAATGTACATGCATATTTATTTAACTTGTTGGCCCATTTTGCGCACTTCATTCTTTATAGAAAAAATGAAATACGGATCATGTGACACTGAAGACGGAGTAATGGCCCTGAAAATTTTGCGTGGTCAAACAGTAATTTTAAATTGTAATATTACTGTATTTACTGTATTCTGGATCAAATAAATGCCGCTTTTTTCAAGAAATCACCACTTATTCTCAAACTTTTAACCAGTAGCGCTTAAAAATTTATGACTAGTGTACCTATAGTTGGGTATTGATATTCGAACACACTGACAACAGTTATTAACTATTCTCTTTATCAAATTGTTGGTATTGTAAACATGTTTCTTATTTTCAATTGATAAATGAATTGTCACCCACATAGGCTACACTGCCAATTTAATATAATTGTTATAATAATTTAATTATTGTTTGTCAAGTGTCTAATTTCTTTTTATAGTGTGGAATTTATCCTAAAAAATTTTTTTTGTTTAGCACATTGCTGTGTTCAGAAGTGGTCTTTCTATAATAATATTTGAATGAATATTAAAATTATTATTTGTTTAATTTTTTTCTCTGTGTGCTCTGAGAATCTGCTGGAATTAAATGGCCAAAAATGTTCTCTGAGATTTCAGTGTGTTTTCATAAAGAGCAGTGTGGTCCAAGTACAATTTTGTGTCATGCCATCAAGGTCAATTGTGCTTTTTGTCTCTATATTAAAATAAAAATGGTTTATTTAGACCGAAGAACAACAGTGTTTTGTCTAGAATTGACCCCAATAATGAGGTGGTGTACCCTGCGTTGTTAGCTGCAGCTGGTGTCTAAAGAATTACCACACGCCACTGCCCTCTGGCTATGGTTCGTCAGCTCATCTGATATTGAATAATGATCGCGGCTGGCTTGTAGCAAACCGCCGTTCCAAGTGTCTGTCACTTTAAGTGACTTCCACAATGGCAGCCTTTTTCTCCACCCTGTTTGGTGGTGGCTTCTTTTAAAGGGGTGAATTGAGAGCGCTTGGGGCCTGCGTCTGTACTAGTGTGTTTCCCGTTCTTGGCCTCCCGTGAGCGGAGGGGGTTGGCGGTGGCAGTCACGTGAATAGTAATTGTATTTGTGTGGGGGTCCTTTCAGGCTGTCGCTGTAAATCTGTTTGACTCGTCACTTTGTAAATCATTATGATGGCTAAAAGCCTTTTTATTGAATTAAGGGAGGGGGAGTTGTTCTCCTGAGCAAATGTAAGACGTTTTTTGTTTGTTTGTTTGCCTCATGCTCATCTTTGGTAAAGATACCATGCAGTTTTTGTGTGCTTCTGTTAAAAAGGAAAAGTTGGCTTTTTTGTCACTGGTCAATTTTGAGAGTTTGTGCTATTTTGTTTCTGTAACATGTCTTCATTCAGATTAGTGGAAAGAAAACATCCAAAATGCACATTTAATTGTTTTATTAGACCTCATCTCTATGCATTTGTAGATTTCAATTACAATATCTTTCTTTAAAGGCCATTTTCTTAAAGTGAGTTTTTTTCTAGTATACTGAGCCAGAAATCAGCTTTTTACAGAATGTTACATATACCATTCACCTGATTTATATAATATTGATATAACATTCCTAAAAATGTGGTAAAATATGTTTTTTTTCTGGCTGTTGACAGGATTTTCTGATGTAAGGAGTGATAAAAAGACATCCAAAATTCCCTCTGAAAAAAAAAACATTTAACTTTAAGGAATTTTGAATCTGGCTTCATCCAGTGTTCATGTTTCCATTCTGGAGATTTATGCAAATTAGTGCATATTTTTATATATATAGATAATGCCTCATTTGACTATTTAAAAAATACAATAAAACAAAAAAAACGTATTACAAAACAATTGTCTCAAAGGAGTTGGTTAAAACTAGGGTTGGGTACCGTTCACATTTTAACCGATACGGAATCGGTACCTGAATTTCGGTGTCGGTACCCAACGGTAACTTTTTTCGGTACTTTACTCTCTGTGTAATTACAAAAACATTTATTTCAGTGAAAAAATAAGTCCAAAAGTCTCAATTTCAACATTTTGAACAATAGGGCCCTACAAACTTTTTCTTTATTTCTTTTTCTTTTTTCCCCCCAGAAATTCTTGTTCTAATTTTTCTGAAAATCAAATGAAGGCATTAAACATTTATTTTAAATCAAATGAAAAATAAACCCTTTTATTTTTTTGGCAAACAAACTGAGGTTTACTTTTGAAATTAATACATGGAAGAAAAATTGTGTGAATATTCCTTTAATAGGCTAATAATTGTATTATTTTTTTTCTACAATTAAGTGATTAATCTGGTTGTAATATTTATTTTTATCATTTAATTGTTTTATTTAAATTTGATAGAAAATGGAATATTTAAAGATGTACATTATACTGTACAAAAGTAATACAAGAGTAATATATTTCTGTTACATGTTAAACCGTACTTTTATTTTGACCGGTTGCCATGAAGTTTCTGTGTGTGTATACAGTAGGATGATGCTAGTTTTCTCAAAGGAAACGGTAAAATTCTCGCGAAGTGACTCTCACAGCCCTTCTGGAGAAGTTTTTGTGTTCATGCCGTATGAACACAAAAACGCAGAGACACAGAGGCCGAAAATCACCGCGAGCGTCACGCGTGCTTCAGTATTTGTGTGGTAAACAAAACCGCGTTTCCTCCATTCATACATACAGAGGCAAGCGGAACATGCAGGATTCATATTTAAACCGTATTTTTGCATTTTAATATTCAATACACTGAATACACTAGTTCATATCACGATTCGAATTAAATGGCAGTGACTACTTTTTATTTATTTGTCCAAAATTTGGCAAATTCTGTGACATTCAGCTTTCTACAGTAAATTACATTTTTATGAATGGACTCCACGATCCAGTCTGCGTTTTCGCAGAAACCATATGGCCCTAGAAATGTAACCACACTTCAGAACATTTTGGCTTGCCCTGTGTGTTGTCATTTCAGGGGTGACATCACATCACAGGGTTTCTCTTTCTCTCTCTGTAGCGTATGCGCCCAGATGCGTTCTCAGGTACCGAAATTTGGCACCGATTGATTTAACGTGAGTCGGTACTTAGTAGTACCGACGCAATTCGGTCGGTACCCTTAAAAGTACCGAGTTTGGTACCCAACCCTAGTTAAAATACACATTTTTAAATTGCAGATTTGCAAGGGATGTTCCAGATGCTATAACAACATGGAAAAATATTTTATAACTTTTAAACTGTTCGAAATTTGGGTCAAACAAGATGAAAATCACTAGATGAGGATTGTCAAACTCAAAGTGTCACATATTAGCAGAACTGGTTTCAGCTGACAGAAACATGACAAAGTACATCATGTCCTGAAGATCAGCTTGGCTTGTTGTCTGATAAACATCTCCGTGCTCCTCTGCACTCCCCTCTGCCACTCGTGGCTTGCATCATGCGTGGCGGCAGGCATTTGTCACTCTGAGCTGATGTACTGTCAGTAACACGCTAGACGGGATAAGAGAAATACGGATCTTCTTTATTCTGTTACTTGTTCGCAGAGGCAGAAAGAAAGTCATGTTCTTGAAAAAGATGTCTATTATCGTTTCCATAAAGATAGAATTGTCAGCTGAAATGATATGCTTCTTGTTGTTAGTAAATAGCCTTGTTCTGAAACGTGGGTTTGATTTGAATGAATGAATGCCCTTAAGGGGTCATATGATGCGATTTCAATTTTTCCTTTCCTTTGGAGTGTTACAAGCTCTTGGTGCATAAATAAGATCTGTAAAGTTGCAAAGACTAAAGTCTCAAATCCAAAGATATTCTTTATAAAAGTTCAGAATACACCTACCTAAAACGGCTCGTTCTAACACGCCCCAACATACCTACGTCGCTCTGTGGGAAGATTTACATAACACCGCCCAAATGTTCACGCAAAGAAAGAAGGCGTAACTTTTATTCTCACGGTAGTATTGTTGTTTCTGCCGCAATGTCGTGAAGGCGCTGTGTTTTGTTGTGAAAGTGAAACGACTTTGTTTGGTCTTCCAAAAGAGGACGATTCGTCATGCCTAGAGCTGATCTATGCTGTCGCTGAGGAAATACATCAACTTTGCGCTGTGGATCGCCGGATCGGCTTTCACCGTGGACGAAGCGGAGTCCAGCCCGGGGTCGTCACATGTCCTTCCGGATGCTCCTTCGTCGAAGTCGCCGGCAGTGCCGTTCTCAAGCCCGCCGCTTCAGTTCACTCTAGCCCGGCCTCAGCTCACGCTAAGCCGGGGCTTCCGCTCACTCTATCCCGGCCTCAGCTCACTCTATCCCGGCCTCAGCGCACGCTAAGCCGGGCTTCCCCTCACGCTAAGCCGTTGGGTTTTTCATTGTGAAAGCGAAACTACATTATTTGGCCTTCCAAAAATGGACACAACTACAAATCAGTGGTTAATTTGTATTTACAACACTGTTCCAGAACAGTTTAACCCAAATATCCAGATGTGTGCAGCACATTTTATGGAGGACTGTTTACTGATCCTGGGAGAGTAACGTTAGACTAAAATGTCGGCAGTTCTGAGTCTGACTCACAGTCTGTAAGTATGTTTTCATTTAAAGGATTTGCCACTGATGATTCAAACGCGAGTTTTGGGCAGTGTAGAGTAGCACTTGTTGTTTGTCATTTCTCTGATCACAAATGCAGATATAGTTTTATGTTTACGTGGCGCGATGCAATGCAACGCGTAAAAAGACAGTATAAGTCATAATCAGTAATTATGTCCCCACTGGATGCAACAAATGCCTCGTTTGTAATGGGTTTTAATGTTTTTGTCTCGTCGCTCCGGCCGGACATGGCATCAACAGTATGTGAGGGGCGTAACATTTCCGTCTCACGCTTGAGGTATTCGGCCAATCACAACGCACTGGATAGCTGGCCAATCACAGCACACCTCGCTTTTTCAGACCGATGAGCTTTGTAAAAATCGATGCGTTTCAAAAAGGTGGGGCATAGAGGAGAAACAATAATGTACAATATGTGGAAAAAAAAATGTTTTTTTTTTAACTTAAACCGCATAAACACATTTCATTACACCAAATACACCAAATAATGTTCTTTTTAGCAGCATCATATGACCCCTTTAAGTGTCAGTTGTATATTGATACACTGAAGGCCTCAAACAGGTAAAGTCAACTTTTGGGTGCAGCTACTGACGTCAAAAGAGCGTCCTGCCTGAAGTTAATGTGAAATTCAGTTTACAACCTCTTTTTTTCTATAATGTGATGTATTTCAGAGTGAAACAGGATATTCAATGAGAAAAAAGCAGGGCAGGACTGCATTAATCACAGTTGATTGGCTTGTGAAAAGATGTCTTTACAAAAGGGATTGAAAAGTAAGACGGATTCTTGAACTAGAGCCTAAAAGGGAAGTTGTTTTGGAAATGTTGCAGGTTTTTACTAATTTTGATTAGAACTATAAGAGACAATTTTACTATATCAGGCTATAATGGGGATACTTTGTAATTTTATTTATTAATTAATTTAGGATAGGTTTGGGAATTTTTTTTTAATCTATTTATATTTGGATAGGGTTATTGGAGATATATATATATATTATATATATTAGATATATATATTAAATGGCAGAGAATTTTAATTTCAGCTGATTATCATCCATAACAAAAACAATATTTACTTTTTATATACGTACATCACTACTTATGCGTTTGCTCTTAACTGTCTTAAAAGGGTAAACACAATTTTCATCCTAAGTTGATTTTACCAGAGAAAGTTGGTTGTATGTACTTTAATATGTTTGTACTCCGGGAGGGCTCGAGGTTCCTGGAAGCCTGTGCTCTGATGGGCAGCTCCACTTTTGTAGTACGAGGGAGGAGAAACTGCTGGAATTTCTCACAGTTGCCTGTCTGACAGAGTAACAACTCAAGCTGAAAACTCTTCTGGAAAATATTGATGTTGGAGGTCAGTAGGCTGTCACAAGTGTGGAAGACTTTGTGTGCATGGTGATGAATGTGTCCTTGGCAAAACAATTGCATCTCCAGTGCTTTTGGAGTTTTAGTTAAACACTTGGATATTATCTTTGTGAACTAGATTTCTGTGTATTTCAATAGCTGTAGAATCAATCTGGATTGTGGTTGTTTCAACAGTTTATCAGTTCTACAAATTGGTCGTGACAATTGAGGAGAAGATTAATGATTATATCCCATTAGAGTAATAGACGCCCTAAAACTGCCTGCTGGAAAGATGCAGCTCTCAAAGGAGCGTGGATTTGATCATTCGCTAAGGCTTCCGCGAATTATCTCAGAAGTGAATCTGACATTTTGTTTATTCAGTTTGCCCACAAAGTATTGTTCAGTGAAAGACAGTGCAGACAGATTGCATTTGGGCCTGTCAGTCACAGGTGCAGTCTTTTCTGTCTTTGATAGCTAATTAAGGCATGACACATGTTTGGCAAGATGCCCACGTCCCAATGGATTATGAAATGATTATAGAAGGCATTCAGAATAGAGGAGCAGAAAGATCAATATTGCATGTTTACATAAGCTCATCACTAAAGACTTCAAATGCAGGAAATCATGTCTGTTGTATTATGTAGCGGTTAACACGTGGTAGACCTCTTACACTCGTTGCTAATTTGCTAACGCAATAATAAATGTAAATGATATACATTTAAACAAATTATACAATTTATCGACTTGATTTACTGAAGCATTCAAAAGTTCATAATTTATTGTGTTTACCCGATGAAGTTGTGTAGGACATTATTCTGGGCTTTGGGTTTAGGAAATATGGCTGTGTGGCTCATGTGTACTTGATTTTTGCATTTTAAATTATGTTGCATGTATTTTACAAATCAAGATTTGCATTCAAATATTTCTGGTCATTAATCATGGTCAAATTGTGGCATGTTGTGACTTGTATATGGCATTATTTGTTTGCATAGGATCACAACAATTCAAGCATGCTTGTTTTGCCTGTTTATAATGCCTCTAAGTTCTGCTTTCATGAGCAATTTGTTAAATTAGTGATTGCTAATGACAAACACGGTCAAATGTATGAAATAGTATTTTACATTACTTTACATAACACATTTCTTTGTGTTTTTGTGTGGTGTTACTGAGTGGCTTGTGCTTGTGCTCCTTGTACTCTGCGTCGACTGTGACTGAAATCAAATAAATAAGATTGACTGGATGAGAGCCAAGACAGATTACTGGCACAGGGATTTCTGTCAAAAACATCTCCGAGGATAATTAGCTGTGCTCTATTACCGCCGTTTTGGCTTTTTAAACCACGCTTATATACACAATGCCCAGGCCTGTTAAGTCTAGAGGGTGTGTAATAAATTATTGTGACTTTATTGCTAAGGTAAATATTAGTTTCCAGTCATTTACTCAATAATAACATATTATTTGCTAATAATGAATCAGATTATAAATTGTCACCACAGTTGGAGTGATACATACTAGAACGCCCACTAAATATTTACCTTTTTAAGACCGACTGTGATGTGGCTTTGTGAAAGTGGTTGGTTCGCGTTCAAAAAGTTCTTCTTGTTGACCAATGCAGTTTGAAGTCATTCTGTCATGAATAGCAGGCGGGTGTTGTGCACTTGTCAATAATTTGATCATATTTCCTGTCTGATGTGATTTCTCAGTTAGCCAAATCTGTCTTTCAGCCCCACTAGAAGTGTCTACTGTATTCTGTGTACAGTACAGTATGATATGATCTCAGCAAAGCTGACACTGCACATAAAGAGTGCTTTTAGCTATTATCCTCAATCAAAGGTAATTTGGTTGTTGTAGAGACAAATCAGAAGCAATAACAGAATTCAGCTGAAATGTCATTGCAGACTGTAGACAAAATCGATGGATGGAGAGAAGGAAAGGGTTGTACTGGCAGGGAAAGTACAGGAACTTAGTCACAGCTTTGGAACCCAGGATTACTATTGACGTCTAAGGAAAGCCTCGACCTCACAAGGGATTCCCCAAATCATTGATGTGTTCCACCCTGCAAACATAACTTTTTCCACTAAAAGAGAAAACATGGGATGGTTTAAACTAAGCCTAATATTATGCATTGAAAAGTCTAATGCTCACCAAGGCTGCAATTATTTAATCAAAAACACAGTAAAAACAGTAATATTGTGGTATATTAAAATTGCAATTGTAAAAAATACATTTTCTATTTGAATAAAATGTAATTTACACTTGTAATTGGAAAGATGAATGTTCAGCATCATTACTCCAGTCGTCAGCATCACATGATCCTTCAGAAATAATTCAAATATACTTATTTGGTGCTTAGGAAATATTTCTTATCATCGCAGAACTATTGAAATATAACAGTTGTTTAATATTTTTGTGGAAAACTTTCTTGGATACATTTTTTCAAGATTCCTTCAATAGAAATTTCAAAAGAAAGTAACACTAGAAGTGTTTTGCTGTCACCTTTTGGTCAATTTAATGCATCCTTGATTAATGTTGTGTGTGTGTGTGTGTTTTACTTTTTTTTTTTTATAAACTTTAAAATAATTGAACTGTTATATATACTGCTATACTGCTACTACTACACTGTAAAACCCGATAAGTTCAGAATACTCCATTTTTGTGGACACCGATTACCTCAAAAAATGTAATTAAGCAACTCTAATTTTTTAAGTTAACATTAATTATAAATAACAATTAAGTCAAAATAAAAAGCTTAAATTAGTTTTTTGCTTAATGTTTAAGTGCAGTGTACTTAAAATTATTGTTTATCATACGTAATGTTTTTCATTGACCAATTATTTTAATGCAGTAGTGCTTTATTAAATACAAATACTAACTAAAAAAATACACTTGTGCATAAAAAACACACGCACAACTGTGGCTATACAATTGAGGATTTTTTTATTCAGCCTTTTTTAAACCGCATGAACTGTGTATTTCTGAATGTCAAACACTGAAGATCATCTCATCACAACTGCAGTGCTTGTAGGACTTGTAGTGGTTTCGTTGTCCATGATAACAAAATCAGCTGGAGAGGTGTTTGTGTCAGTGATGTCTGGCACGACCCAATTCCTCCTGGAATAAGCACAGAGGGTAAAACTTTAACTTTAACTTCAGAGACTAAAAGTAGACATTTATATTTACTGCCAATATAGTGGGGGAACTATAACGTCAGAACCAGGAAGTGTAATTCGCCGTGGGTTCCTTCTAGATTTTCCTATGGGGTTTTTCAATTTATGAGTAAAATAAAGCTTGTGGTAAACTTAACTTGACGATACTTTTATGTTTTGTTCTAAAATGTAAATTACACGCATCCATACCCAAAACACACATTTTGAAGCTGTTCGTTTTTGAAAACGTATGTTTTTAATAAGTCGCTAGATAAGAAGGTTTAGGTTGTGAGTGTGTACAGTTTACATTGTACAACAAACGTAGAATCTCGTCAAGTTATTGTTACCACAAGCTTTCATTTGTATTCATAATTGAAAAACCCCATACATCGAACTCCTCAGAAATACTCTTTCGAGATACAGCAACAATATATGTGCTACCTGATTTGGTTTTCCAGGATCACCAGGGTTTAATGACACAGAACCAATTCCGGGTTCTTTATTGGCTTTACTGGAGCAATCCGCTTAGTTTTTTCCAGTGCTCTCTGTTCCAAACTCTAGTTTGAGCTGCCTATCTAGTCATCATTATCTATGTTTCCACCTAAACCCCAAGTTTGAATTTAATTAGGCACAAAATTAATATGTTTTTGACATATTTTTCGCACAACCTTTTGTGAATAAAGCACCGTTTTTATCCAGCAAGACGAAGAGAACAAAATCGTAACTTCCTGAAAACTGGTGCCACATATCTCTAAGAAAAGGTCATTTGCTGCAGTAGGAGAAGCCACTGTGGGTCTTTTGCGTAAAATAAATTACGTAGACAAATTGCAATAAACACAGTCATGTCATCCTGCATTCGGAGGCGGATGCCTGCTGTTTGGAAATGCAGACAGTTCTGTAAGATTGTCATACCGAACCACTTTGGCGACAGACTTTGGCTCAAGCTTTTAAGAATGACTAAAACAACATTTCAGATGCTGTGCAAAGAGATCGCTCAACTGGTTAGTCAAGTTATCCCGTCCCATTGTGCAAAGTCACATGACTTTTTAGATGCACATAAAGGAATTTATTCATAGTTTATGCGCATGTTTTCTTATCAGATAAAAAATATATCTGCCTCAATTACATTTTTAGAATTTTGGTGCATCTTGCCATTTCCATCATGTGTTTTTTTATGCAATACCCCAAAATGTGCATACAAATAGGTGGATGGAAACATAGCTACTGACACGCACCAGACTCCCAGATTTGACAAAGCATCTCACCTCTCAAGGATTGGGCAATCCCAGACTGCACTGTGAGAAATATTAATCAATTCTGAAAAGATTGGAGTAAAACAGCTCTGTCTCAGTGACTATTTCAGGCAATATTTATGTGTGCTACGTAATTTGCTACATCAGAACAACCTCAGACTCTATCTGAGGTAATCAACTGTAAGCATTAAGTCTGGTTTCTCATGGGAAGTGGTGCATTGAAAGACTTACATTTCATTTAGGACACTGCCTTGTAAGGTAGCCGTCTATGTAGATAGCAGAGAGCGAGACAGTTCCTTAGGATTTGGAGCAGAGCTCGTGATTTTGCAGTGTCCTGCCATAGAGGATGTCGAGAATACCCTGCTGAAGGTGACATGCTGTCAACAGCACCTTATTAAGCCAGGGAAAGGTTTATGATAACAATACACATGCTCTGAAAATGCATATTTACTCTCCTCAGGTTCTTGAAACGCAGACACACATAAAGGGATGACTCTTGGCTAACGCAGCACTCGGTAAAGTAAATTACAGTTTGTATATTATTCATGTCCATTGCCATCTTAACCAACTGTTAGCATTTTACGATATTATAGGACAATGATGAAGTCTATTGCTCTCAAAGTTGTGACTGCTGTGCCGTCCTGTGGTTAATGTTCTCAAAAAAATTTCAAAGTAATGTCATGCTAGTTTAAAGTCAACATGAAATGCTGTTCACAAACCAATTTTGCATTGGATATTTTTGAATGAAACAGGATAGTCACTGAAAGAAAATACAAGGCGGGCTTGAATTGAGTGGATTGTGAAAAGTGGGTGTTATTGGCTGGTGCTTTGTGACATCATCTGAAAAAGAAATGTATATCAGAGGTGGAGCAAATGATTACACTTTTATGGAAGAATATGAAGACAGGCATTTTTTTAAATGTAACATTCACCAGTGAATGAACACAGAACACATTTTTGTGTTTAAAAACACAAGACACAGAACAGTGGAATGAAAAAATGGTGCAGAGATGCACAACACGGGTGCCCTGTTTTTAGAACTCTGTGTCATGATCGAGATGCTGCAAAAGATGCAAGTGCAATAGTCAAAAAGGTCCGTTTTAGTAAAGTGGAATGCAAAAATGTGTTCTGTGAGTACAGTGGTCAGGGACATCATCTGGTGCATCTTTATGTAGAAAAACAATGGAAAAGAAGTGCAGTGGAATGCAAAAATATGTTTTGTGGGAACGGCACCTTAAGGTGCATTCATACTACATCAACTTTTTATTACACTTGAATGGAAGAATATGAAGAAAAACACTTTTTAAATGTAACTTTGACCAGTGACTCCTGCGCTGTAAGGGCCTGTTCACACAAAATGCGTTTTTGCACTTAAGAACACATGACAGGAGTAGAATGGAAAAAGCACACTTTTAACTTGAGTATTGCTTTTTTTTTTTTAAATGCTGTGTCATGCATAAGACGCTGCAAAAGACATGACAGCAAAGGTCAAACATGTACGTATATATACAGTGCAAAATGCACTAGACGCACATGAGCAATTTTTAACTTGAGTGCTAAATTTTTAGAATGCCACGTCATGTGTGAGACACTGTAAAAGATGTAAGCACAAAGGTAACAAACACCCATCTAGTTCACGTTTACATACAAAAAAAACCAATGGAAAAGATGAGCAGTGGAATGCAAAAAAGAGTTCTGTGTAAACAGCCCCTTAAAATGCGTTCATACTCATTTTTTAGTACACTTTCATGGAAGAATACGAAGACAGACATTTTTTAAATGTAATGCTCAGCATGTCATGTGAGACGCTGCAAAAGACGCGAGCACAAGAGTAACAAACATCCATGTAGGCTAAATGAAAAAGAATTTGCAGTGGGATGCAAAAATGAGTTTTGTGTGAACGGCCCCTTATGATACTTTCCTACAAACATCTTATTTCAATTTGATGGAAGAATACAAAGAAAAAAATGTTTTACATGTTGCATTCACCAGTGACTTGTGCGCTATAAGGGCCAGTTCACACAGAGCGTGTTTCTGTTTTTTTTAAAACAGTGGAATGAAAAAACGCAGAGACATCAATAACTTTTCACTTGAATGCTATGTGTTTGGAATGCTGAATTGTGTGATATCCTGCAAAAGATGCAAGATTCAAGTGCAATGGTCAAAAATGTCAGTCTAGTGCAAGTTTATGGAGAAAAACATTGGAAAAGAAGTGCAGTGGAATGCAAAACGCATTCTGTGTGAACGGCCCCTAAGAGGCGTTCATGCTTAAATCGCTGGAGTTTGCCAAACTAGGCATTCCTGTATTTTCCACAACATCACATTGCTGCAGATTTGCATGAAGTTAAACTCTGCTCAAATTTATCGCATTGACAGCATTTTCACCGAATGACTTTCAGTTGTTTCGTCGGTGCAAATCACTGTCAGGGAACACACAATCCAGAATTTTGATTTCATGTTGACTTTAAACAATGATTGCATGGTTTCTATCTGATCTTTAGTCTGATTTGTGCCAAGTATTGTATCATGACTGTACTTGTGGTAGGAATCCTAGCATACGTGTTGTCTAGGGCTTTCTAGGATTTATCCTACTCGTCTCCTCTACATCTCTTCTCCTTTCTCTGTATTTCATCTCCTCTCTCATTCCTCATCTCGTCTTTTTTGTCTCCAGTTCGACCCCTCCAGGGTCACGGTAATCTGTTTTGACGTCGTCTACAGGGCTCTACTAAGTGCTCCGATATCGTAATCTATTGGATTAGTAGTTCGTAACCCATAGAAATTTTGTACCATGACTACTTAGCCTTAGGACACGTGGCGTGCTGTCTCACTGTTTACATGGTTAGCTGAGTGAGAGTGTAAGCGTGTCAGTGTATGTGTTTTTGCATGGACGTGTCATGGATATTCACAGTATCGTGTTGTCTGCCACCTTTCAATATTGTAGAGGTGTATCGAGAAGTGTCACTTCTAGATGGAGTAGAGAAAATGTGGACGATGGAAGTAGTCATTCTTTTACATTCTAATCTTTATAGTTTGCTGTTGGAATATCTTTGGAAATCACAATCTGGCATTCTGGAACGAGATACTTTTTGCTAGAAATACTGTAAGTTAAAAGTCTATAGCGAGAAAATGGCATTTTGACAAAAGTTGAGGCTTAACTTATTTCTAGATATCTGTATGTGTTTTAGATAGGTAATCTCTATTTTCCGTAGGACCTTCACAACACCTCTCATGTCTGATTTCTTCAAACCTAGTTCATTTGCAACACTATCAATTGCAAAAAAGTAACCAAAACCAGGATCAGGTGTGTTAATACTCATTATATTTTTATACTCCATTAGCCATACAAAATTTAAAAGCTAATATGAATAAGATACAGTATTGGAAAATTCACTTTCCTTTCAAAGCCAAATAAATGTTTTGCAAGTGCGAGTGTTTGATACTTTGTATAATTTTGGTTGTCATGCATTTTTTAAAATTATTATTATTTTATTCTGAGAAATTCATATATATAAGCATGCGAAGGGAATGTTATTAGCGGAAATGAGCTCAATGGTTATTATTAGACGAGAAGTGGGTATATAGATCCAGTATGTAGAACAGATGACAATCAGTGCCAAAACAGAGAATGAACTTTAAGATTATATTTATTTTCTTATCCATGCCATTATGTGCATGTCAGATTCTGCTGGTCAGCGTGTTCATTTATAAATCATTATGAAGAAGGTGATTTATGATTATATTGAGAATATGAATTTATAATTTTATTTTCCTTTAAGATTTTTCAGTTCTGCATCTTTAGGGTTCATTAAAGCAAATGTCACATACCCATTGCCGTTTGCTTTATATTCACCTTGATTATAAGGAAAAACTTTTTTGGACTTGTATTGGGCAGAATGTATCGATTTGGTAGACTTGTGAATCACTGTTCTTGGTTGTTGTTGTTGTTGTTGTATAATGTGTCTTGCCTTAGACCACTGTCAAATATTGGTGTCAACATGAAATAAATCTTTTGAACGTGAAATAGTTGTTACTGTTCATGAAGAAAATTTCTAATCTACACTACAGCTCAAAGTTTAGGTAAACTGACTTTTTTTGTTTTTTTACGAAATACTTTTCGTTGAAAGGACAGTAAATATATTTATAATGTTACTAAAGATTTCTGTTTCAAATAAATGCTTTTCTTTTGAATCTTCTGTTCATCAAAGAATCCTTTAAAAGGTTTCCGCAAAAATAGCCTATTAAAATGTTCTCAACATGATGATGATAATAATAAACATTTTTCCTGAGCAGCAAATCAACATATTACAGTGATCACTGACACTGAAGACGGGACAATGATGACTAAAAATTAAGCTTTGCTCACAGAAATAATACATTTTAAACTATATGCACTAGTAAACAGCTCTATTTAATTTTAATATATTCACAACATTACAAAAATACAATTTTACAGCATTGTTATTCAAATAAATGTAGCTTTGGTGAGCAGGAGAATCTTTTAAAAGCCTTAATAAAAATCGACCAATTCTAAATTTTTAAATGGTTGGGTAAACAACATATTTTGAAGAATCTTTATGCAGATCTTTTCTTGTTGTTACTGTACACTGAAAAAAAAATGATACTACATTTTTTTAAGGCAGTGGTTGCAAACAATTTATTTTAGTACATTTAAAAAAAAAATGTT
>JADLZN010008934.1:0-11507 GCA_018155175.1 Sinocyclocheilus anophthalmus
TAAGGTTTTATTAACTACATAAACCTTAAACTAGTCTAACATACTACATAAAAACATAAACTAGTCTAACATCCTACATAAACACATAAACACACACACACACAGTTTGTATCTTAAAGGGTTAAAGTTTAAAGACCACTAAAAACGAGACATAAGGAATGAAATTTATGGAACCATTTGCGTATTCAGCAGATCTACAGCCTGAAGGCTTCTTAGTTTTCTTAGTTCAAACACACCTTTGTAAAAGGTGTAAATGATACTTAATGTATCAATTAATTAGACTAAGTTTGATACTTGCGAGTCTAGGCTGTCTGAAAGAGATTCCTGATGCAATCTTAAGGCCCAAGATCTTTCTGAAATTAGTTGATGAAAAGAACCATTTTGAGTCAGAGAATCTTTGGTGAATGGAAAAGTCAAGGCCGAAATGCCTGGCACAGAGCTTTGGTATCCTGAAGTGTTTTCTCACATCTTCATCTTAGCATCGACCGAACCACCAACTGGGGCGGGTCCCTGGAGCAGGGCCTTTAAGGACGGAGAAGATCCCCGCCTCTCAAGATAGGCTTATCCAATGAGAAAAGCCGGAAACCCAAGTGGGCGTTTTGAGCTACAGGGCTTTTTTATGGCCCTATGGTTGTAAAGCTGGTCTTTGTGGTTTAAGCTTGTGTAACAATTATTAAAGACTCTTAGAGCACTAATATGTTGCGTAGGTGTAAACACAATATACACTCTCAATTAGATCATCCTAATACGAATTCATAGATACTAGACATGGTAGAGTATTACTATTATGAAGATGGGTTTATCGTAATCAAATAATAAAAATAGTCTAAAAATATCAAAGACAAAATACAAGATGACAATAATATACCCAATGACCTGATATAATGTGTGTTCATTCAAAGAAAGGTTTTCCTATGGAATAATTAGAGAAAAGTAAATTTCTACTGTGCGTTTGTCCTGGGACATGCAAGGATTTTCCCTGCTTTACATACTTTTAGCCAATAAACCCAGTGATATCAGCGTTTGTTGCCATGCAACAAAGAGGCCTGTTCGACTTCCTGGGGTGTTACGCATTCCGGGGGTAAGGGTTCATGGGTCCTCATATGGCTTGTTAACTGAGGGGTTACAGAGTATTTGTTAAATATAAAAAAAAAAAATATATTGTGTGTTTGATTGGTCCAGACGCTACAAAATATTGTACAATGCTTTATGTTCAAAAAACACATTATTTTCAACATAATGTACATTATTGTTGTTCCTCTATGCCCCGCCTCTCTCAACCGCTTCGTTTTCTACAAAGTCCCTCCTTCCCGACAAGCGCAGTCTGCTCTGATTTGCCACCTGACCCAATGCATTGTGATTGGCCGAGCCCCCGGCCAGCACAGTCCTGTACTGTAAACTCCCTTAACCGATAATGCGCCATCTTCACTTTCAACAGTAAATGTAAAGTCAGATCCCAAAGGTAAACATAGTCGTGTGACAGACACCGTGATGAACTGGGCCTCTCCAGCTCACTCTCTCTCCACTCTCTCACCACACCCCCACACACCCACACCACACACACGAGTTAACACAACTCCGCATTTGAACAGTCCATGGCAAATACTAAACTAATACCAAACAGTAGCTGATCTAGAAGCGCCAGATGTCATAGCAAAGTCGCATTACCTCCTCGTCCTAGTGCTCACGAAACGTTCGCCATGAAATGCATTGCTGTTCTCAAAATTGTAAGTATGATTTAATATTCCTACATGCCTCGACTTTCGGAAGGCAACTAAAAGCCTTTGCTTTCGCCTATAACTACACACCGTCCTCTCTGACATTCTGCTTCAAACTAACTGCGGTTACTGAAACCATGTCTTTTTTCTTTGCGTGCACATTTGGGCTGCATTTTGCTAATATTTCCACATAGTGATGTAATATGTGGGGCGTGTTTGAACGAGCCGTTTTATGGGGGCGTGGCAGAGTCTTAACTTTGACAAAAATATCTCTTTGGGTTTGTGACTTTAGTCTTGGCAACTTCAGGGATCTTATCTATGCACAATCAGCTTTGTAACACTCCAAAGAGAAAGAAAATTTTTTAATTGCATCATATGACCCCTTTAATTTGTGCAATGATAACCTACCATCAATGTAAATAAATTTTTTTATATATTAGAATGAGTACATTAAAATATAAATTAATTAGAACAAGTACATTATTATTTATGGGCTTAAAAACAATGCAACAATCAGAATATTGTACCTGGTGGAGAGTGCCCGATGTTAACATGAAACATATGCCATTCCCTATATTGCACTGTGGTACAGTTATGGAGGCCCTTCATAATGCACAGGTCAACTGCCTGCTCTGCCAATAGTTAGAAATGGCACTATAGTGTTTAATAAACAGCTGTTTTACTAAACTCTGCTGAGGTGAAATTCAGTGCAGTCATGTATCGTTGGCCCTCTGTATCTGGGTGATACGTATGTATCGTATATATGTAACAATAATGTACAGTATGTGAAAAATAGTGTTGTTTTTTTTAAAACTTTAAAACTGCTTAAAACACATTTCATTACACCAAACACACAAAATAATGTTCTTTTTAGGAGCATCATATGACCCCTTTAACCAATCGAGTCCGAGACAAGTCCGAGTCGCCAAAAAAAAAAAAAAAAAAAAAAAAAAAAAATGATCCGAGTCGACCCTCAAGTCCGAGTCCTATCCAACTAACACTATTATTTATTAGTATCTTAACATTGTTTTAACCTTTACTAGAAACTAGAAAAACGCAATGTCCATTTAAATGTAACAAAAAGCAAACCTCTATTGTATCTTGCCTTTTAGGTTTTTGATTAATAATTAGTGTCCTGCTTAGCTTAGCAAACTTAGTCATGTAACAGAAGTTATGGCTGAACTGATTTATGTATTGTGACATATTTCAAAGTGAAACAGGTTTTAGAATGTGAAAAATTAAAGGGCGGGATTTGACCTTCATTCATTGTTAAAATAAATGTATAAATTCAAGGGTGGGGGTATTGTAGAAGATTTTTATTAATCCAAATAGGAATTAATCAAGTATAATCAAGGCGAATCTAGCCATTAATATATCCAGTTATACTTCAATTATAATCTCATATGCCTGTGTGTAAAAACAGGCCTACGTGGCAGAATGTACAGACCTCAGATGAGAAACATCTGGAAAAACCATAAGTGGGGACTTTCTTTACCATAACAAGACTAGAGAGGGGGGGCTTTTCTCTCTAGAGAACTGTATGCACAAAGGAACCATTCTATGTATGGAAAACTGTATGGAATATATACCCCACGTCTCCAAATCCAACAGTATAAAAAGAAGACAAGATGATCATTCTGGAGATGTTTCGCTGCAGAGAGCATCTCCGTTTTATTCTCATTGATGATGTAATAAAATGTATCTCCTGGCATCAAAACCCAAGCAAGACCTAAGATGAGCAGCAGACGACACCACAAATTGGCACCCCAGATGGGACTGGAAAAGAGCAGGGGAGTGGACGACCACTTTGGGCTGGCTTTTGACGAACAACACACAACAACGGTGGCCACCGAATAGGTAAGCAATTTTGCTTATATAATTGGTGTGTGTTGTTTGCTGGTCTGCTCTTGGTGGTAAGGACACTTAAAATCTGCTCTTCCAGAATTAAAAATAAATAAATAACTAAAATAAAGTAAAAAAGGGGTTTTGATGTCAGAAGAAATAACTGCAACTGCATGCCACGAGTGTGGTTTAATATTAGGAAGGCCTTGATAGGTAACCTAAATTGAAGCTGGATGGTGTAGGCAGAAATACATTACGCGTAATGGTCTGTATTTATTGTGGATTGGGCTTAAAAGGGCAGCAATCAACAATGAAGCAGATATAATAAAGGATAGCGTGAAAAGACCTATGGATACCGCTTTGAGAAAGAAAAAGTTGTAAGGAGGCTCAAAGGGCTGCACGGGTAGGCAAAAATCCCTGCTGGGCGCTGTTTTTTTACTAAGTTGAGGGAGAAATAAATCAGTAAAAGAACGAGAGCCCTTCAGGTCACTCGAGGAAGAGTGTAGTGTTTTGTTGTATGAGACTGAAACTGTGTCTGTGTGCATGTCTGTATGAGTGATGGTGAATATATGAGAAAATAAATAAATTACGTATCGGGTGGGTACGGACTGTCGCACCCCTCTTGGTCCTTCACTTAAATGTGCTTTGCGTGGATGGAGACAGCTCCCATGCCGCACTTGCCTATAGTGATGAATAATGATTAGCCTGGAATAAATAAATGATACGATATGAATGCAGTATTCCTAATAATAAATGGAAAACGTGAATGAAGGATGAGCCCTGTCTATATAAGGGACGCGCATGTGGAAATGTTGTCTATTATAAATAAGTATCAAGAAAATTGCATCCAGAGAATCTTTAGTAGGCTTCTGCATGTTTGGTGTCTGTGTGGAAGAGGAGAAAATTCCCGAGATCATTGGCAGTAAAAGGTGAGATCAAGGAAGCAGTTAATAGTATTTAAAATAAAGAATCAAAGTATGGAAAAACATTGTACAGAGATAACAGAATATGTGAGTTTGTGCGAAATACAATGTGAGGAAAGGGATAGCAACACAAATAGGCCATATACCAGTACCAGAAGGGCATTTAAGCATTTGGTAATGGACTACGTGTAAAGAAAACTGGTAAAGCTAAATCAGTTGGGGTTGCCAGTGGGGGACTAGTTCACCACAGATGTCCGGTCAGAGACAAAGATGCAGTTTAAGGTTCTTGATGCTTTTATTTTCTCCACAACCATTCCATGAATGTCCCATCAATGTTGAGCATGTAAGTGCAAGCAATTACTTTGGTGCTTCCATGTGTGTGGTCTTTAACAAAAGGGATCCAACAACAAATTAGAATAAACAAATCAATAAAGTAGGTAAATCCAATTAAAAGGTAGCAAAAACACACTTCAAAGAACAATCAACATAATGACCATATTTGAACAGGGGACAGGAGGTCAATCATTACAGGTACAGTATAACGCCGTTGACTGAAGCAATGACGAGAGAATACCACACCAGAAAACCAAAAAAACAATCAGATACAGAAAAGAAGGTGAGCAACAGGGGCGATACGGGGGATAGACGGCTAGGTTCGACAAATAAATGAAACTCACTGGCATCCTTCTATCTAATAGTGAAAGCAGACATCGGGCATGCCGTATGGAAATTACATTGAAACAATTAAATGCATTCTATCAACACCAAACTTGAGAAAGCATCAAGCCCATTCTGCTTTCCCCTACTCTGTGCGGGCTATTTCTACCAAATGCTAATCACTGCCACCTGCTGAAAATGGGCGGAGCTTAGTGTCTTTAGGTTGCTGCATTGACAGCACATTCAAACAGTGCCTGATCGCCAGAACATTTCAAAATAAAAGTTCATTTGCAGCGGGCCTTTTTAACAATGTGGATAAGATAAAGTGAGTACAAGGGAAAAGATACATGCTTGTGATCATAGACAGATTTAGCAGGTGGGTGGAGGCAGTACCATCAGCAGATCTGGGAGCAGGAACAGTAATTAAATTTATAACAAGAGAAATAATTCCTAGATTTGGAATACCATCAGAAATAAGTTCAGATAATGGGTCGGCATTTATACTAAAAACTGTAAAACAAGTATTGCAACAATTAAGAATATAACAGGCACAAGGGTGCGTCGAAAGGGTTCATGGAAATATCAAGGCCAAAATTAACAAAATATGTGAACGTACTAAACTTAATTGGATTGATGCATTACCTCTTGATGCATTACCTCTTGCACTAATGAGCTATCGCATGCAAACTAACAGGAACACGCACTTAACTGAACATATGCCCTCAAGTGTCTTCAATACAGTTTAATCAAATAATAACTGATAATGGTGCTATAAATTGCCTTTCAGCCCAGAAACAATGCGATCACTGACAACGGTGATAATATAGCAAAAAAAAGGAAAAACAATGGCGAATGGTATTATGACATCCTTAACTTAACCTGCAATTCATCTTAATTAAAGTCAGACATATGTGCCACCCAAAAATACATCATATTACAGAGTTAAAATGGGTTACAAATGTGGTTTAATGTTGATTTTTAAACTGTCATTGCTTTTACAACCTGCATAGTGATAGTATACCAGACAAAAACTGGTCCATTATCACACCATCTGCCATGTTCATAGAGGTACAGAAGCAGCCTTTAATATGACAATGCCCTCATAGAGCATGATTCCTTGTTGACTCTCCTTAAAGTCTTTTCGAGTTTCTTTTTTGAGCATCAGAACAGCAGCGGTATCACCTGAGGCTCATGTTGCCATAGGAACTCCCTCAGGTGTGAGGCAGCATGACAACTGCATCACAGTGTTGCGATGGTGATGTTTCTCTTAGTTTAAACTTCTATGAGAATTCCTTTGGTTAATAAGCTCAGTTTAAGATACCAACCATTTTATTTAATTTACTTTAAATTATCTGATGGTTTCTGATCACTTTACCGATATTTATGGAAATAGAGATGTTTTTTTTACTAGTTATATGTTATTTCAGAGATAGATGTGGGGATAGAAATGAAATTCAACCAGGTTGCCTGCCCGTGTAACATAAGTATGTGTTCAAACTGTTTTTGGCTCATTGCATAGCCTAATTGTAAATAAAAGAAAATAAGATATTGATCTTTCTTCAAATAACGAAAACCGTGTCATGACAACAAGCAGCAATACAACCAGATTGCAGATTACAAAAGAGATTTGACCAACCACACTGACTGAACACGAAAAACGGGACGTGATGCGACGCAAACCAATCACAGCACCCCTCAGAAAACTTCTCAGCCAATCACAACACTTTTCTCTGTGCGCACTCTCGCACCAACCCACTGGTAAACAAAAACACATAGGCCTACCTTTATTTTCACGACTTCTGCGATGGTTCTCCAGACGGTAGGCTTGTTATGATTTTCATTAAGTAACTGGGAGGATTGAAGGATATAATATTCGATTCTTTCACAAACCCCTTGCCCAAATATGATGTGTATTCTACGCCCCCCACTTTTAATAAAAGGTAAATTGTTATTTTAAAAATTCTAATTTTTTCGGCCAAGTGTGTTCATGTAGAGGTTTTCAAGGGCGAGTGTGAATAAATCTAGATTTAAATGAAGAGAGAAAAGATAGTCTATGCATGACTTGATGTTATATTCGTATCCAAAATGAGGCGATGTGAACATTATGGAGCGCCAAACACTCTCATGCAGAGTATGTTTCATTCATACCGGAAGCCGGAGGGTGCTCTCCTGCAGAAAGTCTGAAACAGACTTGTAGAAGTAATAACTTATGACGTGCCAGGAAATACCTAGGGTGCTTCTCAATATCACCAAAGCCATAAGAAGGCAAGCCTGCAACCTTTAACCAAAAAAGCATAATGGCTAATGCTAACGCTTCCGTTTTGCCAATACGATGGAAAGGAGACCAGAGGCCTTTTTTGTTTATGGATATCAATGGAGGAGAGGCATCACTACGCTGAATAAACAGCTTAGCATTTAATAAATCGACAGCCTATCAGCTAATCTCCAACATGTTTTACACTAAGCAATACTTTTGGATTGAACTATTTTTAGAGTTTACACCGAAAAAAATGCTGTTTTTTAAGAGTCACTGACTTTTTGCGACAGGTGGGATACAGCTTACGGCATTTCTCATTCATTCCTATGGTATCCGTAAATGACAATTGAGTGTCGCACAACTCTGACTGAAATTCAATGACGTCAAGGCTGTAATGTGATTGGTTATTAAGGCACACGTGATCCAAGTTGACCATTACGCTTTCTCCAATAGTAAGTAATACAGACCCTCTCATCTCCCTATAGTAAAACAATCTCTGATATTCCTCCTCATTTCCTTGTCTCCTCGCTCCTCCATCCTATGACCCGAAAACTGATTGAGCTCAGCCATCTTGTAGGACATCTCAATTCTCTAATTGCACTTCGAGGAGGCAAGGATCGAGGAGTGAGGAGGCTTCCCTCTTGTCCAAATACCAACACTTGTGGTCTTGGCCACACAGCAAGTAAGTGCGCAAGACTGTCCCTGGTCTTAAAAACGCCAAAGTGCAGTGCCCTTAACGCACACTAAATCGATGCTCCAGAGCGGTTTTCGAGGCTTAGTGTATCCCATCATGTGAGTGGTCACGGAAACCTTTCCAATGTATGTTAAATATCAATAATAGTTCGATATTACATATAATTTGGTAGTAAAACAAAGAGTTGCACGTTTTGTTGGTGCAAATGACTAGTGGTGATAATTGTTTTGTACAACATTTGCAACTGCATTTTATCACTTAATTAGAAGCACTACAAAATTAAATTGTGTCATCTGTTATAGAGTGTAGGATATCAGACCGAATCAGACAATCTAAGATTTGGTCAAAACATGGTTGAGGCTCGAGGAGTCCAAATTCCACAGAGGCCCAAGACAACAGGATGTCATAAATCAGACCCGAGCATTAGCCAGTCTGAAGCAAGCCTAACCAACTCTTGCAAATGCAGGAGAAAGTAACAAGGAGAAACCAGAGACACAAGATGAAGTGCAAACTGACGAGAGCACAAAAAAGATCCACAAGGAGCTCCCTTCCTCCTGTCAGACGAAAAGGAGAGGAAAGAGAATACGTTTGAAGACCATCCTATGCCTAATGAACCTAATGCTTCAAATCCAAACTCAACCAATAGAAAGCAACCTGACTTCCCTTCAATTGACTTTTCAACCTTTGAACAACAGTGCTAACAATATCAACGCAACAGAACCAATGATAATCAAATATCGTAGAAATACAGATTATGATATTCAAGGTGATGAAGACATTAGTCAAAATGATGCATTATGGGAAACAGCCCAAAATAATGAGTGGTATAGATGGGCAGCCTTTACTGCTAAAGGAACAGGAAAAGAAAATTGCTGGCTGTGCTCCAAATCTCCGTTAAACAAAGTGATAGCCATACCAAATCCATATGACTACCAAAAATGTGCCGAATTTGGGAGAAACTTTTGTCATTTAACAGATTTTACCAGACCATATTGTATTGCTGAATGTCTAGGATTTTTGGGAAATCCTAAATTAACCGATTATTTTTATAGACCACTCTGGGGATCATGGTGTCAGTATTCAGATGTCAGCCAAAATATAAAAATTAAAAAACAGAAAGTAGAGATTCCGAAATAGTATAGCATAGATTGTAAACAGGAATATGAGTGTTTCCATAAACCAAAAGGAACACAAGAAGTGGGCAAGTTTAAAGGGAAATGTGCTATTATTTGGTATATAGATAAGAAAAATTCTTGGAAATCAGAACTTCCTTCTAGAGCTCCAGAACTTTTAGCACTCGGAACAACTAAAAGAAGTAAAATAGCACCTGAAAAATGTGAAAATCAAACTATTGCTTTACCTTCTATAGAATTTTATGAAGACCAATCAATAATAATAGCAGATTTCTTTTGGATCTGTGGAGGTGAGATATTATTGCCTTCTTTACCAGTTGGATGGAAAGGTACATGCGTAAGAGTACGATTACTTCAAGAAATTAACATAGCACAATGGGGAACAGAACAAAGCACAAACAAGGAGGATAACAGAATTAGAAGAGGATACGAGCCAGACCCCAATGTATATTTAGACTCAATTGGACAACCGAGAGGAATTCTCAATAAATTCAAGGCAAGAGATGAAATAAAAGCAGGTTTTGAGTCGATATTTGTTTGGATCACACCAAACAAAAATACAGAGTGGATTAATTACATTTATTATAATCAACAAAGATTCATTAATTATACTGATGATGCGTCAACCTTATTAGGAGACCAAGTGCACGCAACAAGTAGAATGACATGGCAAAACAGACAAGCTCTTAAATGGCTCTTGGCAGACAAGGGAGGAGTTTGTGTTATGTTTGGAGATCAATGTTGTACTTTTATACCAAAAAATACTGTTCCTGGGGGAGCTTTTAGTGAAGTTATGACAAAAATTAAAAAATTAAGAGCTGAAGTTACAGCAAATGCCGGAAGAGACGAACAAATATGGGATTGGATTGATCTGAAATTTGGAGCATGGGGAGCATGGTTTGCTAAACTAGGAATGATTTTAGGAGTCACCATATTAGTAGGAGGAATATTATTTTGCTGTATATTACCTATATTAAGAACATTAATTGTCAACGCTACTGTTAAACAAATGGAAATGATAAAAGTCCCAAAGAATCAACAAATGATTACAGAAAGGAACCTGGATGAATATTATGACGGATGGCTAAACAAACTAAACTTAAATAAGCAAACTTTGGATGATAGTTCAAGTGACTCTGATGACGATGCAGAAGAAGCGTAAAAATGAACAATACCCTGGGCATAAGTGCTAGCCTATCTTCTGCCCAAGGGAGGCTCTCGAGGATGCGCAAAGTATCTGGGCTGAAGATCAACTATGCTAATCCTGTGATATACTATGTGTGATGTTTTGAATGTGTTTTTATGTCTTTATACATAACTGTGACAACCACAGGCAAGCGCTTGAACCACGGCACGCTCCTGCTTATAAACATTGTTTCTATAGAATAAAAAATTTACTCCCTTCCTAGTCGGGGGTGGGGGGGGCGTTTGGTCCTGATGCTCCAAAACCAGAGTGATGCTGCATCATTTAGTCATTGGTAATAAAACAGAGTGACTTATTTAGTCACTAGGTAGTGTTAACTAATACAACTGAATTATGAAGTAGCACTCTGAGTAAAAAAAACAAATGTGAGTAAAAATAAACAAATGTGAGACTTACTAAGTCTCAAAGGGGGGAAATGTAGAAGATTTTTATTAATCCAAATAGGAATTAATCAAGTATAATCAAGGCGAATCTAGCCATTAATATATCCAGTTATACTTCCATTATAATAACAGAAACTGGTATGTACAATGGCACAGTACTGTGTATCAAAAGCCCTACATATACTTTTTTTATTTTTTTTTTTTTTTTTTTTTTTTTTTTTCTTTTTTTCCCATAAGTCACAGACTTCACACCAGTTTTATTTTTGAATGCATTTATAGTTAATAAATTACATTTATGTAAGGAATAATTGACGATGGGCCGTTGAATTATTAGAACATAATGCACACCCGAGGTGATTTTTGGACCCATTAAACAGAAATTTCAGAAGTCTAGTAAAGTCTTCTACAGAAAAATGAGCCTAATACAGCCATCATGAGCAATAAGTAGTTTATAGTGCAAATCTTGCATTTGCACGCATACTGAGAGACGTATTCTGGTGAGCGCTATAATACATCGAGTCAGTGACGTTTCAGTCAACTGTCCCTGGATCTCGGTTGGCTCGAGTCCGAGTACCCCAACTCTCTAAATACTACTGAACTTTTCAACAGATTTAATCATTATCGGCCTTTAGGATACAGTATTTTGAGGAGATAGTAAGTGGTGCCATGCAACCTGTGCTAGCAGGGGGGGGGGGG
>JADLZN010008935.1:0-326026 GCA_018155175.1 Sinocyclocheilus anophthalmus
TAATTTACAAGGTTATCATAGAGCCACTATGACTCACCAAATAAAGAGAGTGTTTATTTGTTATTTCGCTTAATTGTTCAAGGCAGTCAACACTAAGTGCTACACGTTGCTCATTTGTCATTAGCAGTCATAGGTGATCGTTTATGCGGCGTGATTGGCAGCTAGAGGCGGAAGCTGCGGGGGTGCGGAATAATTGGAACTTCAATGCCCACAATCCCTATAGACTGCACACCGCCCTCCTCACCGGCTGCAGCCAATCAGCGGCCTCAAATGCTGCGATTGGACCATTGCAGCCTTTGATGTCAAGAGCCAACGTGGGTTGCTGACAGTTTGGTTGGCTAGAACGGAAAAGTCTCCATAGCCAATCGGAGAAGCGCTGGAGAGTGGCCGACAGCCGCGCAGTTTTAAGGTGGTCTGGAAAAAGGTAAGTGGTCTGATTTACCTCGTGTTATTTGCTCTTTTGATATTTAAATAACGTATTTCATATCTAAAACACGTATAAATAAGTAGAATAAATTACATTCAACGGCTCTATTGATTTTTCTGTCCGTATTTTCCTTGGTTTCCCGCTTATTTTTTAGTAAACAACAGAATTTTGTTAAGGAAGCTTTCAGGACACTCGCCAAACTTTGCTTTGAGCTGATTCTACTAAAACTATTTATAAATGATGTCTTGTGTACAATATATAATTGTTTCTATTAGGAGTTGTTGACATGCAAGGAACTTTTTATCACATTATTTGGGAACGAATCTCCATTGGTGCTGATTCGGCTCAAATGTGAATGTGAATCGGATGCTGAACTTGATTAATTGTTGTAAATGGTGTTTGTACAGGTACATTTATGAATGACATATATTTATACTATGATATGTTTATTGATAGATAAATAATGTCAAAATGTTAGAATAACTTTAAGTAAAGTGTAAATGCAGCTGTTGTGATACATGATCATACAGTTCGTCTTCCCCTGATTTTCCTATTATCTTATTTCAGATCTTATGCCAAACCTGTTAACCCCTTACCTGGACACCATTATGCAGAAGCCCAACCAGTTCAGGGCAGATTGTCTCGTCGGTCATTTCCATGATGTCTGTTTGTACTCAACCAGCTTCATAACGTATCAGTAAGAGGCTGAAGGGAGAGGGTCGTGTGAGTAAATACTTGTCTAATCCATGCAATTAGATAACAGCGATTAGGGCAAACCCTGACCGGAGAGGTGTCGCAGACAGAGGGATGACTAACAAGGGACGCCTCTGAGATCACACTAATATGACGGAGGAGGGCAAGAGAATGATGAAGAGATGAGGGCGATACTGATAGGGATGACTGGGTTATTAAAATGACTGAAATTTGCTGATGTGTATTTTCAAGCGCAAACAAGCGACGTGAACATGCTCTGGATAAATCAAGTTCGTAAGTGTTGCAATTATCACTAATTTTGCCCGTTTATTTCTCAAAGGGCAGATAAATGGTCGTCTGTCGGAGGCGAACGTGCAAATATGAGGTTGGACACACGCGGTGCTTTCATGGAATTGCTGGCAAATTGAATCATTCCTCATCTCTCTCTCGTTCTCTCTTTTTTCCACATCCCTTGTTTTCAGATTTTTTTTCTTCCCTGAGGCAAATTTAATTGCTCGGAGGTTGCTCTATCAAAGCTCAGGAGACCTCAGTTATGCTTCATTGAATTATGGATTTTTTTCTCCGATATTTCTTTCAAAATTCCTTAGGAAAAGTACATTGAGACAACTGTTGACTTACAGTAAGTAAAGTACATCAAGTAACATTTAAGTAATATAAAGAATTTGCAAATAAATATTAATTTATAATAGTCGTTTTTGAATCTATATATATATATATATATAATATAGATCGATATAGATAACTTGTGGTGGGTATATATATATATAGAATATATATATATATATATATATATATATAATATATATATAAATAGAGAGAGAGGAGAGAGAGATATATTCTATTTATATCAGTTTAACTGGGAGTATAATTAAATATAATTTTTATATATAACCTATATAGGCATATGTGTGAGTAATATATGTGTATTATAATAAAATATAGTATTACAGTTGATATATTTCATATTTTGTATCATTTTCTTTTAAACTATAATCATTTAGATTATAATCTGTAAAATAAATAAATAAATGAATGTAGGTATTATATCTCAGAAAATTAGGTCTTTGAAGAATTTGATGAGAAATATTTGAGTGCATATTGAAATCTTTAACTTTTGATTGCAGACTTGGCAAATCTGAGCACAGTTTGAGACATTTGTTGAGATCTGATCTAGAAGAGACACATGAGCGATTACTGGGGTAAGTGGGTCTTTTTATTTCAGTCAAAAAATATAAGCAGACTATGAAGCAAATGTCTCAGGTTGCCCTCTAAGAAAAACAACTTAAATATCTAATTCATGTTTTTTTCTCTATTGGTCTGTATGTGTGGTGATATGAATCTATCGGCCATTCAATGCAACGACAACAAGATATCATGTATCATTGGTTGTATGCATGTATTGGTGTCTATTTCTGTCTCTATCTCTCTGTCTATCTATCCTCTATCTATCTCGCTCGGTCCACCTTAAGTGCAGCTTGAGCAGGCTGTCGTGTTTGTGTTGAAGCCAACAGGCACAATATATTACAGTCTAGGGCTCGCTGCTGAAAATCCTGCTGGATCTTCCAGTGACCTGCTGTTCTTTCCTGCTTTCCTGTGTTTTTTTTCTTCCTCTCTAGATTTAGATTAAATACAAAGCCCTTTCCTCCTTCTCCCTTGCCTTTTTAGACCTCAGCAAAGAAGCCCTGTAGTTTTGAGGTACTGTTACAAGGTTGGAAGACTCGAATGGAGATACGTGTTTGTTTATGTAGCTTGTTGGGGACATTTGCAGAAGGACAAGACTGTGGACAACTGGACGTGATTCTTCGGAATTCGCTGCTCCTCCCGGTCTCCTGACCTGTCGGACTGAGAGCCGGACAGTAACGGAGTGGGACGTCAGGGAATTCTGGGGGGAAATCCAGTCCAAGTGTGAGTAAGGGGATCTGTTTTTAGAAGACCCCATTGTCGGATGCACTGACAGCCTTCTGCGGCTTGGAAAGAACAGAGTCGGGTTCCCAAACTCGATTCGGGGCTCTGTCCCCTGGTAGAGGGGGGACGCAGGAGTACGGAGGGTCAGCGCATTGGCCGTCAAACCCATAGCCGGGCATCCCTCCGGTGACCATGTACCCGCAGGGTAGACACCCGGTAAGTGCTGCGCTCTCTCGTTCTCCCACATCTTCGATAAATGGAACAGATGAAGCGATTGGGTGTAAGAGAGACGTCTCTTCAGACTTTCAGTTGCATGTACGCATATTCATCTTCACCCAGGTGTCCTCAAGAGCCAGTTGATAGAAAGTTGTGTGGGAGGAATCAAACACAATGTGTGTCTGTATTAGTTTGTGTAATAAACCTTTCTCAACGCCCCCTCTAATAGATGCCATAGTGCGTTTGGTAAATCTAGAGTGGTTTAGATCTTATATATGTGTATGTGTATGTGGGTGGGGTTGGATAGGGCTTACTGTGGGAAGTTTATTTGTTAACTGTGACCCGTCTTTGGTTTATTGATGTTTCTAGAATCCAAAGAATCTACCGTATATTGCAGCCTGTTTTAAATTTGGTTCAGCGTACAAGCCTAAACTTGTACTATATGACAGCACAAGGCATCAGATGTGTTCATGAATGAATGAAATGTCCCTTGAGATTGATTTAGTGTGCATGTCGCACACTTGCCTCATAGACTTCCAATGTAAGGGTGAATTTCACTAAAACCGTCAAGAATGATCCAGAATGAGGCAAATTTCACCTTAAAATCTGGAGAAAAAAATGAGGAAATAAGATTTTGCATAAAGTACGTTTTTAGGACTGTTTTTGCCTTGTGACATTTTTTTCTTCCTCTTTAGATTAAGATTTAAAAAGTCCATTTAACCTTCTCCCTCGCCTTTTTAGACCTCGGCAAAGAGGCCATCGGATGTCTTTATTAAGGAATGAAAGGAACTTTAAGACTGTTTTTGTGAGATTCACCCTTAAGATGATGAAATGTCCAGAATGTGTCATATTTCACCATAAAATCAAGTAAAATAAATAAGAAAATAGGTTTTGCAAAAAGAAACTTCGACAATTTTTGCATTTGAGTCAACTGATTTTATTATTATTACTATTATTGTACAGCATAGACTTTGGTTATATTTTGCATAAATAATAAGATCATTTTAGGACAGTTTTTGCATGACAAAATGAAATATATATACATTTTCTTTCAATATGGTGAATTATGACATTTCTTAAGTAAAGATTAACCTGTAAGCATAACTGTCAATGGATTTTTAAAAATGCATTTCTGTGGTAATTGACGTGACACAAATTCTTATTATACTGCTTAAGTTTTTATTTTTTAAATAATATTCCTTTTCCCATAATATTCCTTAAACAAATATACAATCATGTCCTGAGGTTCCCAGCCAGAGTGATCGAATGTAATTTATAATGATATAGTGAACAAACTCCAAAGGACCAGTGAAATCTGCAGCCAGGTTTTATTTTTACCCTCATGGCCTGTGAAACCTGACCTTCACCAATAAAAAGGTGTGAGAAAGGTCTCTGTGTGTAACCAAGCATAAACATTGCCTTTCGTGCTCACACCTCTCCTTGTTCTGTAAAGCTTTAAGAAATCTCCATGTTCGTGTGACTTCTCTTCTCAGAAAACACACACATGGTTAGAACAGCTTTTTTTATTATCTAGTTAAGCTAAGCATCACTGTTACATTTTCTCATACTTAATCTTAAAAATAAAAGCTCTTTATTTGCATCTGTGGTTCCACGAAGAACCTTTAACATTCATAGAACCTTTCTGTTACACCAAAGTTTATTTTTAGTCGAAAATAAAAGGCTTTTTAAAGAACTGTTCACTGAAAGGTTCTTTGGGGAACCAAAAATGGTTCTTTTATGGCACCACTTCAAAACCCCCTTTTCAAATCTTTAACTGGAACCTATACAAAACACTTAGAATTCCTTAGCAATCACATAGCAACACCCTGGAAACCACCCTAGCATTGCATTTTGTGCAAATGTCTCAGCATGATTCCGTAAATGTTTTACTAATCAGATTGGTCCATCAGTAGTTTAGTTTGACAATTCAACATCATCCAGTGCAAATCAGAGGGAGCCTGTGTCGGTGTGAAATGAGAGTGTCAGAGTCTGCAATACCTGCAGTGCATGCCTATTTGAAAGGGTTAAGGCCTGATTTGCAAGGCAAACTGCATCGGGAGGACTGGTAATTGGTTCCACTGGATTTTTGTGGTTAGTGTTATCTGAAGCAGGGGGATTGGAAGGTGGAAGGAGAGAAGCGTTACAGTGCTCCGTGCTTCTGAGCCAAAAACAATAACAATAAAAAAAAGCCGGGCAGGGAAAGCTCATAATCCGCTGCAGCCACACCTTCGGTTTCCGACTGTTAACAAAACACAAACTTCCAAGGTTGATCAAATGCACTTGACACATTGTTTTTAATCCTAAAGATGCAGAGTCTAGATGGTAAAACTGGCATTCAGTTAACGTTTAAGGGTGAGAAGTCCATCGATGTCATGTGCGAGGTGTGAGAAACGTAAACTCTCTCCGCAGGAGGTCTGTGGATATGTTGGACATGACGAGGAGTTTGAGAACCTGATACAAATGAGAGGCTGTAATATGAGTGCATTAGCACACGTAGCTCATGAGGCATCACTAATAGTACCTGTGTTTGCACTGTGTGGATTTATGGGTGTTTTGTAGGCAGGTTTTGGTGTGTGTTATGCCAGGATGTGAACATTTATATGGATACTGATGTCATAATGAAGATGGAATATAGAGAACCTCCTGTTTAATACAGCTGTATTTAGCAGTATACATTCAAATGTCACAATGCAAAAGATTGTGAGGAATGTATTCTGAGTCCTTATAACTACTGTGTTCCTTTTCCATTAGCAGTTCCTTTAGTAGGCACTTTTGAGGAAAAAATATTTAGAAGAAAGAAGTTCTTACTGCATTTACTGCCCTCAGGAGTTTTCAACAGAAAGTAATAACTCAGACATATATTCCATTTTATATTTATTGAATTCTTGCAAAAATGTGTTTATCTTGACCTTTAATGACTTTTTACAACTTGACATGACATGAGTCAAAGTAACAGTCCTTGGTTAATTTTGTTTAGATGTGATGAAAGTAGTTCGTAGTAAGAATAAGTAACTGCTCATTCATACGTGTTTATAAAAACAACTGGCTCAGAAGATCCACTCATTTGGGAATCAGACTACACTTATCATACTATATGTTTTTGATTTACTGAAAAGAACCACTACATGAGATTCATTGTTTAGGAATCAGAATATAACAGGGCACTCTTTATGCTTATTTAGTTTCACTAAATATAATTGTTAGCTCTTGTTTGGGAATCAGACTACACTGCTTGTCCTGCATGTTTTTAATTAATTACTAAAAAATCAGCTGAAATTCAGTTTCATATGTTCAGAAATTGGAATAGGTTTACTAAAACAAAAAAATTTATTAATTGAAAAATGCATGTTTCTTACTAAAAGTAATGAAAATCATTCAGTTTTCCTACTTAAAATGGCACTTAAAAATGGGTCTCGCTTTCCAACCCTTGATCATATATGATTATAGCTGCTTTGATTATTAATTAATGGCAAAGACTTGATTTTTATACAAAGCATGCATATTCATACATTTTACATAAAACATTTTTTTTTGTGTTATTGCATGAATGTGTGTCTCAGAGTGAATGCCAGCTTTCTGTTACACTGATGTGGTGGCCAAGTGAAAATTGTAGCCAAGTTTCTGGCCACAAAATTCACATATGCTCTTTTAATGAGCTGATAGTTTGAGCTGGTGTGCTCCCCTTTGCTCATTTTTACTCACAGCCGTATTGTTTTAATAAATCTTTTTATTCTGGCCACATTTGGATGTTAAACTTTGTTGCAGGTTTCATAGCTTCACACGTTTTATTACAATATTTAGCGTTGTTTCTGGAACACATAATGAGGAACCTCTTTCTTTTTCTTTCTTTCTTTCCTTCCTTTAGTCTCAAACCATTGCGATTACTCTGTAAAGTATAAAAGCTGTTTTCTCTGCCTACCAATCCACGGTTCCTAATCCAGTATTGGACAGCGATGGCTTTTGCTCGTCTACAAGCGGCCACTCAGAGCCGCATTGTCATAAGTCTCCAAGATAGTCCTATCAGCCCCCGACGTCCTGACATTCAGTGGGGTTTAAGATTAGGTAAAAGCCTCAGAAGTGATTGGCAACAGTGGAAGGACTTTCTCTCAGATTGTATAATGAGGGTGTGACACCCAGTTCAAAGTGTACTTGCTAAACTCAAGCACCTCAAAATGGTTGTGTCTTGGGAATTCCAGGAGTCTGTGGAGACAAGGTCTTGCAGGACTGGGCAAGAAGGAAAGCTGTGTTTTTAGAGAGCGAGATCACACACACTCACACATTCGCCCAGATCCCCCGAGATCACACTGACACTTCTCTTTCTTCCACTCTCTGGTGATCCTCATCTATTCGTGCATCTTTTTTGCACTAAATATTTCACCAGCGGATGATTATTTCATGGATGTCTCTATCCCAGCCTGTCTGCAAGGATGCGAGCTCCGTAGACATCTCTGTAGCTGTCGGCGCTCCTCTTTCGGCGTCTCTCTCTTCTCCTTCAAGCAGATTTAAGACACTGTGTCCAAAATAGCAACTCCAGCAGTGATATATGAGATGATCAGAGTGGGCGATTGGGAGAGATTTCATTTCCCACCATTGTTATGGGATCTGCTCGTCTTTCTCGCCCCCTTTGACCTCCCTCAGAAGATAATCTTCAGTAATTCTAGGCTAGCCTGCTGCAACTCGTCTAAATTGTGATTGACTAGCCGCTGTCCCACATGACTCGCTGTCTGCCTCGTCCCCCTCCGTCCAGATTAACTGGATCAGTTTTGGATTTCAGGATTCCCCCTCCTGTCTGACACACACTGTTGTGTCTAAACAGATGCTTTTACCCAGGTTTCCCCCTTGTTTATTTGCATAAATGTGAATTTTGTTCATATGTTTGTACTGTATGCTGCAGAGCCCTTCGTTTTAATACAATATGAACAAATGTTTTTTTTTTTCCAAAACTCAGCTAAAGTAATATATTTATCTTTGTCTCTTGATTATTAGCAGTGCTAACATTCTTACAAAACCCATCCTGCACCATTTGTGCTGCAGATATGAATGATACCTCAAATTTTGCAGCTTGATAAAGCTTCTAAACTTCTAAAGCTTTTAAACTTCAACACTCTAGAAACAGTAGTCAACACTCTGTTAACCACCCAGAACAGCCTCTCAGCCGCATAGCAACATCCTAGTGACTGCTTTGCAAGTGACCTGGAAACCACTTACAACAACCTAGAAATTGCGTAGCGACACCCTGGAAACCACCCACAACATCTGAGCCACTGCATAGCAACACCCCAGGAACAACCCTTAACATCTGAGAAACACTGCATTTCAACACCGTAGAAACAGCAGTCAACACCCTGGCAACTACCAAGAACAACCCTATCAACCGCAAAGCAAGTCCCTGGCAACCACCCACAACATCCCAGCAATGGCATACCAATTGCCTGGAAACGCCCATAACATCTGAGCAACCACATTGCAGCAGCAGCAGGGCAACACCCTAGAAATAGCAATCAATGCCCTGGTAACCAAACAGAACAACCTTATTAACAGCATAGCAACATCCTAGCAACTGCATAGCATGGCCCTGACAACCATCTACGACATCCCAGCAATGTTATAGCAAATTTCTCACTCACAACATCAATTTAAACCCTGGCAACCACTCAGAACACCCTATCAACATTGTAACAACATTCTAGCAACTGCATAGCAATGCCCTGGCAACCAGTCAGTAAGGGCTGCAAAGGGGTGGAAAATTTCCTGAAACTTTCCAGCATTCTTTGGAAAATTTACTGGAAATTTTCCGTCCCTTTGCAACCCTAAAATCAATGCCATGGTAACCACTTAGAACATCAGATGGATGGCAACACTGCATAATAACGCCCTGAGAACTCGCAACGTCCTAGCAACCCCATAGCAACCACTCAGAATACCTGAGCAACCACATAGCAACACCCTGGCAACCATCCATAACACTCTGGCTCCATGGTAGCAGGATTTACACTGAAAACTGTACATTTCCTTTAGAAAATATAAAAATCTAATGTTATTCATGGAATTCTTCTGTGGATACATTATATTTTTATGAGATGTTTCCTGATTATATATTTTTGTGTTGTTGTGAGAATCTACTATGGTCCTGTGAGTTCTGGCCCTGTGTGGTTTGTATTGCTTTCAGAACAGTTACTGTACACACACACGTTTGAATGAATGAGGGTCCGTAGGGACATGATGACTGCCCCCCTCTATCCGCACATAAACACGTTGGTGTGTGTACTGAACTCATCCAGTCAGCTGTGCGCCTGCAGCTTAATTACTCGAAAGCTCACCAAGTTTCTGACCTCCACCGTTAGCCTAATTAAAATTTAATTGAATTTCGCTTGTCTAGACTAATTAAGCTCCTACTGAAACCGCCAATCTTCAGCCGCTCGCCGGACACCGAGCTTCAGATAGAAAACTGGAAGCCCGGAGGTGCGCAGGACAAAGGCGGCCATTTTAGAAAGCAGCTGACAGAATAGGAAACGTGTTTAAAAATAGCAAAGGAAAGGACTCGGATCTTAATGAGGAGGAGAGGTAGATCAGATTAGAGCATGCAGGTCTTGCTATTAGATGGGCCCACATGAAATTTGGGTGACCGTGATTTTACTAAGTACAACATGTTCCTGTCTGTATTTTAAGTCTGTATGTGACAAAATTCCTATCAACCAATCAGAATTGAGGGACAACTTTTCAGGAAATATCTGTTTTAGGCTTACAATCAGGGTTAGGTGCTTCTACACCCTTGTTAATCAGCTATCATTTCATACTGTTTTTAGGAATAAATTATGGGTAGAGTTAGGTTTAGGGGTAGGGATTGGGTTAAGTCTGTATTTTTGGACAGTTATGTTGATCCAGGAACATGTCTTACTTGGCAAAATCACGGCGACCTGGAAATGTGCGTGTTTTCAGATGTGGATTGGGGGGAAATATGTGGGTATGTTAAACATGGTAAAATGCAAAAACAGAATTGAGAGAACCACACTCTTATTTCAGTAATCTCTGTGATTGATTCATTAGTCTTTTTGATTCACTAAAAAACCACTCAGAATTAAACTAAACTTTGTAGCTGTTTCCGAAATTGTTTACTTACTTTTGAATAAGAACTAACTTTGTGACTTTAATAGTTTGCTTTTCACCTGCTTTCACATCAGAATCAGTCACTCTAAATTCCAGATATACTAGTTGCACTGTATGGCTTTTTGATTCACTAAAAAGAACCAGCCAAGAAGAGTCATTCTTTCGGCAATTACAGTACACTGGTCAAGCAGTATGTTTTTGATTCACTATGAAATGAAGAGCTGGCTAATAAGATTAAATGCTCAACAATCAAACTTCAATAGTTGTGTTGTATGATTCATGATCTGATTCAGTTAAATGAATTAGTTCCTTTAATAAATAATTTATTTTATAGTTTGTGGTTTACTAAGGAAATGCGTGTTCTGTAATTATTAATAAAGTAGAACTTAATGTTCTTGGAATGTATAGAAGTTTTGGAATGCAAAAATTTAATTGTGAATTTCTGGTACAGTTTCCATATAATACTCATAGCTGCTTATCTAAGTTTAATGATTCATTCTTGAGATTGGGAAGTGCATTTGTGTCTACCTAAAGTTAGGGTTAAATCTTGTGGAAGCATTTTGCAGAATGAGGGTTACCACGGCCCCGTAGAAGTGCTGTTGTTATCCTTTTTTTCCCTCCTCCCTCACCAAAAACGCATATAGCATTTGTAGTGAGGCCAAGGTCAAAGATAATGCCGTGGGAACACTTTTTCAATTTTATTTCAATGAGTCACTTTTGGTACATTAATTTAACCAGTCCAATCTTCCAGCACAGAGCGATGGCTGTTTACTGATTAATAAGCCATCTCTTTCTCTCTCTCCTCAGGTACCTCTGCAGCCTGGACAGTCATTCAAGTTCACAGTGCTGGAGACTCTGGACCGCATTAAAGAGGAGTTCCAGTTCCTTCAGGCTCAGTACCACAGGTCAGATCATATGAGCTGATTTACTCCCAGTATCTGAAACACTTTTGATTATTTATGAATCTCTTCCTACAGGCTAATAACTGGCTGGATGTGTATTGAATTAATGATACTGTATTATACAGCATATTATACAGCAGTGTGACATCAACATTTTTATTTTATCCACTGAAATCTGCTTTGGAAATTACCAGGATTAGTGAGAACTGACTAAAACTGGTGATGCTGCTAACTTAACCACATTTTCAGTGTAGCTTTTCAAATACCAAGCTAATTAGCAAACTGAAACAATAATCAAATAAGTTTTGCTGAACTGTCCTGTAATGTTGTAAATAGCATACGAGAAGTTTGATTCATTTAAGTAATTTGGTTTGTGCTGATTCCTTTAACTGAATCAATTTGTGTTGATTCCATTGAGTGAATCAGTTTGTTCTAATTCCTTTACTTTAATTAGTTTGTTCTGATTCATTTAAGTGAATTAATTCATTCTTGTTCATTTAGGTGAATTGGTTTGTTCTGATTCCTTCTGATTAAGTGAATTGAATCATTCTGATTCATTTAAGTCAATCAGTTTGGTTTGATTTCTGTAAGTGAATTGATTCATTCTTATTCATTTCAATGAATTGGTTTGTTTTGATTGTTGAATTATTCAGATTCCTTAAAGTGAGTTAGGTCATTCTGATTCATTCAAGTGAATCAGTCTGTTTTCATTCTTGTAAGTGAATTAGTTTGTTCTGATTCATTTAATTTAATTGATTTATTCTTATTCATTAAAGTGTATCGGTTTGTTCTGATTCATTTAAGTAAACTGGTTTATTCTGATTCCTTTAAGTGAGTTTGATCATTCTGATTAATTTAAGTGCATCAGATTGTCTTGATTTCTGTGAATTAGTTTGTTCTGATTAATGAAATTTAATTGATTTATTCTTATTCAATAAAGTGTATCATTTGTTCTGATTCGTTTAAGTGAGTTGGAACACTTTTAATCATTTAAGTGAATCAAGCCGTTTTGATTCTTGTAAGTACATTGGTTTGTCCTGTTTCAATTAATTTAACTGATTCATTCTTTTTCATCTAAGTGAATCAGACTTGTCAGACTTGGTTTCTGATATGTTGACAAGTCATTAGCATTAAATTACCATCAACATTTGATTAACGTGAACAATTAATAATTTTCTACTGTGTTTTTCATTCATATTTTTCTGCCGTGTTTTCATAGTCTCAAACTAGATTGTGAGAAGTTGGCCAGCGAGAAGACGGAGATGCAGCGCCACTATATCATGGTGAGCTTGTTCAACCCTCATATCGTCAGATCTGCCGTACGCTCCAGTAAATACAGCATTAAAGCCCATCTGTGTTTAAAAAGAGAGATTGCGTTTGATTTCATGTTACAGGGTGTTTGGTTAACCTGAGGACACATCAGCGGGATTACGATAGGGGTTGAGGGAGATGAAAAAGTGAGGGAGAAGGAAGGGTGATATGCGAGAGCCAGGAATGAAGAGAGAAAAGAGATGGAAAGAGAGAAACAAAGATCACAAGAGCAGACATGTAAATAATGAGAGGGAACAACGATTCAGTGCTTGCAGAAAGCAGATAACCCAGAAGACTATATTTAGCCTGCTAGGCCTGCCATGTACACTAAGACTTGTTTCAACAGCCTTCCCCTTTATTTTCATGCATTTATAGTTTACCACATTCTTCTATCTGCGCTCTTTGACGACTAGACAGGACTGCATGTTCTTCTCATCTTAGTGAATGAATGATTTGTTGATGGGCATGAAATAGTTTTCAGAGCTCATTTGCGATGGTGCGTTAGCCTCCTGGCTAACAAAAACAACAGAGACAGTGAATTGGATGATATTCAAGTGTTAAAAGCTTTGTTCAGTGTCGTGACTCAGTGGTTGGCACACACAATCCTGATATTTTGAGCAATGCTGAAGGTCTTGTCATCTCTTTCTCCACTATCTATCCAATAAAGCGAAACGCCCCCAGAGTTATTTTAAAAACAATTTGAGGTTGTGGCCTTTGTATTAATATGTCGAGCCATGATGCAGATTCAGAAGAAGCAGATTCAAATCCAGCCCTCCACATGTACAATAATAATATAAATAATATGATCAACAAGACTATGGCTAAAAAAATTCATTCCAGTCAACACCCAATAAAGCAAAAAAAAAATCATTTATTTATTTGTTTTTATTTAATTATTTATAACTATTTGTATTTACTTTTAATTAATATTTATGTAAAGTCAATTTTAATCAATAAATAGTAATAAAAATATGTATGAATAATATAATAATTAATTAATTATAGTAGTATAAACAATAAAGCTAAGGCTCAAATAAATAATTTATTTGTACAATAAATTGTACAACTTGTTCAGTTTGGTGCCTTGGTCCTGATTAAACATGTAGCTCATAAATCTAAATCTGGCGTCATAGTTTAGTATATTTGTCGTAATATACTAAACTATGATGCTCATTTGGAAGACAGAGGTTCAAATCCGCTTAAGTAAATCATTCTCATTAACTATTAAATTCTAAATCCAGATTGTGGGTTGCAGTATTTGTGTGTGTGTGTGTGTGTGTCCTGATGCGCCATCATGATCTAGCCTTTAATGAGCGCCCATCTACATGGTCACTCTGTGATCGTTGTGTGTAATCCAGAGCCTGGGGCAGCCGAGGATGGAAAGATGGAGCAAACGACGGGGCTAATGCGCTGCTTTTGCAGTAACACCCCCGCCCCAACTCATCCGTCTGATGCTCTCTGCTCGCCTCCGAACATTACTGTCACAGATTGCCCTCGCGCCAGAGAGAGAACATAAGGAGAGATCAGCAGCAAAGACGAACGAGGAGAGTGAGTGAGTGAGTGAGAGAGAGAGAGAGAGAGAGAGAGCGGTGATTGAAACGCAGCAGTAAAAAAGAAGAAAGAGGAGGGGAAGATAGAGTAAATGAAGAGGAGAAGAACTGACGGAGTGAGAGAGATGGTATAAAGATGCAGCTGGAGACAGTAAGACGACGAAAAGAGGAGGGCAGAGAAAGAAAAACAGGAGGGGAAGAGAATGAGAAGGGGAAACCAGGAAGACAGAAAGGATAAGACGCATTTGAAAACGATTATTCCTCAGTAAGCTAAACGTTTGAGTGCTGCGGTGTGTGTGTGAGAAAGAGAGAGAGAAAAGATAGAGTGAGGAGCATTTTAATCCAAAAAAAGAAGAAAGGACTAATGGATTACTCCTGTTTTAAGAGAAACTTGTTGCTGCCCTGTGATGGAAAACCTAACTGATATTTCCAAAACAAACAAAGCTAATTATAAAGCAAGCAGTAGCGCTGAAATACATTCATTTACTTTCACGTTTAACTCGCATTTAAAGCTACGGTACACCATTTCTGCTCCACTAGAGGCAGCCAAGCTAACTGCAAAAATCATTTTTAAAAACCATTTTCAACAAACACAACCAGGCACATCACTGGCAGGTTGCTCAAAGTCATTCTCTGACGGAAAAAAAAAAGTTGGCTCACCATGGCTCCAAAAACAAATTTTTTTCCCCCGAAATGTCTTTCAGTATAACATTTAACTCTCATTTTAAGCTATGGTAGGCTACACAATTTCTGCTCCATTAGCAGCACCAAAGCTAATTGTAAAAAATTTAAAATAATAAATAAACATTTTTTAAAAATCATCTTTAATTTACTTTTTGTTTCACTTTTAACTCTCATTTAAAGCTTCGGTACACCATTTCTGCTACATTAACAGCACCAAAGCTAATTGCAAAAATTTACAAAAAAAGGTTTCAAAACATCTTTTATTTACGTTTCACTTTTAACTTTCGTAAAGGTCCAAAACATTCTTGAACAAAACATCTACACAAGCTTGATGTCAAAGCCGCGAGTTTCTGTTTACAGACCTTCACCTAATTTATCCATCATGATATGTTGGTCAAAACAACTCAGAGGAACATTTTATTGCTCAGAGTTGTTCTGTTATAGCTCACGAAACCTTTGCTGTTCTCATTTTTTGTACTCCGCATCTGCTCAGATGTTTCTTGTAACTCTTTGTGAGACAATTGTTGACATGCTGTGAGAGTATAGAGCTATAAATTGAATGCGCATTAAGTAGATGAGATAATTTTGTTGATACTGCACTTAAAATAAACATTGTAAATAATCCGGCGCCAGTAACTAGCTGGTTGACACTCCAACACAGTAGGTGGCACTATTGCATTTTTACATTCCACTGCACAGCTTTTCGATTGTTTTTCTATGCAAACACGCTAGATTGAAATAAAAAGCAAGCCCCTCCAGTTTAAATAAGTTTTTTAAAAAAACACAGTTTGAAACCTTTTTTTTTCCAGTCCACTGTCCTAAGTTTCACATTTTTAAATGCAAAAACATGTTCTGAGAGCTAGCTGTTGCCACCCATCCTAAAAATCTGGTATTTTGACAGTGCTAGTTGAGTTTTTTTTAAACTCTTTTCTATTCTCTTTGAGAATAGTATGTTTTTTTTTCTCAGGAACAAATCTGAGAAGCAGGAGAAAGTCTCCATTTAACCTGCTTGCATTCTAAGAGAAAGAATTGAACAGAAATGAGAGCAAATGGGAGATATTATTATAGTGTTGCTGTACACGTTAATATTTGTTTGCATTACAGTTTCAATAGTGTTCCTTAACAGAAATGTAACCAATTATTCAAGGTTTTATTCAATTTGATAAAATGGCATTCTGCAATTAGCTTCATCTATAATTGCGCTGATATGTATTGGCAGTCTATGAATCACGGCTCTGGTTTTGTGTGGCTGATAACACACTCGCAATTTTCTCCCGTCTGTCAGGAAACTTGCCAGGTAACTCGTAATTCAGTCTCGGATTCAAGAACAGCCGCCAACAGTACTGTCACTAATGGCGTTCATGGCTTTCATATAATGTCACTTTATTGTCTGGGGGAAAAAAGGAAGTATAATGAAATCCTTTATGATACGGCTCTTTCTTTGGCTTGCAACTGATTAAAATGATGAAGACTTTGAATGTTTTAATACACAACTTACCATGATTCTGTCATCATTTACTCAACCTCATGTCGTTCCAAACCTGTATGACTGACTTTTAATAGTTGTTGTATGTCTTTCGTTTTGTTGTCATTTCTCTTCAATTAAGACATTAAAAATGGTCAATTGTAGGAATTATTAAACAGAAATAACTGCTTAACTTCATTTTACTATTGAAGATGCTGCCATTTTGTGTTTCTGCATGATGTAACAGAGCTCAGGTGGTACAAGCATAGATGTAAATACATAGATGCCTCATTAGCAGCGGTTTCTGTGGGATGCTATATCTTTGGTGTCCACCATATTGGAAGGGTCAAAGCCACCCGGGAACTCGAGAGCAAGTTGACGGCATCTCTACAACCTTAGTTATACGCATATATGAATATTTGTATCTGCAGTAGACTTCAGCAGATGATTTTGCTAAACTAACAATGCAAGAAGACAAAGGCATCAAACAGTTAAAACCGGTAATATTGAGTTAATAGGCCTTCATATAAAAACACAAACACATTCTCACCTGTAAAAATGTATCCCATTTCTTCAGGATTTTAAATCAGCGTTTTTACAACAAGAGGCTGCCATTTTTTGGCATCTTGGGAAACTCACTGATATTTACTGTGAGTGACGACACATCGACTGTTCCAAAATGGTGGATGCATTGCCGTCTCTGGAGTCTGTGAATACATATCTATGGGTACAAGTCGAAGCTTCTGAGTTTATAAGTTGTAAATGCTAGTTCTACAAGAAACTAAACTCATTTTTACAAGTCGGACATCTATAAAATCTAACTGACAGCTATGATGTTGATATTTGCATACTGAAATTTGATTGGTCTTGCATGCTGAAAGCCTAAAGCCTAAAATCCTTTTCTACCCTGGCAAACTCTGGTATTTCTTACTGGAGATGCAAATCTATTTAGTATTTCCTTTTTTGGAGCTCTTTTGACAGTACAGAGGACAACTATTTTTATATCGGTCAATTCAATTTGGCCTGTTTGGTGTAAATGGGTTCGTGGCAGATGCGATGAGCCTGAGAGACAAGCCCAATGGAAATTATACCTCATCAGTGTTGCCTGTCTAGTAATACTAGATCAGGATGTGTCTGAGCTTAGAAGATCACAGCTGCATCCAGTACAGTGAAATGGACGGACAGACACACACACGCACATCTACAGAGATTTCAGCAAGAGCCGAGTGACCAGCGACACAGCAGGATATGAGTACAAGCGACGGATGGCAAACAGCTGCCGGGTTGAACCAGGGGACACCCAGTACATATTGCCCCTCTTTAGACCAGTGAGGACTAATACACACTCGCACACCGCGGCTGAGGCAGGAGGAGAGGCTTTGTTGAACCTCCGCCGCATTGAGCCCCGCTACATCCACCACATGTCGCGAGCAATCTGCTCCAGACAACACACACCACACATGACACTCTAAGGGGATACACACATACAACACCACACACACACTCTCGGTGTATAATGAGAATGCACATAGCAGCGAGAGCTTATATAACAATGAGCCGCCGGCGAGGAAACGTACGAACATTACGATCCAAAAAGCTGACCAGCCCACACCGACTATCCCCATATCCGAATAACAACAAACACACAAAAACAACACGTCAACTCACCCACCGTAGAATTAGCTTTAATAGTACAAGCATGCTAGTACACTACAACACACGCATTTTTTTTTTATTATTTAAATTATTTTAAATTAAATTGTTATATTTCCAACTAACATTTGCACATTAAACCTTCAAAATAATTTTATTTATAATCTTATTTTTGTGTAAAAAACTTAATAATTGAAGAGCTACTTACATTAGCTCCTGACACATGTGTAAAAAACAGTTGTTATAATGTTTAAAATTCAGTCGATAATTTCATACAGTTTACTATTTTTTTATGGTGGCCTACAGTGTTTTTTATCGTATGCAACCCATTTCCAATTGGACATTTTTTTCATACAATTTTCTCCAGTTGTTATCCATCTAGATATATTTTTTTATTTAATTTATGTTAGTATTAGTATTATTATTTATTTATTTATTTGCAATGACCATTTTGCCTTGTACAGGAAGAGAGCAATATGACAGCCCGTGTCCCCATGAGCACAACAAATTACCTGTAGGGTCCCAAATTCTCTCACACTGGTCCCAGGCCATTGGCCTGTCCTTAATGGAGTCCTGTAATTTTATCTTTATAAAATGTAGCTGAAGAAGTCAAAATATATTTAGTAAAGCAAAACTAAAGGACTAAAATGCTTTGAAGAGAAAATGAGCTGCAGGTGTCCTGTCCTTAGATTGCCTGTCTGACACTCTGTCATTCAACATTTTCTTTAGGGAGAGACCGTAGACACGACATGCTGACTGCTTAAACTATTTCAGCTTAATTAAACATCTTATTTACAGGACTGTGTGTAGGTTGAGGTAATAGATCACTTGTCAGTTAAACTGATAGAAACTCTCCCGTAGCCACATTAAGTACAGCTCAATTTGAGTCATGTTTGCCTGTTCAAAACTCAGTGCCTTGATTCTAGAGTGTTCTGGGTGGTTGCCAGGGTGTTGCTATATGGTTTCTAGGGTGGTTACCAAATATCTAGGACACTGTTTCCCCAAACCAGTGTGGTTTTGTTTTCGTGTAAAGGCTGGCTAATGGAAGCATTTCAGTTGGTACCGATATGTCGGCCAGGTCGATTAATTGGCTGATATATCGCCTATTTTTGTGTGAATTAGAATTTTCGCTCCGCATTTTCTCCCTGGATTGATTCTACATCAAAACATGCTGAGAACTAATGTTGGTCTGAAATGATGCAGAGACCTTTTTTGGCCTTAAGTGAGGTAATACGAGTGCTGCTGAATAGCCTTCTGGGCTGCCGCAAAGCTTTTTAAAACGAAACCGCTTCCAGCGGCCCTGCTGCACTATCAGCATGCAGAACCAGCGAACGTGATTTATATTTGTGTGTGTGTGTGTGCCAGCAGACCAGATAGATGGGGAAATAGTTCTGCTGTTATGTCACGCTTTATCTAAAATTCATCACCCACCGGAGCGATCAATACTGGAAATGCAATAAATTTGAATACAGCGCAACACATGTCTAAAATGCTTCATTTTATAGACTCGCATTTAAACTGCCAGTCAAAAGTTTGGACACGCTTGACTGGATTTATAGTTCTCATGATCTTAAAGTCCTTTTGGTCAGAAGGTTTTTATACGTGGCTTGAAATGAGTTTTGTAGACAAATTGTGCCTATGCATGAATATGCATGAATGCACAAAACAAAAATCTTAACCTTATTTATATTTTTAATGGATTTTGTTTTGGGTCGGATAGTGAGGGAAAATCAGCCAACAAGTGTCCAGCATAGGCCTACATGCAGAGCTGGCAGCAGGGCACCTACATCGAGCATTCATATTTTTAGGTGGGGGAATGGGGGGATAGGGGATTTCGGATGGGAAGTGTGCAGAATGTGGAAGGTGCAGAACATGTAGTGTGTGTGCCCCAAGTTTAAGAAGAATATGAATATAGATAATTTGCTTCGCAAGCACTAATAAAGAATGAGTAGGTAGGTGTGCCCAAACTTTGGAATATTTCACTGCTCGTTAACCTCATATCGACACTTTTGGGTTTCCAGTCACTGTCATTAGAAATGATGAGACTTTAATCCTGAGATTAAACCACAGAGAAGGTTTGATAGAAGAGAGGAGGTCAGGCACACATCACGGATGGGAAATGGAGTTTATGGAATAATAGAGAAGGGCAGGGGAGAGGAGGATTAAAAAGGAAGGTCGGTAACGAGGGAGCTGATCGGTAAAGACTGAGATAAGGGGAGAGAAGAGGAAAAAGGATTTTTGAAAATCGAGCTACACACAGAGCAGTTACAGAGTGTGTGAGCGAGACAGACAGACTGAGAAAGACACAGAATAAGCAAGCAGTTGTGTCAGGTTTCATCTTCATCTTTGGCATTGCCTGCTAAAACAGATGTGCAGAAACACACGCGGACGCGTTCAAACTCTCTCCGTCTTCCTGTAGTTTAAGCAAGTCGTTAGTGTCTGTCAGGCCGCTGAGGTTTTAATTTGATTGATGATGATTCACTGCTGTTTAATTCATCACGGTGCTGATTGATACTCTCACATTTGTGTTCCCACAGTACTACGAGATGTCCTATGGGCTCAACATTGAGATGCACAAACAGGTAAGACAAACCTGTTGGGTGAATTCACTAAACAGTTTTGCTTGTGGTATTTTAGCACTCCAAAACGGCATCTTATTTTCTGTTCACATTGCACATAGATCAGATTATCAGGACTGGCTGTTTATAAGCTTGCAGCTATGCACAATATTGTGCATGTGGTCTGACTGTTCACATTTGTGACAGATACGGATGGAGTTTGGGTCCAGTTTATAAAAGTCTAATTTCATGTGATCTGACTGTTCACACTTGTAACACATATGGATGTGGTTTGAATTCAGTTTGTACACACCTGATTTAATGTAATCTGACCATTCACACTTGCAACACACATTGATGTGGTTTGGATTCGGTTTGTACACGTCTGATTTAATATAATCTGACCGTTCGCACTTGTAACACATATTGATGCGTTTTGGATCTGGTTTATAAATGTCTGATTTTATGTGGTCTGACCATTTAAACATGTATGGATGTGAGTTGGATCTGTTTTATAAACATCCGATTTCTTGTGATCTGATCATTGGCAATCGTAATGTATATGGATGTGGTTTGAATCTTGTTTATATACATCAGATTCCATGCATTTTTTTTGTTACATAAATTAAGTACAATTACATTTTGCGCTGTATTTATTATTATACAAATATTTTTATATGAATAATAATGTACTTTTTTTTTTAATAAAGAAGAATTTTCCCTAGAAATAATTGAATGCACAACCAAGCACTCTGACTTCTAAAATAAGGAACTGAACCATGCACATTGTGTTCAGTGTATACCTGATTGCTAATTCCTTTTAAGAATCGGTTACTGAAACCACATACACATGCAAGTGCAAATAACCAACGCTTAGCAATAGGTGCAATTCATTCTCAGTGATTTTTTTTTTTTTTTTGTTTTTTCCCCCATGTGGTGTTGGGCAATTCAATGGTTTTAATGGAGTTTTAGGGAGGGTCATAATACTCCATGATTCTCCATAATCACACACACATATTCATAACATCATACACACATACACACATGCTTTTTGGAGACCTCTTAAAGGCATGAAGTGGGCTTTACTTACATTAAAAAATAATAATTATAATAATTGTAAAAACATTAAAATAAAAATTATAATTATATATATTAATATTATATTGTAACGTTGATTTTACCATTTTTTGTTGACAATATGCATAATGCGATCAAGGAACAAACTGGTTTAGTGTTAGTACCTCCTGTTGAATGTGATACCTGATTTGCATAATTCCTTTTGAGAATCGGATACTGAATAAAATAGACAGTGCTTGAGTGTGTCTGTCTTTCCTTTCCTCTGACTGATTTCCTTATAAATCAGTCTTTCCCAGCATCAGTGGCATGTGAAGAAGGGGGTAATCATACACGCTCTCTGTGTGAGCTAGAACACATGAATGGAGAGCGATGGAGGAAGACAGAAAGACAAAAAAAGACACTGGAAGAGAGAGAAACCTAGTATCGGCATAAAGTTTGGCTACCAACCGCCCACTTAGAGCATGTCTTATTGACATGTAAAGCAAGCACCCACAATTTTTTGGTTTTATTTGCCGTTTAGGGGCGGGGTGTGTGGTTGTATGTCAGTGGGCGGGGCTTTGGTCCTAATGCTTTCATATTCAACAAACTGATTTGCCTCCTAATAGGATTCACACATCTCTCTGTCTCCACCCCTCCTGTAATCCTGCTTTGATTGTAGTGCTTTTAGGTTTTTCCTGTCTGTCTCTCTAGGTCTCACTCCTGTCCCAGTTCATTTAAAGCACTGGATTAAGACAAGCTATGAGGGGTGGCTAGACAGAGATCTAGATGGGTCAGTGTGTGTGTGTGTGTGTTAGCCACTGAATTCTATGCTGTGTGAAATTGCCACATGATTTTCAGCAATGTTCTGATGATGTTTGCACATGATTGGCATCTCAATCATAATTCACCGCATCTAAATAGATGTGTTCACTGAATCCCTGAATACATGCTTGAGAAATGAGATATTAACAATAGTGTTGAATCATTGTCATATTAATTATATTGTGATATTAACTTTTTATATCTATCTATCTATCTATCTATCTATCTATCTATCTATATGTCTGTCTGTCTGTCTGTCTTTCTGTCTGTCTGTCTGTCTGTGTCCTGTGTTCTTATCATACTGGAAACGCCCCTCTAATGGCCTGCATTATGATTACAGTCAATGCAGTGAGGTGTGTGTGAAAGAGAGAAAGGTGGGATAGTGGACAAAAAAAGCCATAAAAAAGTGGAAATATAAAGCCACACGAATACGCACACACACGCTCCTTTAAAGTGATGCCCCCAGATGCAGGTTTGGTCTTATCAGCCTGCCCTCTTTATGTCTAATGGAGTCTCTTTCTCTCTCTCTGTCTCTTTCTCACTCTCTCTCTCTCTCTTCAGACATTTAAAGGCAAATATTAAGCAATGACGTTCTAATCACTGATTGTGGTCACAGGCACAGAGGTATTCAATAAAAGCCTCATTTTCTCTTCTCCTCATCTGTCACACTGCTCTCTCTCTCTCTCAGTCACTGTCTCTTTCACCCCTTGTCTCTCTCTATCTGTGCTTGTTCTCTCTCTTAAATTCCCTCCTCTCATTTTGGCTCGCTCTAGTGATGCTCACTCTCTCTCTTTCTCTGGGCAGTGTGCCAGCCTCTCTTCCCTTGGCGCTCCGCCAATATCCCCCTCTCCTCCCTCCTCTCCTCGCTCTCCCTCTCTTTCTCTCTGATTGATGGCCCTTCCATTCGGAAAAAGGAAGAAAAGAAACAGAACAAGGGAGGAAAAGAGAGCAGTAAAGCACTGAATATCAGACACGCTCACAAAGGAGGACACGAGCACACATATATGCACAAAACCCTATACACATGCAAAGGCTCATGGGTAATTAAATGTGCAGAGGGGGAGAGCACGTACAGAGGGGGGATGTGGGCACATTCCTGCACATGTGTACACTGTTGCGCTGTATTACAAACTAAATACAAACTCCAACACACTCGTCCAAACAAAAGCAGTTAATGGGGCATCTGACAATGTCATGTACCCAAAAACTTTTGATTTTAATATATTTTTATTTTAATATAGCTATTAATATTAATTAGCTTTCATTTTTAACATTTCATATAAATTATCCTAATTATTATTCAATTTTTATGTAGATACAGACATTCTTTATTGTACTTTTTATATATTATTATTTTTAACTGTGTGGTGTGTGTTGTGTATATTATTGAAATTATTTTATGTTGATATTTGGATGGATGAATGGATGGATGGATAGTTAAATGTTAATATTAGATTTTTTTTAATTAATATTCAAATTTGAACATTAGTCCAGTTCATTTATGAGCAAATATTATACTCGGCCATTTAATTAGCGCAGACGGCCCAGAACTGCGAATGTTGCTGCCTTTCTGACATGCAAACATGTCATGAAGTCATGTAGATATAGTGAAAATATGATTCATTCCATTGGATGGTAGAAAGTTAATAACTGCTGAACACACACACACACAGCAAGTCTATGCAAATGTGGAGACATGTTCACACACTCACGTGAATTCTGGGTAAATAGCCTATATGTGAACACACAAGCAGAGGGGCATCTGCACCTACTCAGGTCCTTTTGATCGAGTGACAAAGCCATTATGCTAAAAGGTTGGCACCCTGGGACTTCCTCGCAAACATCCACACATCTTGTTTTCCTCCTCTGTTTCTTAATTTCCCTCCTGCGCTCTCTTTCTTTTTCTCAAACACACTCTGTTTCATTCCAAACCGGTTACATCACTCGCTCCCTCAACCTCATTATACACAAATGAGCTCTGTTTCACTCGCGTGCACACTCACGCACACAATCTGCAGATGTTCAGCATCACTGCTACACTGTGTCCCAACAAAAATGCAAACAACTGAACATGCTTCCGTTTAGTCGTCTGCAGTCTCATATGGCAGGAGTAACAAGTACTCTGCCAGGTAATAATTATATGTTTCCAGCTAAAAGTAGCTACTCTATGAAATATCATAACCTGATTTTCATAAGTTAATATCCTGACTGTACTAGATAGATAGATTGTTGTACAGATGAATGGATGGATGGATAGATAGATCTGCTTTAATTAATAAATATATAAAACATTAAGTCAAGTATGTTCCTTTTTTACATCGTTATGAATTTTGTTTAATATATTGTGTGGTGTGTGCAGTTTAAAGTAGCTCCGCTACAAACATCAAGCTCTAAAACACAGGTTTGCTTTGCTCCTCATGTAGGTATTAGAGTGCACTTAGAGGTCTGCTATGTTTCTGTGCCTCCATCACCGCAAATACTCCTCCATTAGTGTATGTGTGTGCATGTGTGTGTTTGAGAGAATCACAGAGCCTTACCACAGGACAGGAAGAAAAGAATGAAAAAACAGTAAAAAGAAGGATAATGGCTGCTGGAGTATGAAGGTGGATGGTGACTGGGCACCGTGAGGAACGTCTTGAAAGGAACGTGTGCACACGCGCGTGTGTGTGTATGCAAGTGAAAGTAATTAACTGTTAGTGTGTTGCAGCGTGTGTGAAACACTTGTCTGCCTGTCTGTTGTTTTTCTTAGTGAGACTATAATTAAACATGTGTGTGTTTGTGTGCTTTGTTGCAAGGAGATTGAGACTATTCAAGCTATTCAGCCCTGAAGAGCTCTCTCTCTCTCTCTCTCTCCTCTCTCTCTCGAGAGAGAGAGAGAGAGAGAGAGAGCAGGAAAATGGCTGAATGAATCGAACTCAACACACACACACACACACAGGTTTGTTTTTGTGAAAAGTGGGGACATCCCATAGGCGTAATGGTTTTTATACTGTACAGACCGTATATTCTATTGCCCTACACCAACCCTACCTTTAAACCTACCCCTCACAGAAAACTTTGTGCTATTTCAGATTTTCAATACACTCCATTCTGTGTGATTTATAAGCGTTTCGAAAAGTGGGGACATGGGGTTATGTCCTGAAAAGTCACCTTCTCCTTGTAATACCTATGTCATACCTTTGTCATTATACAAATGTATGTCCTCATTTGTCACAAAAACGCGCGCGCGCACACACACACACACAAACTAGACATATTTTCTGAAAAGCTTGCCCATGTAAAACTCACTGCTTCAATTCTATGTGGTTGCTAAGGTGTTCTAAGTGGTTGCTAGGATGTCCTGGGTGATTGCTAGAGCGTTGCTGGTGCATTTCTATGTGGTTGCTGGGTGTCGCTAGAGTGTTCTGGGTGGTTACCAGAATGTCATGAGGTGCTGTAAGTGCATTGCTAGGGTATTTTGTATGGTTGTTAAGGGGTTGCTAGGGTTTTCTGGGTGGTTGTTAGGGCGTTATGAGTGATTTTAGTTCATTGTTAGGGTTTTTGGTTGCTAGGTTTTTTTTGGGTGATGTTATGAGTGTTTTTAGCATATTGCAGGGGTGTTGCTGGATGGTTAATAGGGTATTGCTTTGCAGATGCTTAGGGTGTTCTGGGTGGTTTCTCTGACATCTTGAGTTGTTTTAAGCCCATTTCTAGGATGTTCTGTTTGGTTAATAGCATGTTGCTATGCTTTGATAGGGTGTTGCTAGGTGATTGCTATAGTGTTTTTTGCATTGCTAAGGTTTTCTGTTTAATAGTAGCACGCTACTTGCTATGTAGTTGATGGGGTGTTGCTACATAGTTATTGGTGGTTGCTAGGGTGTTCTAGGTGGTTGCTATGGTTTTATGGGTGTTTTTTGCATTGCTAAGGTGTTCTGTTTGATTGTTGCTGGTCGCGTTGCAATGCAGTTGATAGGGTGTTACTACATAGTTCTTGGTGGTTACTAGGGGATTGCTATGGTTGCTAGGATGTCATGAGTGGTTTTTAACATGTTGCTAGGTTGTATTGTTAGTAGCGTGTTGCTTTGTCGCTAATTGATAGGGTGTTGCTACATGCATAGTTCTTGGTGGTTGCTTGAGTGTTCTTGGTGGTTGCTAGGGGATTGCTAGGGTGTTCTGAGTGGTTGTTATGCAGTTATGTATGCCGTGCTCTAGTGACTGCAGAGTGTTCATGTTGTCTGCTAGGATTTTATGAGTGTTTTTTTTTAAGGGGTCAAAAAATATCTTGTTGTTAAACATCCACTCTCATTGTGCATTTTGTGTACTTAATTGTGTTTATCGGTTTAGGTGTTAAAAACCACATTATTTTCCACATCTGTAAATATGTTTCCTCTAGCCCCCTTTCTGACACGCGGCCCCCCCCCCCCCCACCCCCGATTTTTACAAAGCTCATTGTCTGAAAAGCGAGGTGTGCTCTGATTCGCCAGCTATCCAGTGCATTGTGATGGCTGAATACCTCAAGCGTGTGACAAAAATGTTACACCCCTTACCATACTGTTGATGCCGTGCCCCGGCCGGAGCAACGAGACAAAAACATTAAAACCATTACAAACTAGGCATTTGTTGCATCCACTGGGGACATAATTACGGATTATAATGACTTACACTGTCTTTTACACGTTGTGTTGCGTATCGCGCCACGTAAACATAAAACCATTTCTGCATTTGTGATTGGAGAAACAACAAACAACAATACTCTACACTGTTCAAAACTCGCGTTTGAATCGTCAGTGGCAAATCCTTTAAATATAAAAACTTACTTACAGTCTGTGAGTCAGAACAGCCGGCATTGTAGTCTACTCTCCCAGGATCAGGAAACAGTCCTCCATAAAATGTTCTGGACACATCTGAATATTTGGGTTAAAGTTTTTCTGGAACAGTGTTGTAAATACAACTAACCACTGATTTCTAGTTGTGTCCTCTTGGAAGGCCAAACAAAGTAGTTTCAGTTTCACAACGAAACACACAGCGTCACACATGGCAGGCTAGAGTGAGCAGAGGCCGGAGGCTAGAGTGAGCGAGGTGGCCGGCGGATTCGACGAAGGAGCATCGGGCGGGCTTGCGGCAACCACATGGGATGACCCCGGGCTGGGCTCCGCTTCGTCCACGGTGAAAGCCAAACCGGCGATCCACAGCGCGAAGTTGAAGTATTTCCTCAGCAACCAGCATGGATCAGCTCTAGGCATGAAGAAAAGGACATCGTCCTCTTTTGGAAGGCCAAACAAAGTAGTTTCGCTTTCACAACAAAACACACGGCAACAACAATACTACAGCGAGAATAAAGTTACGCCTTCTTTCTTTGCTTGAACCTTTGGGCGGCGTTATGCAAATCTTCCCACCTCATGACGTAGGTATGTGGGGGCGTGTTAGAACGAGTTGTTTTAGGTAGGCGTGGCTGACTCTGAATTTTTATGAAGAATATCTCTTTGGATTGAGACTTTAGTCTTTGCAACTTTACAAGATCTTCTTTATGCACCAAGAGCTTTTGAACACTCCAAGAGAAAAGGAAAAATTGAAATCGCATCATATGACCCCTTTAACTATTTCTGGGTGTTCTGGGTGGTTACTAGTGTTAGGAATAGTTTTTTTATCATTCATGTGCACAAAATTACAATTAACCTAAAACCTCCATCCCAGCTGTGCTAAATGGCCCTCATTTCATTATTATCTGTCATTCACTTTCTCTGTCTTGTGTATCTTTTGTTGCTTAGACATTGACATGAATATAATCTAAGCTGAAGCCATTTGTGTGCTTGGGAATTGAGAGCCCAGTGCAGTTGTACAGGTTTATCACTGTCACTGTTTTCTCTTCTAATCGAGCATGTGTACGTGTGTGTTCTCTTGCAGGCGGAGATCGTGAAGCGACTCAGTGCTATCTGTGCTCAAATCATCCCTTTCCTCTCTCAGGAGGTACGCTGACAATGATTGACAGCTCATCAGGATTTCTGGTGTATTCTCCCACAGGCGTACACACCAGACACACACACACACACACACACATTCTCTCCCCCCTCCCCGTCAAACTGATCCACTCTCAGTATGGCAGACAGCTTCTAGATTTTAACGACCCCGTCTCACATCTCTGACTAAACAAGGATTGCTGATATCCTGCGTTTTTTAACGAAGCCGTAAACTCCTGCCGCGTTCAGTTACCGAAAGTTGTCTGCGATAACTTGATGAGCTCAGGTTGCAAATTCAGCTTGAGTCCAGCATCACTGTTTGCTTTATTAGCAGTTCTGCTACTAGTGTTACAAGTAGGCGCCAAAGTCACACCATTGGTTGAACCAGAAGTCCAACAATAACTCACCTTTCAAATAAGTCAGAACATCCAATTCTAGTGATTCACATACAAATTGAGGAGTTCTTGGTGAAAATAAACAAATTAAAAGGACAGTTCACCCAAAAAAAGTGTCATCATTTATGCATTCTCCACTTTTTCCAAACCTTAGTTTCTTTATTCTGTTGAGCACAAAAGAGGATAATTTTGAAGAATGTTGGCAACAAAACAGTTGAATGGTACCATTGACGTTATGGTGGAAAAAAAATATGGAAGTCAGTGGCTACCGTCAACTTTTTGGTTACCAACATTCTTCACAATATCTTCTTTTGTGTTCAACATAAGAAAGAAACTCATACAAGTTTGGAATAACTTGATGGTGAGTAAATGATGACAGAATTTTAATGTTTGGGTGAACTATCCCTCTAAAGTTCTCGTTCTCTACATGTTGCTAGTTTCTATAAATTCACATGAAAGGTAGAAGGAGAACTTCATTAGAAACTCTTGAGATTCGGATGTTGCTTTTCTAGTTGTTGTTTTTGTTGTTGTTGTGTTAGTATGGATGGCTAAGACTGGAATGTTTTGTTCTGTGTCCCAGCATATTCAAAGCTCCAGTTCCCTTGTCGAGGAGCAGCCATAGATCCATTGCTATCTTCAAAGCTTTGGAGCTGTAGTCCTCTGGAGTCTACAGTGGGCTCTGCATGAATGCAAACTATGAATTAATGCAACTCACCTTTAGAGTTCAAAACCGAAATGGAAAATGAGAAAGGATTAACATAATTTCTCAAAAAATTTTGCAAGAACATTAGATATTTAATCTAGATATTTTATTATATAATTTTATTGATATAGCTTTATATGACGTGCTATTTTATTAGATAATATTAAAGGATATTATTTATTTATAATTATTATTATTATTATTTTTGGATAATGCTAGATACTCTTTCAATATAGTTCATTTAAATTTACTTACAAAAAAAAGGCATTGTCCCATTTCCTTCTTGAGATTCCCTTTAATCAGCCACATTCTGTTAATTCGACTAATAAAGGTAAACTTTTATGTGTTTATGTAATACTTCTGTAAATACATCTGTTTCGTCATTTTTTCATCCAGTCTGTTTGTAAAATATAACCTTTTATATAATGTATACTGATAGAGCTCCCTTTCATTTGAGGATAGCTGTGGTCCAATAAAACGTCTGGAATGGATCCTCATTTTAAATGAGGAGGATTTATTTGGGCAGATGAGCAATAAAAGATCAGGCGGAACTGTATTGATTAGGAGGTCACCTTTAGCATTAGCTTGAGTTAGTGTCTGCTGACGGGGAAGGACAGAGTGATATGTCTGTCAATACTGACTGTGTGTGTGTGTGTGTGTGTGGTGGTGTTTGCGGACAGGGATGGAGCGAGAGAGTGTGAGAGAGATGGGGGTTAAATAAAATTTTTGTGAGACTTTAATTCACATTTTATTTTAGTGTGCTTGGGTTTTTGTCTACAAGTGTGTATACTGCGTCTCTGTCTTACCATGTAAGTATCAGCATTTGTGTGTATCAGCATCAACAGCAGGTTGTTCAGGCGGTGGAACGTGCCAAACAGGTCACCATGGCAGAGCTCAACGCCATCATAGGGGTGAGTGAACTCTGACCTCTCATACTGATATGTTGGATAGAAAAATAGATAGATGATGTAGACATACTACAGAAGACGATTGATGGAATAGATTAAAGTGTTGATGGATGGATGTATTGATGGATCATAGATAGCTTTATAGATAAGAAATTCTAGAATGGTGGAGGGGAGAAAAAAGAAAAGAGATATCAGAAAGCTGATAAAGAGAGGTCTCTCTTCTCTGTGCTAAATTACAGCTTGTTTTGTTGCTGGCTGTTATGGAGTGACACACTCTCTCTTCAGTCCACTGTCTCTCTGAGCTCTGATCATATTACTGCACTTAAACCCCAGTGATACGGTGATACAGCCCACACAGGACAACAGCAGACAGAGGCTGACAGAGACTGACACCACTGCTGCTGTAGGCTGACTGGAGAGCTTATGGACTGCTGAGTTTATGGACTATGAAGTTACATTTAGTTACTTAGTTACTTTCTATATAGTTACATTCTATATTTATAGAACTGAAATATTCTCATAATCCTATCAAAACAGAAAATTGGGTTGGGACATATCTATCTGTCCATCCATCCATCTATCTCCATGTGTTTCTGTGCATGTCTCCGCCTGTTGTCTTTATCTCTGTCTCTTTGTCTGTCTGTCTGTCCTGTCTCTCAGCAGCAGCGCTTCAGCAACTGTCCACCAACTCAGGTATTCCTCTTACTCCTCACCTTCAGGTCTGTCCTGTGCGGCACGTCAGGCGGTCTGCCCTCACCGGGGCTCTGGGATCTCCGCCACCTTGCCAACAAGGACGAACGCAACCCCTAGACCCTGAGCCCTGCCGAGGTTATTGTCTATCTGACCTGTCGAATCTATGTACTTTTTAATATCACAGATGCCTGGGCTATAATTGATTATTGTATAATTAATTAATACTAAATTAATATATATTTCCCTCATTAAAGGAATAGGTCACCCAAAATGAAATTTGCTGAAAATATACTCACCCTCAGATGTAGATGAGTTTGTTTCTTCATCAGATTTGGAGAAATTTTGCATTACATCATTTGCTCACCAATGGATCCTTTGCAGTGATTGGGTGCCGTCAGAATGAGAGTCCAGAACAGCTGATAAAAACATCACACTAATCCACCCTGAATTTGTTTCTTACAAACATGCTGCTTTTCACTTCACACGTTAATTGATGTACTGGAGTTGTGTGGATTATTTGTGGATTATTGTGTTGTTTTTATCAGCTTTTTGGACTCTCGTTCTGACGGCACCCATTCCCTGCAGAGCATCCATTGGTGAGCAAGTGATGCTACATTTCTCCAAATCTGATGAAGAAGCAAACTTATCTACATCTTGAATGGCCTGAAGGTGATAAATGTTTTCATTTTTGGATGAACTATTCCTTTGATAAAGACTTCAACAAGGCACAAAATGCATGCAACTGGTAAAGTTTGTTAAGAAAGTTTATTGTGCACTTATTGTGCACCTTGAAAATAGGATTTGACAAGCATTAAAGGGAGCATGATAAGAGAGCGATGGTGCAAAAGTTGGCCTAGAAAAACACAAAGTGAAACATAGAGAGAACGAGGGTGTGTTGAGTTGGTCAGGCAGATTGGATAGACTTCTGAGAAGCCTTGAAACTCTGATAGACTGAAGGCCAGAGGGGCGATTTGCTCAGGGAGCTCAATACAATGGATGTATTTTTATTGCACCCTGACTGGATTTTTCAGCATGACCTTGGCTTGCTATGGAATTGTTGTTATTATTATCTAGACTGACGTCAATCCCCAACCCCTCCTTCTCTTTCTCTCTCTCTGTCCTCCGCTCCCAGAGGGTGCGCCCAGCAGGGTGAGTATCAAACTTGTGTGTTTGTATGTGTGTATATGTGCCTCCACCCCACTGACTTTGATAAACGACTCCAAAAACAGAGTCCTTTAAAGAGATGTACGGATTATGAAATCTGACTGACCTTTCAGGACTCTCTAAACAGCACTGTTCCCACCCTCTGCCATTAGCGCTGAGGAAAAGTGTTCATTCTGTGCTTTTGATATAACAAACCATAATTCTCTGTCATTTGGTTGCATCATAGTCTTAAAGGAACAGTTCACACAAAAATGAATCTTTCTAGCTTGTCTACTTACCATCATGTCGTTCAAAATCTTGACTTGAATCAGCTGCGAAAGGTCACATATTCAGAGAATAATGATTTAAAAGCTATAATATGTCTTTAGGAGATTTGAAATATAGTGAAAATCCTTTATTGTTTCAAGGATAAAATAAGCAATTGAATTTTGGGTGTACTGTCTGTTTAAAAGTTTTGACGTTCATTTAAACTGATATTTATGAAAGCTCTGTTCATTTACTCATCCTCATGTCATTCAAAACCTGTATGACTTGTATAAGCTGCAGAGGGCAAGAATGTTTGTGAACAATCACTAACTTTACGTCTGGCAGTCATAAAAAAACTATAACTTCAGGAGACCACCAAAGAATACAAATATTAAAAAGGTAATTGCAATTTTTTTTTCTCGCAATTCTGTCAAAAAAACCTCATGAAATATAAACTCAGAATTGCGGGATATAAACTCAGAATTTTTTTCTCGTAATTATCGTAAAGATAAAAATTAGAATTTGCATTTTACATTTTTTTATTCCATGTTGTAAACGTGCTTCCATAGGACTGAGCTTGCATAGGAATGACTCAGAGGAGAAAGAGTCATAACAGCCAAGTTCTTTAAGATGATTTCTTGTTGCTGACTGTAGAGGAAGTAAATGAGGGAGTCAAGAAGGAAAGGTCTGAGCGAGGAGGAGTGAAAAGAGAGAGAGAGATTTTGGAGAAAACAGGTTTGTTTGAGAGAACTGGGCTTCTTTGTGCACTTTTTTCTCATCTCAGTCCAATGCACTTCCTGTTTGGCTCATAAAACTGCACCGTTGCAGAAAACGAAGTGTTTGAACTCACTGATTTGAGACCGGTTTTGCTGTACTCCTCATAATGATGAAAGTTTAAAAATGGACAGTTGACACTAGATGGTGACCAAATGTTTTGGGCCAATTCAGTATTTAGTATGTTTGTTGTTGTTGTTTTTAATTGCAAAATAGTGCAGGATTCTGCTTTAAAGGATAAATCACCCAAAAATGAAAATTGTATCATTTACTCTCAATTTGGCTTTTCCATACAGTGAACTTTTCTATTGCCAATATCAAAATTTACCTATAAATCCCTTCAGCGCAATTCAAATATGGTGCAGGGTTTACATCATGACGTTTAGTTAAGAGACACTCGAGAAACAATGACATTTGATGTTATTGACTTCCAACACAAAGCCATCAAACAGCCTTAGAACAATGAACTATTCAGTGAACTTTGCACAACCTTAGCATTTTGTTGGAAATGAGACTGTGTGTGTGTGTGTGTGTTTATGCTGTGTTTTTTGTCTCTATAGAGTAAATCAGTGTCGTCAACTGACAGTCAGGCAGCGGAGGATCGTCAGGGTCCCTCAGGGGTGTATCCCTCACAGGCCAGCAGCGATGCCAAACGGAGACGGTGTGATGAAAAAGACGTCCTCCCGTCTCACTACGTAGGTTCTGTCACACGATGATGACATCATACTTGTCTCAGTCCCCCAATTAACTGTGTATATTAAATTGGCAGCCCTAATGTTATATTTTTATTTTATCCCAGTGGAATCTTATTTGATTTGATTTGATTTACATTTGATTTCATTGATTTCCTGTTATTTTTTTTATTTTTTTTGTCTCAGTCCCCATGCACCTTATGTGATATGTAATAATAATGATCACAACATTTGCATTGTTGTCAAAATTCTAGTATAGAATGTGATTTGCATTTCGTAAATTTATTCCTTATATATTTTATGTCTATTAAAGACATTTTTTTATTGCAGCCTTTATTGTGTTTATTGGAAGTCATTTTATTTTTATATTATGTTAGTAATAAGTAATTATATTTTGTTATTTAGCAATGTTATGATGTTCAATACATATCTTAATATGGTATATTTCCACATTTTCACAAAATTGTAATTAAGATAACTGTATATAAATGTATAATTAATTATAAATAAATATAATTTAAAAATAATTGTATATTAAATCATATTAATATTGGTAATTATAATTAATTAATAATGTATTAATATTTTTAATGTTGTAATTATCATTATAAATCAAAAAGAAAATAGAATTTAAATAGTAAAGTTCTTTTTACATATATACTTTTTCTTATATAATTCTCGTACCATTTCTATTAATACTTATTATATTATATTACTTACAATTATATTTTTTTATTTAGTATTATTACATTTATATAAATATATATTAATAAAACCTTATACCTATTGTATAGGTATAATCTCTTTTTTATAGTATAATTGTTTATCATAGTTCAGAAAGCTCAGCAACGCATCAGGTGTAGCATTTATCAAACACACATGTAGGGAAGAGTCGGATGTGACCATCCGGGCGGGTATAATTAGGGGGATGATGTCACTATAGGGTAATGGCAATAGGAACATCAGGCCATGATCACATCAAAGCCCTGTTGCTATGGCAACTAAGTGCGTTGTCACCTCCTGATTCCTAGAGATGGGTGAAAGAGGACAGTGAGATGAGTGTGAGTCGTGTGAGAGCGGTGGACAAGGTGGTGTTGGTGTGATTGGTGAAATCAGACACAAAGGGAGGGGGACGGGGGTGCAGTAAAAGGACACTGCAATATCGGACGTACATGTATGTATCTGATGAATATCCCATAGGGGTATATATTTTTGTGCCTGTGTGTGTCATCTAACATGGTTTTTCTCCTGTCTGTTGTCTTTTAGGACAGTGACGGAGACAAGAGCGAGGACAATCTTGTAGTAGATGTCTCAAATGAGGTCAGTTCACATGCACTGTTAAATTAACATTGGTGAAAGTCTGGACTTACAGTAGTGCTGCCAATCATCATCAATTGAAAACTGTAAATCATTTTATAATTAAATTCATTACATGATATGCTGATTAATAATACAATTACCTGCATATTTCACTAATTGCTGACAAAAGCCCCCAAATAAATATAAAGACATTACTGTGGTAAACAAGATTGAATAGATTTGACAAAAAGTGGGTTTTGATGTACTGCATTGTTTATTGCTATTGTTCAGATGGTAAGAAAATACCTAATTACGAAATTTAGATCATGTATAGCCTAAATATATGATAAACTAAATGAATGTGTTAAACTGACTGCCCATTTTGTGTCACAGCAAACTTTTATTTTTGTTTTAAATGTACATTTTATTTTTATTTTTTTATTAATTTTTTTTTTTTTTAAAAAAAAAAAAAATTTTTTTTTTTTTTTTTTTGTTTTGCTTTGCTTTGCTTTGCATTGTTTTGTTTTCTTATACATCAAAATTGACCTGATTTTTACTGTGCACAAATCAACAGTTCGTTCAGCATATTGTTGTAAAAATAAATTGTCTTCATAAACATTAATGAAAATGCAATAAATTTCTTTGCTGGTGAATATCAACCCAAGCCATAACTGGAGACCAGAATATAATAAAGACTTTGGGCTGGACCACAGCAAACACCCAAAACACCCTAGCATTGCGCTGGCAAGTCTCGCACTGACTTTAATCTTAATGACAAATTTGTAGTTGATTGTAGAACAGCACCAACAAATGCATTTCATCCTGCAAAAAACTCCTATTCATTATTATTATTATTTCTGTGTAATTATCATCCATTTCAAGGTGAAACATTACAGCTCTATTTCTCAATTACTGGACAAATATTGAACATCACTCGTATTTATTAAACTGCATTCATTCAGTAATTGCTGATAATATCACAGGCGACTCAGGATTGTTTTCTGCTGCAGAGCGTCTGGAGTCAGCGGGGACTGCGCAATGCTTTTATTATCATTAAGTGACCCCGCTGCATAATTAACACTTCAATGATCTGAATTCCTGCAATATCCCACATCAAGGATTAAACTAGAACTGTCTTCTGTTTTGTCAACTGTTTTGTCATTTACTACTGAGTTAACACAGATGGCATAATGAAAAATATGAATGGATCAGACCTTGCTCTTTTGCAGGTTAACAAAGATAACTGTTATTTCAAACAAATCCTATTAACTCATACCACACTATCTAAAATGTAAAAAGAAAATTCACATATCTGAATGAAATCAAAATGCACTCATGTTCTTGATTCTCCTTAACTCTTTGACTCTGTGTTTTCAGGAGCCATCCTCTCCCGTAGACAGCGCCCCTCTGTCTCCACATGGGAATGGTTTGGATCGAGCCCCGACCCTGAGGAAAGAGCTCCCAGGATCCCCCAGCCCCCCTCTGTCCTCCCCACCACACAGTCCACCCCCTGGCAAAAACAAGGACACGGCACACGTACTTTTCTCAGACACCTAATATGCCAGAATTGCATATTACCAAGCATATTGCTTAACTTGTTTAATATTAAATGGTTGACTGTCTCTATCAGACGGTCATACTAAATATTATATGAACTGGTTTACTTTCTGCTTATTTTAAATAAGCAGAGTTTCACAGTTGTTTTGTAATGGTGTTACTAAAATAATTTGATTTTGTGTTTTTTGTATTTTATAAATATATATATAAAAAAAAGTACACTGATTTTAAAGTATATTTGCAGATTTAGCCAAATTAGGGTCTAGTTTGGGACCAGTGTTGGTTTTGTCAGTTACTGATAAACGTTTATTAATACCTATTGTTTATATTAATACATTGAATATCGATTAACAATCAAATTCTATATTTTTGTAGGATTTTCTTTGAATTATTGTTACATGGTGCTAGCCAGATCAAAATGCTGTTTTGTAGTATTGTTAAACTTATATTTATATAACTAAATTTTAATGTTTATTATTCTTATATTATTATTCATTAGTCTAGTAGGATTTTTTTAATTTTTAATAAAATGAATTACATTTAATAAAATGAATAATTTTAATTCATTCATTTTTATTATTATTTTTTTATAATAATTGTATTATTTGTTATTATTTAATCTATTTTTACAATAGTAATAGTAATAGCAAAATCTTTTTTTATAAATTTTTTTGGACAGTGTACAAATTTACTGGGGATCCATATTAGTGTTGCTATATATCATTCAACATTATAACAAATAATAGCATCTGTCTTTTGGTTCTGTTGGCAGACAGAAAAATCTCAGTCGCCCTCCTCTAAATCAGGCAATTCCTCTCCCTCTCACCATGACCCTCTCACCCCTGGTCCACCGGGGCCCAGCACTTCCTGTTTACGCCTGGTCAACAAACCTGCCTCCTCGGCGGACCCTCTGGGTAAAATGTTGTCTGTTTGCGTTTACAGTGAACACATGCTACAGTTCAATGAAAATAATAGTTTTATTGTGTCCTGTAGCTCTGCGGAGTCCCTTGACCATGACGCCCGGTTCTTACCCAGCTCACTTCGGGGTGGTGTCCCACGCTGGGCTTAACGGAGAGCTGGCCAGCCCGGGTGGGTTCGGAGGCTCACTCACCCTCTCGCCCCAAATCAGTGCTGCAGCCAGTGCCTACACACGCAGCCCTATGGTAACTGTGTTTCTGAATCTCTTACAATTAACAGAAGTGTACACAAAAACATTTTGATGCTTGAATACTCCCCTCCACAGGTAGCGTACGAATCTCGTTCACATCTTAGGCCATCAGGGCTGTCCTCCTCTCTGCCTGGCTCCACTGGTGGCAAGCCGTGAGTTTCTCCTCTTTCTTTTACCTCCCTTGGTTTTTGGATGGAGCTGTACAGCGATGGCCAGTGTATAGACTGTTGGTCCAAATTAGTGCTTTTGTCTGCCGCACTTGTAATACAATTCCCTCTCAAGTCCTCCGCTGACAGCTAAGGCGAGAAAACCACTTGAATTCAGCCAAACATCCTTAAGATGGCAAATTATTGCTGCACCCACTGACGCATTCACAAACAAGCGAACTTTTCATAATTATGTTGTCAAACTGCTTCAGTGCTTAAGGTTTGAATCAGCTCCTATTCTTATTTTAAACAAGTCATTTTACCATTTAACTTTTGTCCCTCAAGTCCACTTATAATCTTAGTCATGGTTTATTGCACCAAAATCAGTCGTAATTTAGTTTTTCATGGCCATTTTCCTCCCTCTATCTGACCCTTAGAATTATACACTAAAAAGGTTTGTCAATACAGTAAAAGTCAGTGGGGTCCATTTACTTTCATTGTACTGATAAAAAATTCTTCAAACTGTCTTTTGTGTTCAGCAGAAGAAAGACAGTCAAGCTTTCCATTTTTGCATTCACTATCTATCACTTTAACGTCCACCTTATTCCCACCCCCAGAGCTTACTCGTTCCATGTGAGCGCAGATGGTCAAATGCAGCCGGTGCCCTTCCCTCCTGATGCCCTCCTCGGCCCTGGCATCCCTCGTCACGCCCGTCAGATCCACACCCTCAGTCATGGAGAGGTGGTGTGCGCGGTCACCATCAGCGCTTCCACGCGTCACGTCTACACTGGCGGGAAAGGCTGCGTCAAAGTGTGGGACATCAGCCAACCGGGCAGCAAGAGCCCGATGGCCCAACTGGACTGTTTGGTGAGATCTGCATCATGTTAAACTCTATTTGTAGTTGGTACTCGCCATCCTGGTTGAACTAAATCAATGTCTATCCTTTTATTCAATCAGAATCGAGACAACTACATCCGTTCATGTAAGATTCTCCCAGATGGACGGACTTTGATAGTTGGGGGCGAAGCCAGCACGCTGTCCATCTGGGATTTGGCCACGCCCACTCCACGAATCAAGGCCGAATTGACGTCCTCAGCTCCGGCCTGCTATGCTCTGGCCATCAGTCCAGACAACAAGGTCTGCTTCTCCTGCTGCAGTGACGGAAACATTGTGGTCTGGGACCTGCACAACCAGACGCTCGTCAGGTATTTTCAGACTCCTGCTGGTGAGATAGACCATGTTCTTCATCCTGAAGTCATGTGATGTCCTTGTGTCGCCCTCTATAGGCAGTTCCAAGGTCACACAGATGGAGCCAGCTGTATCGATATTTCCAATGACGGGACCAAACTGTGGACGGGGGGTCTGGACAATACAGTGCGCTGCTGGGACCTGAGAGAGGGCCGACAGCTGCAGCAACATGACTTCACCTCACAGGTACTGCAGCTCAGAAGGAACACAGGATATATATATATTTAAAGAACTAAAACATCTTGCTCAAAACACCACTGTGGAGTCATTAATAATAAAATGGAAACATTTATTGGCAGCGTAAATTCAGTCATCGTGCCTTTATATTCCAAATTTTCGAACTTTTATGGACTAAAGGTACTTGGTGTCCATTTTTCTGTCTGCAGGCATATTTTTATGTGTTGGACCTTTTATAGAAGTTTTTTTAATGTGCGTGCAGATCTTTTCTCTGGGTTATTGTCCTACGGGCGAGTGGCTTGCAGTGGGGATGGAGAGCAGTAATGTGGAAGTGCTGCACGTCTCCAAACCAGACAAATACCAGCTGCACCTTCACGAAAGCTGTGTTCTCTCGCTCAAGTTTGCCTACTGCGGTACGAGTCATTTGTGTAGTGCCACTCTTTGAAACTGCTCCGTGCTGCCCATGTATTCCTATGGACCTTCATTATTTATGGTTATTTAAAATAAATGCTATTAGATGGCACAAGATGTGATTTAATTTTCTTTGTATTTCAGGGAAGTGGTTTGTAAGCACGGGAAAGGACAATCTGCTCAATGCATGGAGGACGCCATATGGAGCCAGTATTTTCCAGGTTTGTTCCAAACCCATATGACTTTATTTCTTCCTTAGAGATGTCTTTAGATGTCCTAAGCCTTTAAATGCTGCTACACTATTAACATATCAGAATAATAGAGCAGCTGTACGCAGAAAGGAAATAGCGATGGAGAAAGAACAAAGCTTATTTTTCAAATGAGACCGTTGTTGTTTCAGATTCGAAAATCATTGCATGCACCTTTTGTGACGGTGAGATTTAGCTGGATCTCATCATTATTTGCGAATATGTCTCATTTTGTCTCTCACTCTCTCTAGTCAAAGGAGTCCTCGTCCGTCCTGAGCTGTGATGTTTCCCCAGATGACAAGTATATTGTAACTGGTTCTGGGGATAAGAAAGCCACAGTGTATGAGGTGGTGTATTGAACACAAAGATGGACGGATGGATGAACAAAGAGCGCCAAGCATGAAACAATCATGGATGGCATGGCGGGCAACCATAGCTCTTCTATTTGCGGTCCTTATCTAGTCACAACCATTTGAGAGATAGAAGGAGGCTTTGTTCAAAATTGCATACTACCATACTATTCATACTTTTATGCAGAATGTATACTGAGCACAGTATGAACATTTTCTTTATACATAAAATACCCAGATGACGTAATAACAGAGCTGGGTAGTAACGGATTACATGTAATCTGGATTACGTAATCAGATACCAAAAAGTACGTACTCATAATTATTTTATATTACATTTTAAAATGCTCATAATCAGATTACAGTTACTTTTTTAAGGATTACATGATTACATAATATTTACACAATGGCAGCAAATTATACATAATTTAGCGATTTTTCCTCTTTTAAAATTTCTTAAACAGTAGTCAGAATACATTACTAAAATAAGTAACCTAGATTGTTATTAACTACAATTTTCATTGTAATCTGTAATCAGTAACAAACAACAATTTGTAAGTAATCTACCTAGCACTGCATGCTAAATTTGTTGCTACAGCTGTAACTTCATTTTACAATACTTGAATTTTACAATAATGGAAGAATTGTTAGCAACATATTTTTGTGACATTACTGGACAACACCATTGGACTAAAAATGTAAATTAACAGTGGACAGCTCTCACTAAGTTAAATGTGCAACAATGTAGCATATTACTATATATCTTAACATTCTTTTGTTCTTATGCTTTTAGATATTTTTTAAATAGTATGTAGTACACAGTATATTCTGTGAAATATGCAGTATGCTAGTATTCCATTATGAACATAGCGAGTAAGTGGGGAGGAGATAATTAGAACAGTCTAAATGCTAAAAGAGGAAGCCCTACAGACAGCAGGTATTCAGGGAGCTTCTACTTACAGAAACACCAAAACCAGACAATCATTTCATTAGTCGCAAACTCCCTCCATAAAGAGAGCACAACATCTTCCCTCCAATGAGAAAAGACAGTTTTGAGGCTCCTGGCTCACGCTGGAGCATCTCTGGATGAACACGATATGGGTGTACAAACAATTCTTCACTCGCCTATCCAACCCAATTAGACATTCATGTGGCAAATCCCAGTTGAATTCTCCAACCTGCATTTAATTTTCTCCTTCCACAAGTCAGTGTCTAATGAGGAGCAAGGGTAAATCGTGTAGGATTCGTGTGGCAAATATTCACAACCACGACCGTTATTCGTTTTAATTCCTGTGGATTACCGTATGGTATGATGTTGCGCTCATTTGTGGTTTAATGCTCATTTTCATGTCATTAATTATCTTTTAGCTTTGCATGGGGAAATCTTTTCATGATTGTTCTACTTCAGTAAGATGATGCAAATACCTAAATATTCAAAACTGGTATATGGTAAGACATCAAAATTTGTAAGAATTGTTCAATTGTATAAAGTAATGTGGTTTAATGCAGAACAATTAATTACAAAAATAGGTTCCAAGAAATAATGTAAACAACACAGCATGGAACAGAATGCAATTGTCTATATGAATTTATAAATTATTTTAATTTGAGGATTGCAATTATTGCTATATCAGTATCAGCAAATAGGGATGTCATGGAATTAATTTAAATGCATTTTTTAATGAATTATCATACCTGAATTCTTCACAAAGTAACTGAGAAATGCTTGAAAATCTGAGCGGTCCTAACACAGAGCCCTGATGTACTCCATCAGTAAGAAGAGCTGTGGTTGCCAACCTGACCAGGAATTTTCAAGGAGAGGCACTACAGGATTCATCTATCTCATGCACCAAACATCCTGCTGGGAACAGATCTTTTTTAATTAAAGTTTTGTTCATTTTTCTTTTGATCTATAAAGCTTTTCTCAGCACTCAGAAAATGGTTGGATGAGTCAAACCATTTTTTGCTTGTGAACAGAAGGAATTATATTATTAGGGTCTTTCTCTTTTTTATGGCAATAGTAAGCAGTGTTACTAGTGTTTTGATCAGTCTGTTTATTATGCAGAAAGTGTGGTGCGTTTCTTTTTCTTTTTCAAATAGCTGAAAATATGGCTGCCTGCAAACAGTGGCATTTGTCCGTTTCAAGACAGACTGTCTTTGCTGCACGATCTGTCTTTGACATCATGCAATCTGAATATCTGTATCTATCTACCCTTATATATTGCATTGCTTGTATACTGAGAACAATGTTCACCGACACAATTTTGTTGTAGACACTCTCTCTCTCGAAAGCCAAGGAACCTTTTCAAAGGCATCGCTGTGATATCCCTGTAGCACTTCCCATGTGATGTAAAAGACATGTATAAATTGACAAATTAAACTTGTGGTCATCTTTTGAAGTTGTAGAGTTCTTGAGAAGTGTTTCAATATAAAAATTAAAAAAAAAAAATTATACAGACAAACTCTGAAAAAGTAAAAAATGTAAAAATGTACAGATTGTAATAATTGTATTAAATGTAACTTGTATTTAATAATTGTATATAGTACTTTATATTGTAGTTTGTTTTATGCATTTTTAAATAGCCATCTCATCAGCAACATGAACGTTACAATTAATGAATTTAATTCAATCACATTTGTACACATTTAAATTTCTTATTTTAATTGTGCATTTAAAAATTTGCATAAGCATGAGTTTTTGGGTCTGCACATTTCTTAAACTGATTTTTTAAATTAGCGTTCAAAATGGGTAAATAAATGAGGTAAGTAATTTAATATTTAAATTGTATTCAAATTTGTGTATTTACTAAATGCAGGGTAAAAAATTGTTTTAATGAACTGAATTTTTTACATTTCATCAAATAAGATTTTAAACTATAAATTAATGCAAGTACCCAACAGTATGCATCTTTTGGCTTTTAAAGAGCTTTATTTACAATTCATACATACCAAGTTTGCAACCAAAGTCAAAATTTTCAACATGCTCCAACATACAGTATTCACGTGATATGACGTTAACCGAGTGTCTTTATAGCCATTTCCCTGAAGTCAATGAAACACTAAAATCCAGAGCCTTGTTGTCCTACATCATAGTCCATTATCTTATACATCATTCATACAATCATAACACAGAGCCAAGATCAGGTCAGCTTTTATGGAAATGATCGATGAAGTCTTAGGCCAGTCCTTTAGGTCTCGTCATAATTCATTCATACACTGTGGCTCCATAATCGTCCATTTCCATGAAAATTCCAAAGGCTAAAAAAATAAGATTTCTTTTACTATTATATTCATTACAGAGGTTTCATCTTGTTTAAAAAAAAAGAAAGGAAAGAAAGATAGAAGAAAAGAGGTCTTTGGAGAAATCCCATGTTTTTGAAGCTAGACTACCAGCTTTCCTCACAGCATTAAAAAAAACAACAAGGTCAGATCTGAAGATCCACCATCTGATCCTGGAGTCGTAAAGAACAGCCGTACTGCTGTCCATATTCACGTCCATGCCACACCTTTTGTCTCCCAAGTCCAAAGGCAAAATAATGATGAATCTGTTCTCCATCCAATCAGTTTCAGTTTCTCATTTTATTAACAATGTTTTGAACACATTCAGTTTAGTAAATGACTTCATACACAGTAGCCTTCTTATCTCCTGAGCCAGTGACAATGAATTGGTCGTCAGGAGAAATGTCACAGCTGAGGACGGACGACGATTCCTTAGACTAGAGACAAAAACAAGTATTTAGTTAGTACTTTCTGGCGTTAGACAGCACTGCTGATCTGTGTTTGTCTTATGTATCCTGATAAATAGAACAAATAGAAAGTCTACTCAACAATGAACATTTATTTTTGACACACTGTGACAATGTCATAATAAAAGTCTCCATCATAGTGACAAAAATGGCAATTTCATTATCAGTTAAATTGTGCTAAAACTAAGCCATTTGATACTATTACACAGTGCTTGGGGACGCTGATCTGAGTAGCCTGTTGTTTGGAAAGCTAAAATTTAAAGCAGTTTAAGCTACGCTTTCAAAAGCAGTTGGCTAAACTACAAGCAAACTTGAATAGATTTCAATTAAGTAAAAAATAGTAAACACAGCATATAACTAAATATAACAATTTAAAAAGATGCACAGTGAATCAAATTAATCTTTTTTTTTTTTATTTTTTAAAGTAGTTCAATTAAGCTATTTTAATTAACCACTTCACTAAATTAAAACTCTACTTGTCTGTTTGTCAGTTTGCTTGGCTGCTACAATGGGAATTTAGCACTATACCAGTAGTTTTTGGAAAAAGTAGCTTGTTACTAGAAAAGCTGCAGCATTTAAAGCTTACTTAATCTATTTAGGCTAGTAGTGTCACTAATTTTAGTTAATTACAACCTCAGCCCTGTAGTATTTATAGTCAACAGTCACTATTATCCAAACATTACCTGGAATATGCTTGATCCATATGGAGTTCGCCATGCATTCAGTAGATTATCTTTGCCTGTGCTTACAAACCATTTTCCTGCAAAAGTTAAAAGTAATATTTCAGGTAAAGTCCTTCAATTAAACAGCCATGTTTTACTATAATGCTCAACCTTAAATTAATTTTTTTTTACATTTCTAAGTAAAAACAAGGTACTTTTTAAGAAGAAAAAAATTTACGTACCGCAGTAGGCGAACTTGAGCGAGAGAACACAGCTTTCATGAAGGTGCAGCTGGTATTTGTCTGGTTTGGAGACGTGCAGCACTTCCACATTACTGCTCTCCATCCCCACTGCAAGCCACTCGCCCGTAGGACAATAACCCAGAGAAAAGATCTGCACGCACAAATAAACGCATTATTTCAGGCTCGTTCACAATTCGTTCTCATTCCGATATCTGAACACCCGCTGAACCTCCTGATCCTGTCTTCAAGCATTGAGGCTATGTTTACATAAATCCATAACAGTTTCAATATGCTCTCCGTCAACACTAGCGTTTTCAAGCATTTTCCAAAAGTTACTCATTCATACTGAAACGTCTGAAAATGCTTAAATCACCTGATGCTGGTAGGTCCATGACAATGATAACAAGGGTCACATGACAACATGACGGATATAGTATGTCCGGATTAAAATCATATTACACAATGAACAAACAAACACTACATAGTTTAATCTATGTAGTACAAAGTAACATTTATCTTTAGCAACACTATGAAAGTGAACAGAAGCACAACAATGCATCGGATGATAAAACATGCATAAGCATTTTCAAATACCTCCATTTCACAGTTCACACTAAAACATGAAAACAGCTTTTTCAAATGTATCCTTAGTAAAACGCCTTCAAAAAGCTAAGCTTCCATCTCAATGTGGACACTAGGCCAAAACATTAAGAGGAATAAGATGCATTTTTCAATTTATTCTGATAAACGTGGAAGTAGCCAGAGATGCATGAAAACTCTTCAAGTGTTCAGTACCTTTGGGAAATATACAACTACTTTTCCTGTGTTCCTTCTGAAATATACAACTACATTTTCTGTGTACCTGTGAGGTGAAGTCATGTTGCTGCAGCTGTCGGCCCTCTCTCAGGTCCCAGCAGCGCACTGTATTGTCCAGACCCCCCGTCCACAGTTTGGTCCCGTCATTGGAAATATCGATACAGCTGGCTCCATCTGTGTGACCTTGGAACTGCCTATAGAGGGCGACACAAGGACATCACATGACTTCAGGATGAAGAACATGGTCTATCTCACCAGCAGGAGTCTGAAAATACCTGACGAGCGTCTGGTTGTGCAGGTCCCAGACCACAATGTTTCCGTCACTGCAGCAGGAGAAGCAGACCTTGTTGTCTGGACTGATGGCCAGAGCATAGCAGGCCGGAGCCGAGGACGTCAATTCGGCCTTGATTCGTGGAGTGGGCGTGGCCAAATCCCAGATGGACAGCGTGCTGGCCTCGCCCCCAACTATCAAAGTCCGTCCATCTGGAAGGAGCTTGCATGAGCGAATGTAATTGTCTCGATTCTGATTGGATAAAAGGACATTGATTTAGTCCAACCAGGATGGCGATTACCAACTACAAGTAGAGTTTAACATGATGCAGATCTCACCAAACAGTCCAGTTGGGCCATCGGGCTCTTGCTGCCCGGTTGGCTGATGTCCCACACTTTGACGCAGCCTTTCCCGCCAGTGTAGACATGACGCGTGGAAGCGCTGATGGTGACCGCGCACACCACCTCTCCATGACTGAGGGTGTGGATCTGACGGGCGTGACGAGGGATGCCAGGGCCGAGGAGGGCATCAGGAGGGAAGGGCACCGGCTGCATTTGACCATCTGCGCTCACATGGAACGAGTAAGCTCTGGGGGTGGGAAAGACATAAGTAACATTTAGTTTAAGATAGATTCTACGAAGGACGTTTGGGTTGGAGCTTTCAGAATAGAGTCAATTTGACAACAACAGTCAAACCATTGGGAATTGGCATTGGAAACTCACGGTTTTCCAGAAGCTGCTGACTGCAGGCTAGCAGGTAGCCCTGGTACCCTCATATGGGGGTGAGGAGACTCGTAGCCCACCTTGGAAAGCAAAAAAGCAAAACTGCGATTAAACCATAAAGGCACAGGGTAAATGTAACAGTCTCTGTGTTTCTTCTCTCACCACAGGTGAGCGTCCGTATCCAGCGGCGGCTGCAGCAGCGGCGGCGACAGCGGCAGCGGCTGAGCCGTTCATCTGAGGGGAGACGAGATGGAGACTGGCACCGTATCCTGCGGCTCCAGCCAACTCGCCGTTAACTCCTGGGGGAGGAAGGCCAAATGCACCAGGGGGGTATGCGCCCTGCACCGCCAATGGGTTCCTCAGGCCTAATGCTAAGAAATCCAGAAATAGAGGTTAAGACAGAACATACAGGCAAGGTTTCTCTCTCAATGCTGAAGCATATTATAAATAAGCAATAATTTGACAAAAATGGGACAAAAAACCCCCCATTATACTAATGCCATATTATGAAAAAATGTATTTTAGTTTTAACATTTTTCTAAAATAATTGTAAAAATGTTTAATAAAATAAAAAAACTAATTAAATAATTTTTATAAATATCACGAACAGTCTATCATTTACACATGACTTTGATTTGGCATGCAAAACTTTGTCAAATATTTACATTTTTAAATTTTTTGCTTGTTTTTAAAGAAATAATAATAAAAGAATATTGCTAAGTACTAAATGTCTTTAATAGTAAAAATATTACGCCATTTATTTTTGAGAAATAATGAGATTATTCCAAACTAAAGTTGATGTTTTTTTTTTTTATTAAAAGATCATGGCAAACTACTTGAGGTTATCCAGAATTTCATCCTTTTATTGAGTTTTTTTTTCTTCTTTATGTAATCAAGGCAGTTGGACGGACCACACTTAATTTTTGACTTATGCCCTCAAAAATATTTAAAAAAAATATAATTCAGAAATTAAAATTCAAGTCATTGTATGAATTGCATTTTTAATTTTAGAAGAAAAAAAAAAAAAAAAAGTGTGTCACATTATTGACCCATTAATATCATTCTCGAGAATGCTACAGCAATTACACAGCCTCCAAGGACACATTTTCAGCAAGATGATACAATTAAAACAAGACTTCCTTTCAGAAACAGGAAGACCACTATTGCCCTCTGCTGGCTGACTAGCCATCAACCCGCAAGGACATTCAAACCTGGTTCAATGAAACACTACAATTACAGTCACTAAAGACTTGGAGTATCAGTATAACAGGATCTTACCAAGAGGGTCAATGCCTGGCTTCCCAGGAACAGGGCGAAACTGCGGAGGAATGCTGGGGCCTGGGGTGGACGACTCCTGGGACATGGGTGTGCCAGGCTTCATCCCTGGAGTGCTGGACTTCTCTCTCTGGAAGGATAGGGAACACATTTACACATTACTTATTCAAGCAAGATATACAGTCGATGAGTCGAAAGATGCAGCGGTAGCCAAACTCAAGCAGAAACTGTCAAGTCTTTGCGTGTTTAGCAAGGTGAGGTATGTTTTGCTGCCAAAGAAAGCGCATCTTTTTGCGCAGGTGAAAAAAGAAAAAAAAAAGGTGTCACAGTGAAGGGCTTTGCGAGAATTTAGTTCAGGGGAGGGAAAGGAACTTGCTTGCTAAATGAGAAATGCATTTGTTTAACATCAAACAAACATGATTGCGTGTGTTTTTAAGTACGTACTAGAGGAGGCTCCTTGCTGCGTGAAGGGGAAGCAGCACTGCTGGAGGAAGCCAGCGAGGTCGGACTGGCCTGGGGCTCCTTACGGGAAGGAGGGAGTTTATCTAATCCGTTCTCTCTAGAGGAGTACGACTGCACACTCCTTGGAGAAGAAGGGTCCTGAGGGAACGCAATGCACATGATGGATTAATCAGGGGAAAACATGGTCAGCCTTGTTTTTAAGTTCATTCTTTAACACAAACAGACCTCGTCAACGACCAAATTGTCATCGCTCTTCTCCACGTCGCTGCCCTGAAAGAGAACACACTTCAGAGTTAAGCGCCTCTTTATTTATTCCCTACATGTGCTTAAATCAAATAAAGATCACGTGGATGATTCATAAAAGGACGATGCAGATTTAACAACGAAAGAACACTTACGTAGTCGGTCATAAACTCCTTCTCATCTGCTTTTCTCTTTTTTCCGTTGCTGAGGTAGTCTGAAGGCCTGCCTTTGTCTCCGTTAGAGAGGGAACTCTGGAAGAGGAAGATGAGAAAATGAGAGCGGAAAGGGAGAACGGCAGAGTGAGAGACAGAGGATGTGCGTTTAAGTGTGTGTGTGAGAGAGAGAAGAAAGAGATAATGATGTAGGAGACGAGGGATAAATCAAATCAGCTCCATAACTGCTGGACCCACAGGCAATAGAGACGCCTAATGCATGGCAGTCTGCACTGAGAGGAACTCAACTAGAAAGAGACCGAGAGAGAGAGGGAGAGAGAAAACCAACAGATACTACTGATACTCACTGGTCCAGGTTCACGGTCTATGGGGATCATGGGAAGGGCAGGTAAACGTCCCCGTGGCCAGTCAAAACAAACCAAAAAACAAACAATGTGACTATGATGGTTAGACAAAACTCAACCTACACCTGGCAAAACAATTAGCCCCCCCATTAATAATAACAAAAGCATATTCCTTCAAATCCCACTCTTTCATGTTTCATTGATTATATATGAGCTGACAGATTTCAATGACGGTGATTACTCAAGTCGGGTCTATGATATTTTAATCTATAACTCAGACCCTTCTTCAATGTTTGTCTACCTTTTTTTTTTTTTTTTTACCAGGTTATCATTAGCCACGTCCAAATCTAGTATTTTATAATAGGACTCTTCACGTAATAGCAAAAACAGTAACCCACACCAAGTTCAAGTTGGGGGATTTGTCACACTGACCAACAGAAAGCTGGTTTCACACAAAATTTCACTGAAATGTCGCTAATGTGACCACAACTATAATCTGACCACTTTAGAGGTTTTTAGAAAATATCTCTGAATAAGCCTCATGATTTATAAATCCTGTTTGTAACAAAACAGTGCGGGATGAGGAATAAAGATTCATCATTTGTCGAAATGAAACCAAAATCGCAATATGGCTTAACGCAATTATCAAAAAGAGTGGCACAGCTTTTACACAAGCTGCTCATTAGTGCTCTACTTTTACAGTTGTACAGTAAAATAAATTATTTTTCGTAATTTATGTTTCAGAGATCTATAATAATATATATATATATATAGGATCTCTTCATGTTGTTTATCATTTTTATTAATAATACTACTATTACTTAAGAAAAATTTACATTAAAAAATAATCACATTTTTGGCCGAATTGTACAATCCTACTAACGCAGCAAACCAAGAGTTTTTTTCTTTTAAATCACATTTTAAAATTGCTGTTTTATCTGAAAAATTGTTAGTAGCCCTAAAGTGTAATGTACTCAAATTGAACACTTCACGTTTATAGATTAATTAGTACACACAGGTAAAGAGAGAAAAGATTGAGATGTTAAACTATAATTCATGCATGTGTTTACATGCACTTTCGACTGAAACTGTACCAGTCTGGTTTTTGCAGTGTCAAACTAACAGAGCTAGATAAAGTATTTGACACTCAGCTTTGTCCAGCATATACACATGTTAATTGGACAACAGTTGGCCTCTGCATTGTGCGCTTGCTCTGAAAGACCGATCCAATTACGCATTAGTTGTAATCTCACCGATTAAAATATAGCACCATTTTTACTGCACTTGTTAGTTCTGTCCCTGGTGTTAATAAACCAGTCAAGCGATCTGTCAGTATGATTTTATTTGTTATACCTCTGTGGTGTTCGGCTGCGGCCGCCGCTGCCACGGCCTCCAAATGGGCTCGCTCATCTTTAGAGGCCAGCTGGGCCCCGAGGGCCCCGGATAGGGCCAGCAGTCCAGAGCCGCCCCCCAGAGCCAGTCCCGGGTGAGGCAGGCCAGAGGGGTGAGGGGCCATGGGCAGCCCATGGGCAGCATGCTGGGAAAGGTGCTGCGCCTGCAGCTGTTGCTAGAGGGAATGAGAGGAAGTGGATGATGATGGATGGGGGGGTGTCAGATAGAAAGGAAAAAAAGATGAAGGGAGTGTGGGAGATAAAAGAGAGTGACACAGAGGCCGAGATGGAAGTGGAGTGAAGAAACAGATAGCCAGAGGAAATGAAAAGAGCATGAGGAGGAGGAGAGAGAGATGAGAGGAAAGGGAGAGCAAGAGAGAAAAAACACACAACACAGTTAAGACTTGGATCTGCACCAGAGTTACAAAGGGAATGCATTCATGACCCGTTCCCAGTGTCCTGGGAGTGAGGAAGCCCGTCATACTGGAGTCGACCTGCTATAACGGATGGGTTCAGGGAACAGAATTGCTGCAGCATTCACTAATGATCACCCCAAAATAAAATTAAAATCATTTGATCTGAAGCTGATGACTGCGTGTGAGAAATCAAAATGAAAAACACCAGAATGAATAAAAATACAGCAAATTAGTGCTGGGCGGTATACCGGTTCATACCGAATACCGGTGTTTATTTTTGTTATGATATGAATTTTTAAAATACCGCAATACCGGTGTATGTCGCTTAAACAACGTTCGGAACGCGACACTGTTTGAAAGGGGTCCCTTTTCACTGTTGCACTGTGGTGAGGGAACAGCTCTGTGTTTTTTTTTTTAACTTTAAGCCTGAAAGTTCCGAAACTGAAGCTGTAGAACTAATAGAACGTGATGACACCGAAGAACTCATCCACAATATCCACATTGACCGCCACAAATATCCACCGCCCCCTGCCATCAGCTCCCGTGTCTCACACACACGAGCGCGACTTTAGCACCTTTCAGACCCTTTTAGTGGATTTTTTCCATAGAATATTCATACTGACAAACCTAGCGACTTTTTTGGATAAACCTTAGCTATGGTTCAGTTGGAAGATTTCGCCAGTGCTGTCCCGCGAGCGTGAGGTCTGACTTTCCCGGAGAAGTGTCGCCTCTCTCGGCGTCTGTTCTGTGCAGTGAGCGGCAGAGAAGCAGCGCTTTCAGTTTGCCGCACCGCAGCCGACTCGTTAATAAATGAGTGCAAAACAGCGTTTCCTAGTACCTGTCGCTTACTGATTGTTTTGAATTATAAATATGAGCATAGTTCGTCAGTTAATATTATGCACTTTTTTTTTTTTTAGTTTGTTACTCAGACGCAGGCAGTGCGCTGCATGAGACAAAAAAGTAATATAGCCAAAACAACCGCATAGCCGCTCTTTAGTGTAGATGCATGTTGATTTTATCAGAAGATGCCGCGATTATAAATGAGAGTGACTCCTGGTTAACGTAATAAAAGGGGTCGTGTTTAGTCACTATTTAGTGTGGTATTTTTTGACAATATTCACTCATCATGACAGTAAAATAGGGCATTCTAAGTCAATATACTGCATTATTTCCTCTCTTAATCAGTAGAAAATATTGTTAACACCCGGTCATGCATGAAAAATAAATACCGTCATGTACCGTGAAACCGGTATAATTTTGAAAAATACTGTGATATAAATTTTTGGTCATACCGCCCAGCACTACAGCAAATCTGCTAAGAATTGTAAATGCTTCACACCAATGGGATGCTAAACTTTGATTAGTTTTTATTGTTGTATGAAAACTGCTGTGCGAAGAATCTGCCGAATGTCTCTTTTGTGTTCCAAGGGCAAAATAACAGCATATGGATTTGTATGACATGCAGGTGTCGATCACCACGACATCATCCTTTGCATTATTAGTTTGAGCCTCCTGACATTTTCTTGATGGCTTACACAGTTAAACACAAGTCTAACTTGAAAAAATTCATAATCCCCCCCCCCCCCATTCTGTCCTACTGAACACAGGATATGTTCCTATGTTAACACCCCCTTAAAACCCAATTATATCAACGCAACCGCAAAACAGGTAAGTCGACTAGTTTTTAGCCAGATGACTAGTCGATTTTGAAAATATGGAGTTTTGCACGTCTATTGCCTAGTTATAAAAGTGTTACTTCGCACGCTTTCAAACATATAACCAAACTTAATCCAAAAAAGAAAATAGCAAAGAGAACTCAAGAGGAAAATGTTAAATAAAAAGGATGAAAAGATGGAAGTACACACTGTGGGAGGCAGAGGGGGGAGTCCACGTACCCCTATCGATGCATTCAACTCCCCCATAGTCACCTGTTTGGCGCGCTCCATGGCCTGGACCACCTGCTGCTGGTGCTGTGGATGGAGGTCAAAAAATGGTCGTCAATGATAAACAAACAACAAGCAACAAAACAAGGCAGATGGCCACCCTAGTGCGTCTTTGTGTACTGTGTGATTTTCATTTTCTGGAACGTGTGCGCTCACACACATACACGCAGGGTTGGATTTTGCATGAATACACAGACTTAAAACATGAGGGAGAAGTTGTTTTTCTTCTGTCAGGAAAAGCTTTGGGCAAACCGTAAGCGTTTTTGTGGAAGTGGGTTTACAAGAATAACAATAGGCTTCCCAGAGGCATCCGAATGAGAGACTATGTGAGAACGTGAGGAAATATGAGAGGAAGAGAGAAAAAAAGTGTGATTGCATGTGTGTGAGAAACAGAAAGAGCGATATTGTGTGTGTGTGTGTGTGTGTGTGTGTGTGTGTGAGAGAGAGAGAGAGAGCACAAGAGAGTGAATTATCAATCACAGAACGTCTGAACGCAATGTGGCATGTGAGAGTCTCATAATGTGCAGCTATGGGACTGTGTGTATTGGTCTCATCTCACCTCCTGTGACAGGAAAGGAATGAGCTGGGCACAAATCACGTTTAGCCGTTTGGCGATCTCCGTCTGCAGAGATATGGAGAGCGAGAGGGATACAGAAGCAGAACGAAAGCAAAAATAGACTTCATTTAACACAAAATGTAAATTTTTGAAATGCTAAATGACATTTTCCCACCCTAATTTGACAATTTTGATAATAATAATAATCCATAATAATAAGAATAATATGCTGAATCTAATGTACAACAACTATTATTCTTAGTATTAGTAGTACTGATAGTAGTTATACATTTAGAATAATTAATACATTTTCTACTACTAATACTACTAAATAATAAAATAAACAAGTACTACTACTAAATATAACAATAAACAAGTACCTACTATTAGTACTACTACTCCTAAATAATTTAGAATAATTATTATTAATAATAATAATATTATTATTATTATTATTATTATTAAAACTAACGATCACTACTACTACTACGACTATAGCTATTAGGCTAGTAGTAGTGCTAATAGCAGATTCACATTCAGAATAATTATTATTAAACTTACTACTACTACTACTACTACTACTACTACTACTACTACTACTACTACTACTACCACCAGAGGCGGACAAAGTAACAACTCCATTACTTAAGTGAAAGTACAGATACTGCGGGTCAAATATTACTCCATTACAAGTAAAAGTTGTAAAGGAAGATTTGTACTTAAGTAAAAGTACAGAAGTACTTGCTTTTAAAAGTAGTTAAGTACCAAAAGTAAATTTCCTTTTTGTTTTTGTTTTATTGTTGTACGTAGTACTTGCAATATTTCTGAAGCAACTTACAATACATTACACCTACTGAATACACTGAAAGTATCTTTGGAATAAAGAGCTTTTAAAATGTTAAAAACCTATGGGGAAAAAAACAAAACAAAAAAAAATTATTGTTATTTAACACCCCTACCCACCCCAACAAAAGCAGTATGGTAGTGATCTCACACAGCTCTCCACATTTGAACAGAGTGGACAGTGAAATTGCTGTGAATACAGACTGATAAGGAAGAAAATAAAAAAATCAAACCTGCTTTAAAACCCAGCAACAACTGTAGCTGTATAACTTTACAAGGGTGAATACTAAACTTAGGGATTGTGGCCTAACGTTAGAGAGTCGGACTCGTAACCAAAAAAGGTTGCAGGGTTCGAGTCTCGTACCGGCAGGGATTGTAGTGAATGAATGTACAGTGCTCTCTTCCACCTTCAATACCACGACTGAGGTGAGACCCTTGGGCAAGGCACCGAACCCCCAACTGCTCCCCGGGCACCGCACCAATATGGCTGCCCATTGCTCTGGGTGTGTGTTCACGGTGTGTGTGTCACTGCTGTGGTGTTAAACGCAGACCACAATTCCTAGCAATACTAGGCCCGTCACGTCACTTTATTTACAACAGCAACACTGCTTTAACAAATAAGCAAAACAGCAAGACTTATTTGACTTCAAAACAAAAATGTTAAAAATGCTGCCTAATCGCTCTCGCTGTACTTTGATGACACACACAGAACAGTCCAACACCTATTTGTGTTTTATTGGAATGGCACAACAGTTCCTTCTGTGGCTTATAGGTATATTTTTTACTACAACAATTTAGCAAAATCAGACCAGATTGTGTCTAATATAAACGCACAATATAACTCTTATTATTGAATTGGTGTAAATAAATATCACATTTGGAACTGGTCAGTGCTCAAAAAATGATGGGCAATCACTTCATGTAGCCCCAAGAGTGATTAATGATAAACTGTCTGAAAAAAAGACAGTTTTTAGATTAGAAAAAAAATCACCTACTGACTTTCAAAGCTGCTACATAGTAACGCCTTCTACTTCGAGGACCTTGATAGAAATTTAGTGGAGTGAAAAGTACAATATTTGTCCTTCAAATGTAGTGAAGTTAAAGTCATAAGTTTCCAGAAAAAATTATACTCAAGTAAAGTACAGATACTCAAAAAGCGTACTTAAGTACAATACAAGTAAATGTACTTAGTTACTGTCCGCCTCTGACTACTACTACTAATAATATAATAATAGGGGTTTACACCGACACATGGTCTCACGGTTGGTCGGTTTTACTATAAAAAAAAAAAAAAATATCATGTCCCTCGATTCAGTTCAATTTCGATATGTGACCCTGGACCACAAAACCAGTCATAAGCGTCATTTTTGAAACTGAGATTTATACACCATCTCAAAGCTGAACAAATACGCTTTCCATGCTTATGGTTTGTTAGTATAGGACAATATTTGGCCGAGATACAACTATTTGAAAATCTGGAATCTGAGGGTGCAAAAAAAAAAAATCAAAATATTGAAAAAATCTCCTTTAAAGTTGTCCAAATGAAGTTCTTAGCAATGCATATTACTCATCAAAAAATAAGTTTTGATATATTTACAGCAGGAAATTTACACATACTTTATGGAACATGATCTTTACTTAATTTCCTAATGATTTTTGGCATTAGGGCTGGGCAAAAAAAAAAATCGAATGCGATTTTCATGCGCATCTCCACAGTAAAGCCGGTTTCTTTGATTAGTAGTAAATCTCCAGCACGTTTTGAACACACGATTTTGTGTAGCTTGTCAGTGATCTACGGCTCGTTGTAGTAAATGCTGCTCCATCTGAAAGTACATGCTGGAGATTTACTACTAATCACCAGAACCGGCTTAACTGATGAGATGTGCATGAAAATCGCATTTGATTTTTTTGCACAGCCCTACTTGGCATAAACCCATAAAAAGCATTTTGGCTATTGCTACAAATCGACCACAAGCGACTTAAGATGGTTTTGTGGTCCAGGGTCACATATCACGATGCATTGACGATGCACTGCTTACCAGGTTGTCCATAAAAGCCGAAATGTGCCCAGATGTTGGCTTTTAAAGTAGTTGGAGGAGCATTTTTAATTACTCGCACTCGTGTCTTGCCTCCCTCTGCCATTGTATGCTACCGCGACAAAGCACGTATGCGACAAATGACGTCAGAAAAGCGTCAGTACGTTAGAATCGGTTATGGTCTATTACTGAACCGATACCGAATCGTCCTCGCTGCATTGCGATTCCGACACCCCTAATAATAATACCACTACAACTATAATAATTATTATTATTTTATTATTATTATTATATTGTATTTAATTTAATTATTATTATTCTTAGCATTTAAATTAATATATAACTACACTCTATAATAACAAATTATTATTATTTCATCTAAGATTATGAATTACTACTACTACTACTAATTAAATAAGCCTAATGACAAAAACAATAATAAAATAATAAATAACAATTAAAATATTATTACGTTTATTTATTAGTAGCAGTAATACTTATACATTAATTCACATGCAGCGACAACTACAATTAAGATATCAAAACATTGCGATGACAGACACTAAACCATCTACTCAGACAGGAAGACACAGTTTGACTTCTATATATCCTCTATTATATCAGTGTGACCAACCAAAATTGTGTATGTTTGTTGAGGGGTGAGTGAATCTGAACCTGCACATAACTTACAACCTTACGAACTTACTAACTTTCACAAACAAATCTACTGAATTTTTGGATGTCACAAACAGTGCACATTTTGCCTCGCAAAGCCAAAGAATGACAAAGAGATTACGAAAAAAGGCCAATTAGAGCCATTTTTCATCCACAAAGCATCAGGTGGCCCATAAACACTCCTTTGGGCACCAGGCTGAGACTACAGTTACAAGACAGTCACAACCGAAATGCTTCAGCAATAGTAAAAAATACAATCCTGTCCAACAAAACTTATAGATCACACAAGACGACGCAAGGGTGTGTAACCTGCTACCTCCGCTCGCACAGTTAGTAAATATTTTAGCCCTCCACATCTGGTTCATGCTAATTGTTGCGCAGTGAGGAGAGGGGATGCCTGAAATATTCATGCCGAGCATCTGCTGCTCTGGTCCAGCCGAGAGGAGTGACGCCTCCCCCTGTGAGCAGGTCACTGGTCTTGCCCTTTGAGCTGCTGAGTCTTTTGAGGCAGTGCTGGGGGTTGCCATGCTAAGACTATTGTAATCATTTACCAAGAGCTCTGCCGAGCTGAGGGCAACCTTCCTCACGGCTGTTTCTTTTGCCAACATGTATAAACTAACATTGTTATTTCACAATTTATTTTCTTAAAGGGATAGTTCACTCACAAATTACTGACTTTACTGTTGTACCAAACCCATATGACTATTTCTTCTGCAAAATACTAAAGATGATATTTTGATATTCCATGCAGTTACAATAAATGAGTTCTTGAGCTTCAAAAAGACAAAAGCTCCATAAAAAAAATAATGAAAGATTATGACACTCACACACTGTTTTCCAAGCCATCTGAAGTCGTACAATAGATTTGTAAGATGAACAGACCAAAATTTAAGTGACTATTCACAGGAAATCTTGCATTCTCGCATTCACCAAAGAAAGTCTCCAGATGAAATGTTTTTGATATGAACTAAAACTAATGTCATCATTAAAACTCTTATCATCTAAAATCTATTTTGTTATTTGAAATAAAGCTGAAGTAACATAAATATAAATATAAGATGAAATACTTAAATTAGAAATGCTGCCCTGGCAATTAAATGGAAGTACTAAAACTGAAGTAATAAAATTACTATATATATATATATTATATATATATATATATATATCATATCTATCTATATTTAATCAAAAACTAATGAAAAAGGCCAGATACCATTATAAAGTAACTTAAATAAAAGCGAATCAAATATTAATAAATCCTATAATAGTAACTTTAAAAAAAAACACAACACTGGAACAAAACATTCTTTCAAAAAAGATCTGTTCAATAAATCCTTTTAACCAGCTCCCAAAATGATTCGTTCACAAACCAGACTGATCAGTTCAACTCACTGACTTCCCCAGTCATTTCAATTGAAAAAATGGTCCCAATTTGCCTGAATACACCCCATTTATAAATAAAGAATTAATTAATTGAATAAATAAATAACAAATACAAAAGATAAAAACACAAAATTACTCAACTTTAACATTCAAAACAGAAAATTACTTATTCAAAGTATTAATAATAAAATAATAGTATGTCAATGATACAAAAATAATGCATCTGGCATGACTATTTTAAAGATACTTTTCTGCATTTTTGCATTCTTTTTAAATTCATTGTAACTGCCTGTAAAAGAGCGACTGTCACATTCTTCAAAATGTCTCTTTGTATTTCAATATATGATTGGGTGACTAAATGGTGACAGTATTTTAATTTTTGGGTCCACTATCCCTTAAAGTAAATTACTGGCTGTACGAAGACCCCCACCCCCATCTCTTCTATATCCATCCATCACAGCCCTTCCCAGGGAAACACAATGATTTCTTGTTGGAGAGCGGCAACTACAAAATGACATCTTCAGAGGAGAGAGTGGGGGGAGAAGAGGAGGGCGAGAAGGAGGGAGCGAAAGAAGAGAAATCGTGAGAAAGAAAAAAAAGAAGCTAGTAAAAGCACAGTAGGCAATTACAGAGTGATGGTAGATGCAGAAAGACAAGGAGGGGGGTGGGGGGGGGGGAGTTACAATAGAGAGGGAATTCGTGGAGCATGTTAAAAAAGAAGTGCAATTGAAACTGAGGGAGAGCACAGACACTCCGAGAGTGCTGACCTAATTTAAACTGATCTGACATCTGCATGAGAGAGAAAGACTGAGCAAGGAAGCTCGGGAAATGCAGATGCAGTAGCAGACACAATTTATGAGGAAGGAGAGCGAGAAAGTCACAGCTAGCTACTTTTAAACCATCACACACACTCATGTGTGTGTGTGTGTGTGTGTGTGGGTGTGTGTGTGTGAGTGATATGGGGAAAGGGGGAGTGAGTGCCGCAGACAAGTTATTTGTTGATCTAATTACTTTGTTTGCGGATTAATTTTAAAACAAGTGCCACAGGCCAGACCTAAGAGGATTTCAACTATATAAAACACCCGCAAAAAAGATCCCTGCATAATTGAATCTGAATTATGAACTCTACAAGAGATAAAAGGAATAATAAAACTCTCCAGCACAAATCACAATGTGATGCCGAACAAGCATCTTTACACCGACTCTTCATTGTCAGCCCACGTTAAAACCGTTGAGTGTGTTTGCATGCACAGCAAATGACTAGGGATGGGCCACAATGGTCAACTAGTCATCCAGCAACTAACTAGCAGTTTAGTGAGGCTAAAGCAACTTTCTTTTCTTCTATTTTGTTAGTGAAGATGCTTTAATTAGCTAAAAGTATATTTGAAAGGTTGCATCTTATCCCATAGAAAGCATGCAATGCTCATTATAAAACACTTAAATAAAATTTTTTTTAAAAAGTATTTGCAACGGCATGCAATGCAAAATTTCGATCATTTCTGTCCTTTCTCTAAATAGAATTACATTGTTAAAAATATCAAAAAGAGAAAATTCTGTCATAAACTCATGCTCATGTCGTTCCAAACCTGTATGAGTTTTTCTTCTGTTGAACACAAAAGATTATATTTTTTATATAATGTCGGTAACCAAACAGTCGCCATGGACTTTTCTCCACTTTATTATGGACTTTAGTCATTTTTCCCCACTGTGAATGTCAATGGCTATCAGCAACTACTGTTTGGTTACCAACATTCTTCAAAGTATCTTCATTTAAGTTCAACAGAAGAATGAAACACAGGTTTTGGAACGACATGAGCGTGAGCTTATGATGACAGAATTTTCTTTTTTTGGGTGAACTATCCATTTTGTGCATCCCTACCAATGTCCTTACTATGTTTCTGGGCCATAAAACATTTCAGTTGCATTGCTGTCTATGCAGGGTCAGAAAGCGCTCGGATTTCATAAAAAATATCCTTAATTCGTGTTCCGAAGATGAACGGACATCTTACGGGTTTGGAACGACATGACAGTGATTAATTAATGACAGAATTTTCATTTTTTTTTTAAACATTACTTTTTTTTTTAACCTTTTGACTTCTTGGCTTTATCATCATTGGTGTAAAATTGCTAAATCAAAAGATGTCAGGCAGAGGGAACCAGCAATCTTACCTGTTTGTGCATCTCTATGTTGAGGCCGTAAGACATTTCGTAGTACTGAAAAAGAAAAGGATATCATTAGACAAATACTAGGAAGCGTATTGGAGTTGGCTGTTTTAATGTTATTAGTATCATTATTTGTTTGGAAATCATTGGAAATCACTTTTACCCTCATCCGAAATTCCTGATTGTATGGATTCCTATTGAAATGGGTTGCAAAAATTGGCCGAACAATGGTAAATGTGATCACACCTTTAGAAAGGGCAGACCTTGCCACAAATGGTTGTTTAGCACTGATCTAAGTTTGTGCAGATGATTCTGTGCGAAATAGGTTAGAGAAGCTAGTCCTCATCCAGCATCAACATTTTGGTTTGTTCCTCACAAAAATGGATTCATAAGACTTAAGTATTATGGTCTACTTTTTTGTCTTCTTGTTGTTCAAATGATTGGTCAGAAACTCCTACTTGTCTTTTCCAGTGGAGGAAATAAAAAGAATAAAGCGGTAAATAAACAACGTTCACTTTTTAGTAATCAATTGCTTTCAGCTAGTTGGATAAATTCTGGTATGGAGGAGTCAGTGTAATTTTATTAGACAAAGAGGATCAAGTAAAAAGGAAAGGAGAGGCAGATAGAAAAGTGTAAAAACAACAGAGATGGAGGGATAGAAAGACCCTGGCAATAAAAGAAGCCGGCCTGACAGCTGCCTGTTGTATTCACCAGATCTGCCAAGAGCTCACGGTGTTGCTAGGCGACTCCCACACTAAAAAAAATTATGAGCCAAGAAAAAAAAAAGGGAGAAAGAAAACGGACAGAGAAAAGGGGTTAAGCTGTCTGCCAAGAGCAAATGGCATGCCAGGCGCACATTGCTGCCATATCTGTGGGCACTGAGGCACATGGCAGTGGCTCTGAAAACTCATTCTCTGTGATGGATGAACTGCGTTTGAAGGACTTCTGATTGAGGGCTGAAGAAAGATGTCTGCTATTTTGATGTGTGTCGAATCTGATCCAAAACTAAGTTGGTGTGTGTGTGTGTTTTTGTCTTACCATGACATAATGTCTCTGTATTTCTGTCTTCTCTGTGGCCAGCTTTTCACACTCCAACTTCAGACTGCAGAAGAAACAGAAAGAGAGATATGTTTTGCTGGATTGGTTTAAAGAGATTCTGCTGGACTGTTTGGGTGTTCAGACATGTCGTATTAAGTTTAATTTATTTATGTTTTGATTATAAGATAAGTGTAGGTGAATTATTCAAAAGCGGCACTGATAATTTTATTAGACAGTCAATAACACTATAAAATATGTAGTTCATGCTGCCTTTGACTAACTGCAAAAACATGATGTAAGGACAGACATAAAACAGACAAATACCTAGAGACAAACATATATATAGACAGAGAGATGACAAAGAGAGAAATAAACAATTACAGACAAATAAAAAGACACATCACAAAGACACACTGACAGAAACACAGACCAAGAGACAAGATAGACAAACATAGATAGATGTAAAGACAAAGATAATGAAGACCGCAAGTCAAAGACAAAAGTCAAAAACAGTAGACAAAGAAAGAGACGGATTGACAGACAATTATGCAATATATAAGCACATTAGATTTATTAGACAAATAGAGACATGCAGATAGATATAAAAACAAAGACAAAAGACATAGACAGACATAAAAAATATAGACAGGTTATAGACAGACAGACAAACAGATTTACAGATATTTACAAACATATAGAGATACAAATACAAGTTAGAAGTAAAGACAGACAAAGTCAAAGACTGAAAGACACAATAGAACACAGAGACATATGATAGAAAAATGAATAGGAAAAAAACAACAAAGAGACAGATATAGACAGACAGAATGAAGACAGAATGAAACAGACAGGCACTATATACAGACACATAAGATTTACGAGACAAAATAGAGACATACAGATGATATGAGAGAGACATATGCAGAAAGACTCAAAAGACAGACAGAAAGATAAACAGGGACACGGATACATATAGAAAGACAAATACAAGTTAGGCAAAATCATAGAAAGACAGCTAGAAAGACACAGACAGAGACACAAACCAGCAAGTACATAGACACATGCAAGTTGTACAGATGTACAAAAAACAGACAAAGAGACAAAGACACAAAGTCAAAGACAGATGAATAGAAATAAATACTGAAATACAGATATTGTTATATAGAAATAAATAACTACTGATATACAGATATTGATATACAGATATTGACATACAGACAGACAGACAGATAGACAGATAGAACAGACAGACAGATATGATACCAATTGATCAAGAGTTTTTTTTTAGACTGATAGACAGACAAATAGATGCACAAAGACAAATTAGTTAGATGTAAAGACAGACAAACAAAGACAAAGACAGACAGATACCCCACACACCCACACACCACTACAATCAAACAGCACACACACTCTCATCTCTTGGCTGTATTTCAGCTCTTCACACACACTGACTTGTTTGCAGGCATCAGATTTATGCGAGCGCGCAGGAGGGCCTGGGAAAATTAGAATATGATTAATACCACAACATTACTGCGCTGCAACAGGTAATAACGGCACATCCGCTCTCCTTCACTGACTGCGCACAACCGTCGATAATTGACTCATTTATCACCGTGAGTAAGGAAGAGCGCAAAGGATGATGGGCATGGGGGGCATGGGGGGGGTGTAGGGCGGGACGTGAGAGGAGATAGATCGGGAGGATTAAATTCATTCCCCTGCTAGAATTTATTACACTGGAATTGCCTCACTGCAAAAGTCACGCCCGTCGCAGGATTTCCGAGAACTGACAAATCTATCAGTATGCGTTTAGCTGAGACAGTCTATGCTTATTTATTTATTTCCCATCTCGCCTGAATGAGTTGGCCTCAATTATGCGATACGGTGAAGACATCGCTCCCTTGTGCAAAATTGTGGGGAAGTTGGAGAAAACAGTGTGACAGCGCAGAATATTTTCAGGTTCACTGGATAAAGATGCTAGATCTGTTTTTGGGCTTATATTTACATAGGTTACGAGATTTAAATGCCATCATTTAGATTCTGAAGCATCTCACGCTTGGAAAAAGGGTGCAGGGAGTTCAGCGTGCCACGAGGCTAGAGTAGATTTATAGAGGTAAATCAAGGGTTATGTGGAATTAAACTTAAAAAGGTCAAATCCATTAAACGCAGGCACAAAACCTCGACACGCAATAAACAACAGCAACTGGAAGGTTCTGTCAGTCCAAACAATCACTGACCATTAGTTGTTCTACCCCTTACAACAATTCACCATGTTAACCTTAGTAACCATGTGGCAAATACAGAGTTCTGGCATGAAACTCTAGATGGCGCAGTCCGATAGGTCTAACTCAATCTGACCTAATGTCATCATTATCACATGGCACAGCTGATTGGTTCTCTCCTGTATTGGTAGCCAATGAGCTCACTGCTCAACATTCAAATATATGACTAGTGCTTGCCTGAAGCAGTTGCAGCTTGCTTCAGAAACCCTCAACCTTTCCCAGCTCCACCTGTATAGATCTGCTACAAAGTGATCCATTGATACTATATGGGGGTTATTTCATGTATGTTATATTTGCAGCAGCAATATTTCTTACATGCTCACAGCAGCATGTTGTGGATGTACTGGCAGTAGAAAGTCTCGGTACTTGCTCTGCAGCAGCAGCGTAGCAGATCTATTCCGCCAAGACCAAATACATTAACATTGTCATGTACATTACCATGCAAATTCCTCAGAGAGTTGTCATGACAGAACTGGTAATATAAGTCAAGATTTAGAAAAGATGGTTCCCTTCTATAGTTCGTAGTGGTGTTCTTTTTACAACCCAAGTCTTTTTGAAAATGCCTCATGAACTTAGAATGGTTAAATGGGTTTAGTTGACTAGAAGAGCAAAAATGAATAAATACAGGTGTAAAGCAAGTGCGAGAGGGCGCTTCATGAGCATGACAAGTAGGGCTGGTTTATTTAAATGACGTCGATTCGATATCGATTCTCAAAATCCGGGAATCGATCTTTTCCGGGATTTATTTAAGCACACATTTAAAACAAGATCTGATTAACATGAATCTTATCATTAGTCTTCTCCACTAGATGTCCCCCTTATTTACCTTGCGCGATGTTTCAACAGAAAGCCTGTCATTCATTCAGCGCGTATCATGGCCATACGCATGTCATGATTCGCAATGCTCAGGTGAAATCCTATAGTAATACTATAAATCTGCAGAAGCATTTGATATCACGCATGAGGTGCCATGATTTCCGCAATGAATGAATGGCGGATGGCGCGGCGCACTGTTTTGTTTACACATACTAAAGCGCGGATGACGCTCGCGGTGTTTTCAGCTTCTGCCATCTCACTATATGATGAACACGAATGTCATCTCCAGCTGCTCTGAAAGTCACTACCGTCAAATCACATACACAGCAGCTGCAAGTTCTTCATGGCAACCAGTCAAAATAAAAGTTTAGTTTAACGTTAAACTGTCAGAATATATTACTATTTAGCAGTCTTAAAAATCAATGCTACTACTGCTAATAAATCTTAATAAAGTTTATTTTTAGGATAATCACCTCGGTTGTCTTTTTATTTTAGACAAAACCTCTGTGGTGCAGCACTTTGTTTGCCAAAAATAAAAGGGTTTAATTTTCATTTGATTAGGATAAATTAAATGAATGTTTTATGCCTTCATCTGATTACCAGAAAAATAAAGACCATTTTATGGGGCCCTATTATTGTTTAAAAAAAGGACCCATACAAAAAAAAAAAAAGTATAGGTTTAAAATACAGACATGTGGCTTAATTTCTTTTTATTAATTCACCGTTTGTAAACTGATGTTTACTGTAATAATTTTTTTTTGAAATATCAATAGCATTTGTATTAAAACTATATTCACTGAATGTAATCAAAAACAAATCGAGAATCGAATCGAATCGAGAGCTTGCGAATCAAAATGGAATCGAATCGAGACATCTGAATCGATACCCAGCCCTAATGACAAGAATTCTATAATATTTTGTCTAAATAAAACCACTAAAAACCAAAATCAATCATTTTAAACGCAGTGAATTTAGGCAACTGAAAAATGGATACGGAGTTTGAGATTTGCTAAAGATTACATTAAAAAATTCTAATAATTCAACACTTTTAAAAGATTCACTTTAAATGAGTGTTAATTGACGGCTAATGTAATCTAACAGTAAAAATTATGTATATATTAAAAAACATCAACTCCTCTCCGATTGTTGCTAAGAAAATGAGAAGCCCCAAGAAATGCACTCCCCAAATTGACATTGAATTAAGGCACATAAACAATGTACCTAAAGATACCGACCCTTAATTACTCCAAACCATACATTGAAAAAGGGAGAGAGATTAAAAAAAGAGAGAGATAAAGTTAAAAAATAAAAAAATAAAATAAAATACCGGACAAAGGTCTCTTTGACAGCCAACAAATCTGCAGGCTGCCTGCGCCACAGCAGTCCTGCCAGCAAAGCACCACTACTTCAATATGTAAACACGGCTAACTGCACTTTTAATCATCTCGCACACCACCACAGAGTGAATTCAGAACGACGACTCAAAGGGAAGTGCCTGAATGAGAAATTTGAGTGAAAAAGCAAATATTCAGTCCGACGATGAGGAGTATCAGTCCAATTAGAGAAAGTGAGGACACTTCCTCACAGATCTCATCTTCATTTGCCATGCCTGTGCCTCATTATTAAAAGCCCTTGTGTCTTCTGTATTCTCTCTTTTTCATCTCTCTGCTTAAAGCGCACACACACATGATGATTAGTTAGCGAAATAGTCCAGTTCAGAGCTAAATTAAACCCCATTAGTGGCGGAGAAAGGATTGAGGAAGGTTTTGCCTTTGCGGCAAATTTGCATTTTCGGCACACGCAAACTCATGCACTCTTTGAAGCCTGAAATGTGCTCTACGCTAGAGCATGAACATAGATGCATTTCATACATTGTTGTATTCAGAAATTACAGATTTATAAAACAATATAATTACTTGTTGCATTCTCAGCATTGCCACAGGGGGCACTAATGGTTATTTTTCTTCAGGTCAACAAATGTCATGGCATGACAGCCATAGATGCCATGTTGAATCATAGATCAAAGGGCAAATCATGACCTAATGGTTAGAGAGTCAGACTTGTAACCCAAAGGTTGCGGGTTCGAGTCTCAGTACTGGCAGGAATTGTAGATGGGGGGAGTGAATGTACAGCACTCTCTTCCACCTTCAATACCCACTGATCTGCCCTCGAGCAAGGCGCCAAACCACCAATTGCTCCCTGAGCACCACAGCAAATGGCTCTCTACTGCTCCGGGTGTGTGTTCGCTACTCACTGCTGTGTGTGTGCACTTGGATGGGTTAATGGAATTTTTGTCTACTGAAAGTTTTTCAGAAAGACAGTGTTCAACAGAAGAAAATGGCATATAATGGTTAGCATGTTTATAGCTAGCTACCTGAATAATAGAACAATTTAAATGTGCCCTTGTGCTCCTAGCCATACACTAAGGTGGCAAACCGTAACGCCATATAACAAGGCCATGCTCACGTTATTCCACATGGTGGATACTAAAACAGCCCTGTCGATACAAGTATACAGCAAACATTTCTGATGAAAAACTCTGTCAGACACACACCGACATTAAAGCGCAATTGCGAACCAAACCACCCACTACAAACACATGCGCTTAAATACACACGCGCGCTCGATGGGGGAATGCCGGGCCACACACATTCAGACGTATCCAGCAAAGCAGACCTAAACCACAAACCCCAGACTGCATCATAAAGATGCCTAGAATCCACTAAAAAGTCCACTCTGTCTGGGCACAAAGAAGGTATCATGGGTGTCAGTGCAATGCCATTTGTGTGCGGGTTGGCTTTCTTTATGTCTGTGCCATTGCAAACCCAGAGGACACATTAGCAAGGTAGGTGAGCTGGTGTGTGCGAGCTTGTGTGTTCGGAAAAGGGCTGGGCAAAACAAGAACTACTGTAATGAGAACCTCCGGTCTAAAGCTCTCCTGTCTGCTGATTAGAGGCCTTCTGCACAAAAAAAAACACCCAAACCTAAACACACGATCACTACACGCAGAGACATACGCAAAACATGTGCAGTGCAGCAAGCAACACAGCATGGTAACACCGTATGGAGCAGCTTTCTTTGTTATGCAGTTCCTGCCCGGTTCACATTTCCTGCTGGACCTTGCGCTGTAACCTGACCACGGCCTAAGTGTGTTTCTCACATAGACCAGTGCCCACACACAAACACACCTCTCCCCAGCTCATCTTGCCAAATCTCTTTAGCTTTGACTCTTTCCTGTTCTTTAATCCAACACCAATCAGCCTCCAGACACAAATACGAGAACTAAAATTAAAATCTAAGCCACGCCACGTATAGCCAAAAGCTGTCTATGCCTGTCTGGTCTGTCCCATGTGTGCCTACCACGTTCTACCTGGAGCGGGACCAGCTCCGTGGCAGGAGAATTCTTTTGGGAAGTGCCGCATCTGAAAAACCATGGGAAGGCCTCTGATAATCTTGTTGTCGGACCTAAAGGAGGTCTGCGATTTCAGACTTCACATTGTGATGCCTCACGACATGCCATTCAGGAGCTAATTACAGTGCGATCAAGAAATTTAAGTCAATCTGTAAAATCACTCATTGACTTGAACTCACAGAATGTTTGACATTCAAATTATAATGATGCCTTTGTTGTGTCGGAATGATGGTACTTACGGAATAAGCATACATTAACAATACTGACTATAATTATGAGTGGGGAAACTCTGGATTTTCTTCAAACCCATAAGTAGAATCGGGGGGCACATCAATTAAAGCTTCACGGCAGAAGCTAGGGGTAGAACGATACATGTATTCTTACCAAACCGTCACGGTACGGACATGTCGGTTCGGTGCATGAGGCCTTACAACGAAAACAGGCAATTCACCCCCAATCCAAAAGGGGGCGCATCAATGCAACGCTGTTTGATAACCGGCCGCCAGCACAGCGAATGCCATGAATTGAGCACTTGAAAACAAAGCCCACTAGACAGTGACCATGTGCTGATTCTGAATGCGTCTCTCACAGACTGACAAAGGAGTATACTTAAGGGATCATATGATGCGATTTCAATTTTTCCTTTCTCTTTGGAAGTGGTACAAGCTCTTGGTGCATAAAGAAGATCTGTAAAGTTGCAAATACTAAAGTCTCAAATCCAAAGAGATATTCTTTATAAAAGTTAAGAGTCAGCCACACCTACCTAAAACGGCTCTAACACGCCCCCACATACCTACGTCACTATCTGGGAAGATTTGCATAACGCCGCCCAAATGTTCACGCAAAGAAAGGCGTAACTTTTATTCTCGCTGTCGTATTGTTGACGCTGCAGCCATGTCCTGAAGATGCTGCGTGCTCAGGGGGAAAAGCGAAACGACTTTGTTTGACCTTCCCAAAGAGGACGATATCTGCTTCGTCATGCCTAGAGCTGATCTGTGCTGGTCGCTGAGGAAATACTTCAACTTCACACTGTCGATCGCCGGATCGGCTTTCACTGTGGACGAAGCGGAGTTCAGCCCGGGGTCGTCACATGTGCTTGCCGCAGGCATCCCAATATGGTAAGGGACGTAACATTTCAGTCACACACTTGAGATATTCGGCCAATCACAACACACTGGATAGATGGCCAATCACAGCACACCTCGCTTTTTTAGAACGATGAGCTTTTTAAAAATCGACGTGTTTCAGAAAGGCATGGCATAGAGGAGAAACAATATGTACAGTATGTGGAAATAATGTGTTTTTTTAACCTTAAACCGCATACATTCATTACACCAAATACACAAAATAATGTTTTTTTTTTAGCAGCATCATATGACCCCTTTAAAGGCTTGTGCACTCAACTGTTTATGAAATGGAGCTTTGTGCTCGTGTATCCTACCTCTCTCATTCAGCACAAATCCAAATATTCCATAATATTTCCATATTTGCGATGTAACGTATCTGAATGCTAAACTATTATTTATTATGTAAATTATAGGCTTTGTACTTCAGTCGCGTTCCAACGGTGACACAGAGGCTGACGTGCTGATGTTTGGTTCACTGTATTTTATTTTGATAATTACCAACTGTGCTGTCAAGTTGTGAATCTGCACTGATGTGTGTGTGTGGGTGTGTGTGTGTGTGTGGTGGTGCGCGCGCGCCCGGTATGTTTCCTTATACCAGCAGAATCAACTTTAGACACTTATTGTCTTATTAATAATGCATCACTGTATAAAGGTCTGCTTTTATTTACGTACACTCACAATGAAAACAAAACATAGTGCTTTTGTAAAATAAAGAAAACAAACAAGATGTGCTTTCTGCCATTTGAGTTTCCTTTCTGTGAACAAATTAAGCGTGTCACAAAAATTAACTGAAACTCAGCGTATATAGGCTATGTTACGTGTCGCACTGTTTTTTCTCTTGTTTATCTGTAAATTAAATCAAATATATTTCAAGAATTTATTCCTTGTATGTATATATGTACTGCAGATTTTATATATATATAACATTATGTAATAATATTTAGTATTTTCACATCTTGGTGGAAATTTTTTTTATTTGTTCTACTGTCTGTTCAAAATAAATGAAAAGAAAATGAGCATAGTAGATTTTTTTCCCCCGTTGTACCGAAATTGTATCGAACCGTGACCCCCGAACCGAGGTACGTACTGAACTGTGACATCTGTGTACCGTTCCACCCCTAGCAGAAGCTAAGTGGTATTGATCATAACAGTTGTCAATCTTGACTGTACGGTGTAGTATTCACACAGCTTGTGCACCACTGATGAAAGACAGTGATAAAAGTTGCCTGAAAATTCTACTCTTTTAGTCGAATTATAAGGCATCAGGCTTGCATATCTAATCTACATTTCCCATAACTCTCTGTGGCAACATGAGAATGAAACAAAAGCATCAATTGCACACCTAATGCCCATTATCTGCTCTTTGTTTTGTTGCACTAGAAAAAGGAAATATAAAGAAAGTAATGAAAATAATAAAGTGCCCACATTGTTCATTTCATTCAGACCCAAATCACACTGAAAATTAATATTTAGGTTTTGGTAGCCCAAAATGAAATTAACTAGCTCAAATAAAAAAAAAAGACATTTTTTTTTAAATATAGAAAATTAGTTAGGAGTCAAATTGTCAATCAAAAACACAAATATCACAAAATATCAAGGAAGGAATTTTATTTCACTATTTACAGGGTCTCTGCAGGATTTTTAAAAATCAATTTAAGGTTTTGAGACCCTTTTGAAGACCCGCACAAATAAAATTAACAACAAATGAGTGGGGTAGGGTAGTGTCTATAGTAACATATTAAACCGTAAATTGACATGACTTACAGTTCAGATACAGGTTTTCACAAAAAAAAAAAACTTACAAAATGATAAATCACATTTCAGCCTTTAATTTATTATCTTTAACATTATCATATTACATTTAAAACACAAATATATATTACGGTCTTAATTGCTTAGATTTTTACAAGGCACATTAGCTTCTTTCACATTTACAACTCTTCTTGTTTGCTGCGTAAAATTATGGGTCAAATTTTGCATTGGTCTGAACAAAAAAGCAGGCGGGCTTATGGAAAAATTTTATTTATTTATTTAAATTTATTCTCTGCCAGTAGGTGGTGCTTTTGGAGCGTCAGAAATATCACGTTTCTCCGGTAACGGCTATACACAAAGCAGTGCTGCGCTCATAAAAGCTACTAAAAAATACTCCGGTATTATAGGAAAGATGAAATGAAAATACTATCAAAACTTTTCTGAATACGGTCAGTTCCCTTCAAAGACACATTCATATAAAAACACCCGCGCTGCCTTTATACTTTGAAACATGGAGCGCCCATATTTATTCAATGAATTAATTGCCTTTTGAAGTTTAATTGTCACAATAAGCTATATCATAATTCTTGTCTTTCCGTTTTCAAATGTAAAAATTCTTGAAATTATAATTAAGACTTTATAAGGCCTTACATTTGATACAACTTAAAGACCTTTTAAAGACCCACGGGAACCCTGTATTTAAGGGCAAGTGATACATTTTGGTAGCCCGACTGGAAGACACAATAGCCCCGGGACACCAGGCTAGCGATTTTGCGAGCTCTGCTTATGTTGAAATGCTGTAATGACAATAAACACCCAACAAAAGAAATGGCTAATGCTGTAATTTGATAACAATTGTGCAGGTGTTTGGTTCTCTGCACCAGGTTCAAGCCAGATTCATTACATATCCGAGCAACAGCTAACTGCAAAAAGCAAGAGCAGATGAGCAATTCTTAAAAACTGATTGGAAGACCAATAGAGGGCCACATGAGAGTGGTATTGTCTATTAAATTAATTTAGAAAAGGTGCATAAAGTAACTGCTTCACTGTTGGCTTCTGGGAAAGATTTTGAACAAATACAGCCATAACTATCCAGGCAGATATAAGTGTAAAACCAGCAGCCATCAGCAGGGCTGAACTCTGTTTGTGCAGAGGATTTTTGAGCTTATTTGACTGGACTCCGAAGGCGGGAACAGAAGAGCCCTAATAATAGGAATGTGAGGACTGGGTGGATTTGCCGAAGCTGGCATGGGGAATCAAAGCTATAGCCATGTGAAGGCTTGCCAGTAATAAGGAGGGGTGTATGAGTGTGCAGAAGGGGCATGGACTGCCATATCGGAGAGGATGCCAGCACCTACCAGAAACCACACGCAGGTCATGCCTGGTCTGGCTACATTCCTCAGCCTCAGAGTACACATCTAAGACAAACCCACAGAATCAAAGGTGCATGTGTGTTATGAGAAAGTGGTGGGTCTTTCCCATTCCGAAGCTACAGTAAGGGATTTCTGTTGAATACTAACAAAATTCTATGCCCTACTTGTTAGAAATTCCAGTTGGTGTTAAATATGGGGCGTCCAATCCTGCTTATAAAAGGCCACCTTTTTGCACATTTAGCAATAACTTCCTTGGAAGTTTTGAATAATCCAGAAGACCTTGATTAGCTGGTTCAGGTGCATTTATCAACAGTTAGATCTAAACTCTGCAAGAAAATGGCCTTCCAGGAGCAGAATTGGACACCTCTGGTGTAGAAGAGGTTGATCAGATGGAAGGCCAGCTGTTGGGGCTGAAGTCAGTCATCTTGGTCAAGCTGGTTAGAGCTTGTACACATCTTTGGGCAAGCATAAAACTAGCTACCACAAAAAAGCAATTTGGCAACCCTAACCACTTACATTTTAACCTTTTTTTATAGCCCTCTTCCAACAATTGCATTGCATGGGTTGACTAAATTACAGGCTCGATAAAATTCAGATCAGTCATCTTAGAGAGGGTTGTACCTGTGATACTGCGTCTGCAGGAACTGGAACTCCTCCTTTATGCGGTCCAGGGTCTCGGAGTAAGTGAGTTTTAGAGGTTGGGTCGACCCCGATGCTGCAGCGGCCGCAGCTGCTGCTGCAGCAACTGAAGCAGAGGACCCGGGCGGTGGTTGCAAAGGTGCCTATGTGGGAAAGTAAAGGAGGAGAGTTAGCATTTAAAACTTTTTTTTAAACTGGATGAAAAGCTGCTTTTAAAAAGAAGATAAACTTAAAAGCAAGTTTCTGGCTACTGCATACGGCTATCGGGCCTAATGCATGGACCTGCAGCCGTTAATCATTTCAACACTTATAATGAAACTCTGCTTAAAACAGTAAATTATGCATTCTTCAAAAAAATCAGACGATTCATTCAGTGCAAACATGATTTGAGGAACTCATTGCACAGAGGTCTGCGAGCAAGATAGAGAGTTCTGTGCACATGGCAGAAATGAAGGACACTGATGAAAGACAAGCTCCCCAGAACCAGAGAGAAAGCAATGAAAGAATGAGAGAGGATGGGGGTTGGGGTAGTTCCATGACATAGGCTCCATTGTAAAGGGATAAAACATTACAGACTACATTACGTGTCTATATCACAGTGGTTGTGGATGTGCTGAGGATGGGGGATTGGGGTGGGGACCATGCTTACTGCTAAAATTTGTAAAGACATTTGTTTAAAATTAAGCATGGCTTAGAAGAGGGCGCAAGAAAGAGGACCCCATCAGGGTGAGGACCCCTTCAAGCTAAATGAATTCTGCCAGCTCCAGCAATTTAGGAGCTTGGTCTCAGGGTAATGCAGACAGACAGGCAGACAAAAGCTTATGTGCTGTACAGTATGGCCTGTCCATCCATCTATCGGTCTTTAAGCACTTCTGCTGACTAAGGTCCTCGAACTCACGACTGCACATCACAGGGGTTCTTACACTTCTCACGGGAATCTCTTCTTCTGAGCTAAAAGTGGGGAAAACCGCCAAAAGAGACATGATTGATCAAATGTGAAAGTCCATTAAGCCCCATTACTTCAATTAGCATGGAGCATTTGGTTTTGACGGTAGTCGCATTTACTGCCAAACACTTGAGCGGCTAAGCGTTGGCAAAGTGTCACAGGGTGTTATGAGCATGTGTGACATGCATTAACACTATAAAGGCCTTGACCCCGCCAAGAATTACTGAGAAAATGAAAACACAGTACATGGGACAGTTTAAGCTTAAAGCTTGTCTTGGAGGGATGAGAATAGATGTAACTGCAAATATCAAATGGGGGGTGGAGGGTGTCTGTGGGTAAAAGGGGTCACCCTGTGTCGGGGCAGCAGGCTTGGAGTACTTGGGGGGGGTTGGACCAATCTACACAGGGAGAATGGAGCCACTCGGCCTTCGGCTCATGGGAGACATGGCGCATTGTTAGAGACTCTAACAAGCTCCTCTCTCCAGCCCTGCATTTCAATCTGCTGTCCAGAACCCCAGGCTCTCACAGCTCCAGCCTAGCAGGGAGCACACACACACGCACTACAATTACTCCTCACAGGCCAAAGAAAAGAGTCTGGAGAATAAGAGGAGGAAGGCCATTTGATGGGGGGAGGCGGGAGGAAGGGGGAATGACACTTGGCTCTATTCCCTTTTTCCTCTTTATCTTCTCTCTCTCTACCCCACCCAGCCTCTCATTCTGATATTCACCTCTTTTTATTGAATTTTGCGTACAGGTGCAAAGAGACTTCCGGATGAAAGAAAAAAGGATTGACAAAGAGAGCAGGCCTTTGCTGAAAGGCTGAGACCAAAGAGCCAGTTGCATGGAGCTTCTTGGAGACTGAATGTTCATTAATTAGACATTCAAGTTTCCGAAACCACAGAGTGTCACCACCTCTCAGAGGCCATTATTGTGGTTCTTTCTATGTGTCCAGTCTCAATATGACAGCCATTTTAATTCAATGCTCTTATAACCTGCTTCTCAGGCTAAATCGCCTTGTATATCCTCAGTGTGAGTTTCCTTGATGGTTGTCACAATAAATGGTCCACTTGACCTCGACAATTTCACAACAAGATTTAAACCTGGCATGGACCTGGCATAATTAGCATTGTGGGCCACTCTTGCTGAAAGACACAGACACAGTAATCTGTATTATTGCAAAACTCTGAACACCCAAATTGATTGAACTGATTAAATCTCTTATGCCATGCAGATGGGTAACACAAAAAAAAGGCATCTTGAGGCAGTAATGACTGCAATCATGGTTAAATTCTCACACTTTTGGACTTAGTGAAGAATCACAAACAAGTTCTCACATGACCCTTGGTTAGGAACGGGTCAGGATAAAGATGCAGTCTGCTGGAAATTATAGCTTGAGCTGTCTAGATACTATGAAGAGCCCAGCAGTGTTTCCCCTGCCATTATATTAGGGGGGCGGCCCGCCCCCCCAACGGTTTGTGTAGTACTCGTACTGAAACGCTCGTGACGTTTCCGGTGATATTAACGTCTGCCGTCTCACTAATGAGGACATAAATACATGAACAACATCTCCAGAACTGCTCTGAGAGTCACTTCATAGGCATTTTAGTGTTTGATTTGAGTAAAACTAGCGTCATATCACATACACAGAACTCTAAAAGGTATTCACGGCAACCCGTCAAAATAAAAGTTTGGTTTAATTCGAGGGCATTGGCAGAAGTATATTACTATTGTTGAGTAGAATGTATGTAACAGGCTGCTACTACTAAAATTATTAAAACCTTATTTTTAAGGAATAAGCATTCAATATTTCTTCAATGTTTCAATTGTAATATTAAATAACCTTTATTTTCCAAAAAATTAGTTTAATTTTCATTACTTAAAAGATATATTAAATGAATGTTTTATGCCTTAAAACAAAATGTAAATACACAACACAGAATTTCTGAGAAAAAAATCATTAAGGCTAGTTGTAAAGAATAATGAAACTTGTTTGATGCTTTCAAATAATTTAGCCGTTGCTAAAAACTGAATTGGTTACAATAAAAAAAAGGTTGGAAAAATAAAACCTTGCATAGGGCTTAAACATGTAATATTGGTTAAACTGTAATAAATTGGATGTTAAATTGTTTAGTTATGATTTTAATTAATTAGACTGCTTAAATTAATAAAATGTAATTAACCATAAAAAGAAAGTCCAGAGAAGAGAAAAAAAAAACACATTAACAAAATGTGTGTGTGTACGTATATATAATAAATATATATATATATATATTAGTATGAGTACATTACAATATAAATTTATTAGAACAAGTACATAATTATACAGTGTTTCCCCTGCCAGTATATTAGGCAACGGCACCCACCGCCACCCCCCCAAAGCCGTAAACCTAGGGGAAACACTGCCCAGTATATAGATTATAGGCATGTCCAGTTCCATTTCTTTACCACACTCACAATGCATCTTGGAAAGTGAGTGTGCATCCAATGTTTTCATTTATTTTCCTCTAATTATATGTTGTATCAAACCATAATGATCTCCCAAATCCCCCTACCCACCCACTTACTAAAACTCTAAACGAAGAAGCAGCTGCTAAACACTACAAACAATCATACACACAGAGAGAAATACTGCGCCTATATCCACTGAGCTGTCCAAACCACAGTTTCTTTCATTCTGTCAGAGGTCTGGCTGAAGGGCCTATAAGACTCTCACATGGCCTACATCTGAGAATTGCTACACAGCCTGTAAAATGCTGCGGCCGGCCATGATGACCGACATCCCAAAACCTGTCAACACGGTGGCCTAACCTTTGATAAAGCTGTTTCTGTTTTCACACACAAATCACTTGGAAAAAACTGACGACGCTCTTGATGTTTCCATTCCCAGAGAATAGCTACAGAGCCCAATTTGGATTCTCCAAACTGTCTAACTCTTCACTGAGATCATTGTTTAAATTATACCTGTGCTTTAAAAACAGTTGTACATTCTCTTTAGGTGTCTTTTCATGGGAGCCTCACCGAATGAAGCCTCTGAGAACCAGCAAGGCCGCTAATTATATGTTTTTCCTTAAAAAAAAAAATGAAGCTTTCACATTAAACATCCACCCTAGAAAATGGGGCAGAGAAGGACTGAGGCTAAAAATAATTGGAATGGACCTTCTGTATCTCTGAACTATTTGAAGAAAACCTCTTTTTAGGTGTACACACAAATCCAAAGAACCAGGCGATGCTTTCTGCAGCAACGTTTGAAGTTCAGGCATTGTATATGAAATCTTTCGACTACAGTGTCAACAACCGGCAGGCATTTGCATTTTAAAGAACCTCCCCGGGAATCTGACCTAGGCGCAGCCGTGTTTCATTGATTCCGTACTCTACGGCAGCATGGAGCTTTAAGGAATGCCCCAGTAATCCCTTATTTAGACGGGGGAGGGGATGTGGGGTGTAGTATGGTGCCAGGCACCTGTTTCATTAACCTCACACATCTTTTCTCTACCCTCTCCGCAAGCTCGTTATTCAAATTTCCCCGCTGTCAGGATACATTAGCGGCGCTGCGACGTTGGCTTGTCAGCTGTGGTAATTGCTCTAGGTGCTTCCTTTATGAGGTAACCCGCAGCCTGTTTGTTCTTTCGGTTTCATGGAATTCCATGCTTTCTCCCAATGACTTTTGCAAACTGAGGGTGACTTGGCTGAGGGTGCCAAGGCATGTGCCATGGCCGGAATGGGCCATGCCCTGATTTCACTTGGATTCCTCTGGATACAGAAAGCTGGAAGAAATGGGAACAGTGTCAGGCAGGAATACTGAGAAATACCTTACATAGAAAGGAGAGTGGTGATCCTCTGTTGGAGATGTCTTGGCTGGAGCAGATCTCTCCAGAAACCAGAATTAGGACCAATCAGCAGGTGTCAATAGGCAATTTGTAGGAACTGCCAACTGTTTCAACCTGACAATTAAGATTTACCACTTGATAGTGATATTCAATGTAATAATAAAAAGTAGTAGCTGATGATGAAATTTTAAGTCTCATATGTAAACAAACCAGTTTTTTGTTTGCATTACTCAAAAAGCAATATAAATACAGATGCAAATAATTTTCTCTGTTAATCTGAATACAAAAACCTTATTTGATTCCATAAAATATAGGTATGAAGCTCTCTATTAGCCTAAAGTTAAACTGAACAGCAACCACTAACTCTCCCATTCTGTGTTAAAAGCACTTTGAAAGCAAAAAACTGATGGACTAATTAGCATGAAAATTATTGTCTTGGTTAAGAGGGTAAATGAAGAGAGATTTTTGACTGAAGCCATCCCTATATCAAACAAAGTGTTTTGCTTGTTTTAAACAAGATGATAATTTTGGGATGTATTAACCTTGTTCACACGCTGAGGAATGTGTGGGTTGGTTCTGTCTGTGTTTCAACCTCTTTATTTAACGCATGAGGTCGTATTCCAATTGCATCAAGATATATTTGCTCATAATTGACTAAATTAAATGCCTGTGCCATAGTTAATATCTATTCAAATATTTTTTTTAATATAGAAACGTACTGGTTATATCTAAAAACTTAAAACTATGATTTGGACAGAAGAAGATCTCTTTACTTATTAAGATGACAAAACATAGCTGTATCACATCCCAACCACCTCTTCATGTTTCGGGCTGTTCAAGGTGAGTGGAAAGAGACCGTATTCAGAAGTAGCTGTGTGCCCTGGAAAAACAGGTTGGACCAATCACTCATTCTAAAGACAAATAAGAAAAGAACCGATCCTCCTGGTCACTGCAGAACAACATCTAAAAGGTGAACCGTGCATCTCCTTCAGATCACGAAACTGCACACCCCAGTGGAATCTAATTTCTATCCCTTAGGAAATGAATGTCCAAGCATTCTTAGGGAAGGTTGGGGTGCTGGGGGAGGGGTGTAGGGCAACTGTAGGGAAACCTCAGGAAGGATTTTAATATACATAGCTTGATTCAATCAGATCAGTGTGTTATAATAACTGACATTTATTAAATAGCGGACAACCAATGTAGGTTTTTCAACAGCCAATACGATAACTAGAGAGCTGGGTAACCAAAATTATGCCCGATATATTTGTGATACAGTCACATATACATTTTAATTATAGCAATTGAGATGTACACATGTACACTGAAAACAAACATTGTTTCCCCAATATTTGCTACATATCACATTGTGTACTATATATTGACAGGACATTTGAACTATTCTGACGCAAGGGAGATCTAAGGCATATATTAATCGACCAAGCAATGCAATAATCGGCCGATTAACCTCAAAATGTACAAACATTGGCTGATTTATCGGCCTAGCTGAAATATCACTAATACTAAAATCCCAACTAGCTTTTTTTTAAGAATCGTCACATGCCTTATGATAAAAACAACAAACAAAAATAGCATGAGGGGAACAAAATTAACTTAGAGCATAAAGCAAAGAAAATACACGTCTAAATGATTAATTAATAAAACTTAAATGTATGAAAGGTGAAAAAAAAGTGTGGCACTCTTGAAACTTGAAGTGCATCAGTAGTTTAAAACACCAGAAATACGGTGATCTGCCCACAAGCTGAAATGGAGTACAACAACAATAACGTAAAGGGGAAGTCGTATTATTTAAGCACATTTATTAAATTGATTGCAATGGTTACCTCGAATATCCCGGAAAGCCTAATTTCAAAGCACATTTTAGTGTGGCTTGATTTGATGTAATCATGCCTTGATGAGTAGCACTACTCGGCCAACTACAGTATCACAATCCATGTGAACGTTTACCCCAAATTATGAGACAAAGGGTATAAACACACTATTTTAGCCTATGTATGAAACATACACAAGCGCATTGCGCACCAAGCAGGCGGTCATTTTGCGGAGTAGTAAGGTAACTTACCGAGGGTCGATTCTGGGGAAACATGGTAAATAACGGGTTTGTTGCGGTTTGAGGGTGTTCCGTTTCGGTGTTGCCTTAAATGTTGTTTCAGAAGAGTTTGCTCCTTTCTGTAGGTCTCAGAAGCACATGTGGCCCTGTTTTGGCGGCGCCAGGCTCGCCTCGCGCATTCCTCGCTCAAGACTCCCTTTGTTCTGCTTTATCGAGCGATATAAGATGCGCCCAGTCCGGTATCGAGTCCCTCACTACGACGCACCGCGAAATATCAGAATGCTCGCGCTCGGCCTTCAGAGCTCCACCGCCCTTGATGTGCTTTACTGATGAAAATAATAAAGAAACCAAGTGGATGGCCAGCTATCGTGCTCCCAAGACTACGCTGACTACTACTCAACGCAGCCGCAGCTTCTTTTGTCTGCTTCTCTCTCTCTCCTCATCCGCTCTTTCCTTTCGGATCCTCAGCTGTTTTTCAATGGGACATGCGAGTTGTTTTCTTCAAGAGAAACGCATGCCCCCCTGTGCAAAAAGAGAAGGGGTTTGGCTTGCGGTAACCAGAAGCAAAGAGTTACATTCTCAAGTTACACTCATTTCAGGCTGCGGTGGGAGTAGGAACGCATGGATTGATCTGTTCAGTACTGTATTTGTTTATGTATGTGGGTCAGTGACAAAATAAGGTTAATTAAAAGGAGAAATCGTTTATAAACGAGTTCGTGGCAAGTTATTAAAAATGTGGTCTCTCTGTGTTGGTTTCATACGTTTTTGAAAAACATTTATATTCTTTTCTACAAACATTATGATGTAATGACTCCACAAATGTTGCCTCAGTTGTGCAACCATCAGGGAAAAGCACTACAATACATGGAGTGTACACAGCCTAGTCACGTTTTGAAGGAAATAATATTGAAATTACGATGTTTTGTGGTTACCCCTTTTAAAAATGAACAAAACCGTTTGTTTTCATATTAAAGTCTATACTAAAGTATTCACACGTTCTCTTCACATTGTCTAATTTTATGCATAGGACTTCGATTGAAAAATAAGGGTGCAGATATAACTGTACAATGATTGAATGAAATCTCCACGTGGGGTTTGACCCAGCCACAATCAACGCTGTCTGCTTTAGCCAATCAGCGCCGAGAGCGCCCCACGTGGGGAGCGCTGACCGCTCGCTGGTTGGTGCGCGTCACAATTATAGAACCCCAAACGTCAGTCAGGCGCTCAGAGCGACCAAGAAAACCATTTAACTCTTTCGGTGAGCGCGGTGGAGACATTTGAGTTCAAGTTCCCTTTGTGATGTAAAGTAGGTTTTTTTCTCTCTCTTCTCTCTTTTTATTACTTTAAATCGCTTTGCATTGTTTCAGGGCGCCCACAATGAAATCCCACGGCTAGTGGTTTAAAACTAGGGCCTATTTCCTATGTAAATCACTTTTTGTTTTGGCCACCAGTCTCTCCATCTGTTTATGAAATATCTTGATTTTGAAGATTCCTGAGATAGTCAGTCCAGCATTAATTTCTTTATCTTTGATCTCAAAGACACATGAAACACGACTTCGCTATAGAGATAACTATATGGCTTCGGGGGCCAATAGGAACCAGTGTGTGACCTAAATCAAATCTCTTATGTGTGTGTGTGTGTGTGTGTGTGTGTGTGTGTGTGTGTGTGTGTGTGTGTCTGTGTGTGTGTGTGTGTGTGTTGCTCTGGGTCAGGGCATACAGCTTAATAAGCTTACAAAGGCATTATCGCTAAGGAATAGCTTGGATAAATTGTTCAAATTTGCTTTTTTGACAAAACAATATGAACGGCAGTGATTCTCAAGCACTGCCGTGACATAAATAATATAATACGTAAACTCTCTTTCGGTGTAAAGAAATGCAAAAACTCAGGAGACATTTAGTATTCCAGTGGCGTGACCCTTTTAGCTGGGCTCATAATTAGAGAGGCAGATATTGAAAAAGCAATTTTCCCACTGTAGAAATCACTACCTGGCAGCAGTGTGGCTGAAAAACAGAAAGAAGGGATGCGGAGGAGGAGAGAAAATAGAGGGAAGGAGGAGTGTAGAGGGATCTGCTTAAAAGAGAGATACAGAGGATGTATGGGGACTGGAGGGGGGGGGGGGGGGTTCATTATTGCCATTTTTCCCATGAATTTTAATGCACAGAGCAGGTCTCCTGGCAACTGCGGTCCATATGTATTGGAAACAGTCATAAACGAGCCACATATTAGAATCATGGTGCAGGACGTCTGATGTGTGTGTGTGTGTGTGTGTGTGTGTGTTTTCAGAGAGAGAGAAAAAAGACCATTTTAAAGCTCAGAATTCACAAAAGTTTAACAAGCAATGGTCAATATCTCTATATTTCAGATCAGACGAGAGGAGCTTTCCAATGGAACCAAGAAAACGGAACAAAAGCCATTTTTATCCCCTACAATGATTGACATAATTTATTCCAGTTGTCCCTCACAAGTAACAAACTTGATCAATGGTCTTCCCCTGTAATTCACTTTCACATGCAGCCCACACAATATTGCAACAACATTGATATGAGCATTTTGAAAGCTGAACAGGAAAAAAGACCAACATGTTTCTTGCTTCGTTACTAGGAAAATATGCTTTTAGCGTTCAGAGCTGGCAGTAGGGAGATTATTTATAGAGTTTATTACAAAACAATCCATCATCAGTCTACAATAAACAAGGAAAAATCTTTTAAAAAAATCAACTTTAAAACACATGCCAAGTTCTTAAAAATGTGCTCTGTTGGATATGTATGCTTTTTGTTTCAATTTAATAGCTCTACAAATGTAATGTGGTGTAACCATCAATTAAAAATGTTCTTCCTTTTTTTATATATGTGCAAATATCTTAATCGTTATTTTAAATAAATATCTTAATGATTATTTGATGTTATATTTTGTAAAAAATAAGTAAAATACAGTATATAGATAGATAGATATTATAATCTTCAAAGCTCTCAAAACCTCATTTGCATTTCCGCACATTGAAATTCAGCACAAATTAATGAGATTTGTGAATTTTTTTTCACTTACATATTCTTTTAACACAAACACATAACTTTTGGTTTTCCTATAACAACATACAGTTTCCATGGTGGATATAGAGTTTCACGCACTCGATTGCAAACATACCTGCACACATATATCAAACTGACAGCGGCATCTTCACATTCTCCAACTACAGGCCTATATTTAGAGCAGAAATGTTCACTTATTCAGTAGTGAAGAGATCATTTGTTTGCATTTGTGTTGGTACTTTGCTCTTGGTGTGACACTTGTAGTAGCCTAGCCTCCTTGACTATCTGCTTAAGTAATTGTCGCAATACATGCACTTAACAGATGTGACCTTGCTAAGGAAACTCTTAATATCAGTGATGCAAACTCCACTTTTGGATGAACTCGACATCCAAAAGACTAAAGAAAGACAAGGAGACGTAAGTAATCAGCCTGCCAGAACTGAGCATGAGAAACTAATGGATGAATGGTAATGAGGGTCTGCGGGAGGCGTGTGAGTATGTTGCCTGGCCAGTATGGAGGTGACTGACAGCCAGACAAGGCTATGCTGTTGTTGTGATCCCATCTACACACACACATACACACAAACACACACCCCTCACAGACAAGCCCCATGTCAGCACGGAGACGGCAGGCTGATTTATTGGATTTCTCATGCCTGGAGAAACCCCCCCTCCTATCCTCCATCCCTCCCTCCATCCATCCATCCCTCCTCCTCTTTCCTGCTTTCCCCAGGGGGCAGAGAAGGGGTAATGACCCACATCAGCATCCAAACACACACACACACACACACACACTCTGTCGTTGAAGCACATTTGCACCCTTCACAGGAGAGCGAACCTCAAAACACAGGAACCAGAAATTCCACCGCACTAATTATTCAAAGTATAATTAAAATGATTCCCCCCCATTTGTTTTTTTTTTAAACTGGGGGGGGGGGGAAAACCCCAAAAAATGATGCTTCAACCTGGAACCAAGACAATGTATTTGCATATCTAGAGATATGTCTCTATAATCATAGATGTGTATCAATTATTCTCTTGGCTGCCTGTCAGTTCTTTCTTTATTTGAACAAATTCATATCCAGTGTTATATTGACAATAGAAAATACTAAATGTATTTTATTATTATTATTATTGTGTTTCTGACATTTTAATGAGCCAACTGTGTGATGACATTTTCCTAAAACGGTCTTAATGACATATTGCAAGTAAAGTGATTTAGCAAGATGCTATGCTAAAATATGAAGCATTTTCATTTATTTATATTGATTTTTTAAAAAAGGTCTAATTTGTGTTGTCATTGTCGTAAATTTACAATGTCCTAATTTGCTTCTAATAAAGACTGCACTCGCTGTAATAATAATAATAATAATAACGCCCACCATATGTGTTACGAGCTCCGGCTGCCCCCTTCAGTTCAATCGCGGTATTGCAAAAATGCAGATTAGATTACTATTACAATTCATGGAAGTGTGGTAAACATGCCGACCGTGGGCGTAATTGCAATCTTCACATGTTGCTTTCTATTTTTCACGTAGATTTTCACGGTTGGTACGTCTTCATCTTCATCTTGAGCTATCAAGGTCTTTTGTTGTTGTTTTGCGCGATAAATGAATTATAGTTGAATCACTTTAATAGTAAGACAAAATGAAACATTTCGTACTTGTTGAAAGAAAAACACTACATTGTCACTCAGAATCGGGAAGACACGATAAAACGTTATCGTAACATATAGGGCATATTTTGTGTTAAGTAACGTGAACGATGTTTTATAGATTAGAAGTGTATACATAAATCTTGAGCTATGTGATGTTCAGTAATCATTGTTTTCTCTCAGATATTAGACTGTAGTGCACGTGGTTCTATGGTGTAATGGTTAGCACTCTGGACTTTGAATCCAGCGATCCGAGTTCAAATCTCGGTAGAACCTAGTTTTTAATTCCTTTTCAGCTTCGCGAATAGTAATATGCAGAAAACAAGTAGAACTCGACCGTATTTCTATGTAAACGACCAGGACAGCAGAGCACGTGTGTGGTCCACGCTTAATTTGATGGCTATGATTACTTAGCATATTAAACTGTGCATTTTTTAGAATCATTTTTAACTAATGGTTTCGTAAATGAAACAATAGATATTATTATATCATAAATATTTAAAATATGGTATGCTACACTTTGACAGTCTCACTCTGTGATATAATTCAGCGAGTGGTGTCCAGATATAATCTCAGGAATTAATACAGTTGTATTCATGTATAAATTACATTTTTAATCGACGTTAATCGAGTACAAAAATCTTGAATTTTGATCGTCTGACCACAGAAGCTTTTGAGGAATAACTCCTAAATAATGCAGTCAATTAAAACTCCGAAGTAGAGTTTTCAGGGTTTAGTTATATTAAGGTGTTATACTTCAAATGTCCAGGAGGAGTCAGTATATCACATATTACATATATGTGGGAAAATGGACATGATTTGAGTTTAGAATTTTACTGCCACTTTAATAAGGAGATTGTATAGGATTTAATTAATTAATGTTGTTGTTGTTGTTATTATTGTTGTTGTATAAAACATTTTTTTTGCCGTTTTTTTAAAAATGTATAAATCATTTAACCCTTCGGGACATTTTCAGATTCACCCAAAGTAAGAAATGTTTTGTCAGATTTAGCTAACTTCTGGTAGAAACCCCTACACATGCATGCTCTATGTCCTCTTGTTTCTAGTATTCCTCCAAGCATTAACTTTTTGGATTTTCTTAAAATACCCAATTTGTTTCCTCTGTCCAGCCACAGTATTCATATTTTCCCCCTTTAACCACTATCTGCAGCCCACTTGGCAGGTTAACAGACCCTGTGTTTTCCACTGCTGCCCAGTCCAGATGTCTCTTGTGGATCCTCTGACCTCACCAGGAGCCAAACGTTCCCTTAGTTAGCCGGATGTCTGGCCTTCTGGCTCAGAGGTACAATGTACATTACTAATTTGAAGGTGCAAAATTACACATTTATTAAGGGTACAAGTCTACTTGACCACCACTGCATCTTTAGATATGGGTATCTGAATTAATAATCAGGGTGTTGTTATTAGTAGTATGAGGGAAATTTGGTCGGTCAGGCCAGGTGTTCACTTTAGTTACTTTTAATAATAATCGAATTAAAGCAATGAAAAAGTTTACCTTGAACTTTTAAATATAATTAAATGGGGAAACAGTTTTGCTTTGGCTAGTCAAAGAACTGTTTAATTTCTCCCTTTTACACTACTTTCAACCACTCGCAAATGTACAACTGTCCAATGTGTTTTACCTGTTATAATTCCTCACGCTTTTGTGAGAACAGCAGCAACAGTGAGCGAGTATAAATATATAAACCCATCCAGCCGGTGGTGGGTATGGCCAGGAGCCAGGCATCACTGACCCCTGGGCTGAAAGAAGTGTAGCATTGTCTCTCTGGGCCTCCAGCTCTGTGCATTTCAAAATGAACAGGAGTCCGACGGCAGATCCCTTCTGGATTATTTACTTTTGCCAGGCTATATGCCACATATACGTCAGAATTACTACACCTTCCATTTTTCCTAAAGGAAGGGGGCCTTTTATGGCCAATAATGAACTCTACAGAAAATGATTATAATAATTTTAGTATGTTTTTGTAGCTGCTGGGCTTGTATTTATAAGCAGAAACGAGAAAACCTGACATTTTGAAGATGAACAATGGCGTGTGACAACTTATAAGATATATAGTACCAAAGAGGTTCACAAACATTGTAAACAATTTTGAAATAAATAAATAATAGAAACCATAATTTAACGTGAAAAGAAGTCCTCTTTTCCTGTTTAATAAATTCAGCGATTACAATTGCTTATTATGCGACGCTCTGCAATATTTGTTTCTGATTGGTCAATCGCGGCATTCAGCGGTCGGATGTTTCCTCATTTGCATAGCATCGCTGTATATCAGTCCGCTCATTGGTGGAACAGAAACCAGCGCTACTCATGCCTTGTTTTAACATGAAATGGGAGGGGCTACTAATAACGGACTCGCACTGTGTTTCCCGCAAACGCGACTGGCGCCATTACGAAGCCCCGTTCACACTGCCAGCGACTTTTTCGCTGTTTGTCGCTTGTAGCTGGCGTTCCCACTACTGGTTGTCTAGTTACCCCCGTAACACTCCACTACAGCTGATGAATCACGTGCTCTTCCAGCTTCACTCCCATTGGTTGTCGCTCGCGAAATTCGCTGCTTATTTGCATAAAGTTGAAGAATTCTGAACTTTTGTCGCTTGACTCGCATCGCTTGACACGCCCACATTCCATCGCCAACGGTCACTGTCGCTCGTGTCGCCGGAAGTCGCCAGCTCTCCATTGAAAATGAATGGGATTATGTCGCTCTGTCGCTGTGTGTCGCTGGCGGTGTGAACGGGGCTTCAGTTATAGATTGAGGTGAAAGCAACCACGATAATATACAGGTACGTTTTTAAAAATAATTTCTAAAGACAATTTGAGCGTAAAAATAAATAGCAGTATAAAAACAACTGCCTTTTGAGGGAACAGCAAATCAGAGCGCACGAAATGATGTCAAATAAAACATAAACGTATCCAACATAATACAGGCTGTAACATAAAATGCAGTTCACCCAACTAAAAGATTCATTTTAGTGAATCCAACTCTGCAGCATTGAACACTATTGTGTATTTTAAGGTTGTGGTAAATCGAAATGTCTATCAATGAGAGTACAAAACAACTGACAAGAGGAATTTTGCGGAATGTGACAAGCTATGAGCCATCTTAACACAAAATGACGCCCAAATTAATTATTGATAGGGCTGGACGATATGGCCAAAACTTATATCACGATATATTTCGTAATTTCGGTCGATACGATATAATTCCGATATCGATATGAACACTCTTTATTTTACAGACTTTAAAAAAGCCTTGTAAAAACTGCCAAGAACGCCCACAACAGATGTCTTTATGAAAAATGAAGTTGCAAGGCTATGCGGGGTAGGGGGGGGGGGGGGTGGGGGGGGGGGTGACACCCAATATAAAAACATATACTATTTTAGAAAAAAAAAACAGCACAAATAAATAAATGTTCACCTTTTATTGGTATTCAGCCTTCGTACAAACAAGAAATGTGAAATCACTGTAAAAAATAATCGTCTCCGACTCACCAAATTAGTATTAATATCTTTAACTTACAGTAAACCGTTTGTTGAAGGGTAAGATTTTTATTGTTTTTCAAGAATTCTCTTCTGCACCAAGCCTGCACTATTTATCAAAATACAGCAAAAACAGTAACCATTTTGTAAATAATTCTACGATTTTAAAATAAACTCTTTTCTATGTTGGAAATATTTTAAATTGCAATTATTCCTGTGCTTCAAAGCTATAGTTTAGCATATACTCCAGTCACTGATCCTTCAGAAATCACTATATTTGATTTGCGCTCAAAAATCCTTTATATTATGTGAAAACAGCCGATAGACTTTTTTCAGGTTTCTTGATGATAGAAAGTTCGAAGAACAGCATGATCGAAATAGAAATCTTTTGTAACATTATAAATGTCTTCTCAGTCACTTTTGATCAATTTAAGCATCCTTGCTAATTAAAAGTATTAATTTCTATAATTTCTTCCCAAAAAAAAAAAGAAAGAAATCATAATGACTCCAAGCTTTTGAATGGTATAGCGTATAATGTTACAAAACCTTTTTATTTCAAATAAATGCTGATCTTTAGATCTTTCTATTAATCAAAGAATCCTGAAAAAAAAAAATGCTCAACTGATATTGTAATAGCATCTGAGAATGATTTCTGAAGATCATGTGACACTGTAGACTGGATTAATGATGCTGAAAATTTTGCTTTGAAATCACAGGAATAAATTATTTGTTATTTTAAATAGTAAAAATATTTAAAAAATTGACTGTTTTTGCTGTACTTTGGATTAAATAAATACAGGCTTGGTGAGCAGAAGAGAATTCATTAAAAAAAAAAAAATCTTACTGTTCAAAAACCTTTGACTGGTAGTGTAGGGTGGCTGATTATTGTTATAGATTGAAACAAATGTGCTTCAACCAGAAAAAAAGGTATGAAAAGTGCTCTGAGTCGCTGCAGAAAACAAAAAAATTGAGCAACAAAAAAAGCATGTTGCTGGAAATGGGTTTATTATTGAAAATACAAACTGATTGTCTGCCAGCAGGAGGCGCTGTGAGAGCGGTGGAGCTAACAGTTTCTCCAGTAATGGCTGTAAACAAATCAGCTACGCTCATGAACGCTTCTTTATCAGATAAAAATGAAAATGCCATCGAAACTTTTCTGAAGACAGTCGGTTCCCTTCAGAGATACATTCATATAAAACACCCGCGCCACGTTTTGATTTTGAAACGTGCAGTGCTCATGTTTATTCAACGAAGTCAAACACCACAAATAAATCAATGTATGAGAAACACCGGTAATTTATATCGGAAATGTTTAAAAATCATATCACCGTTATTGAAAAGAATTATATCGCGATACATATTGATATTGAATTATTGTCCAGCCCTAATTATTGAGGAGATGCCATTGCCAACAACACGGCTTTAATAGCTCAAAACACAGTAATGTGACAACAGACCTAAAATCATGCCCAAAGAAATAAAGGTGCTAAACATGTTAGAACAACTTGATATCATTTAGAGCCCAGTCTTGCATAAGCTGATAGGAATCAGGCCAGATGGAAACCCACAAAATAACAACTTACATTTGAGGTAAAAGGAACACAACATGATATAGAGTAGCAAGAGGTTTTTTTTATCCTACCACTGCAGTTTTGGAACACAAGGGTAGGATGGAAGCTTCGTTACCATCATGATCAGTGGTTTAAGTAACTGGGTTATAACACAAATAAAGAGCTGACTGTGCAACTACAGATTGGCCACTCACATCCACCTAATCAGTGCAAAATGTTATATAATAATATTATAAGATGTAACGTGAGCAAGAGTTAATTATATTAATTAGGCTTGTTTTTTAATACATTATATAAAATTACATATAATTTTATTATGTAACAATCTAGCATTAGAATATGATTATTCAACAGTGCATTTTTTCTCAGTTCCTTCACCTTGATCTGGCACTAGCCATTTCCATTCAAAGTTGTGAATTTAACATATGCACAAAATTGGAATATCGCAAATAAAGCACCATTTCTATCCAATGAGTCAAAGAGAACAAAATTGTCACTTCCTGATAAACTGGCACTAAATATCACTAAGAAAAGTAGGAGAAGCCACTGAATATAATAACCTTCATATATAATAAATTACTTGCGCCTCAGAGCGAGCCGACAAAAAACAAATGCGGTCATTGCTTTCGGAGGTGGATGCTGCTGTTTGGGAATGCAGTCATGTAAGACTGTTCTGGAAGGCAATAATACAGAAATATTTTGGGGATAGACTTTGCTCAGGCATTTCAGAATGACTATAACAACATTTCAGATGCTGTGCAATGAGATCGGTCTGCTGGTTAGTCAGGTTATGCCATCCCATAGCACAAAGTCACGTGACTTTTTTGATGTGCATGGAGGAAATTATTCTGTAAATGAGTTTCCATCTCCCATTATTCACATTAACTCTTTTTCGCACAAGTCAAAAACCACCTCAAGCGAGCGTGAAAACTTTTTTGCAAATCAAGGGATTTTTTTTCTCGAAATGTGTTTCCATCACTCATGTCTGATGTGATACTTCAAAATGCGGATAAAAACAGGGTGACGGAAACACAGCTATTGTAATTGGTGGTCTAATCATTGAATTCTTGAGATTTCATTTTGAAAGAAAGCTGACTAACTAATTTAGACAATCTCATTTGCAGTCATGGCTGTGGCTAAATAAATGGTCAACATTAAATTCATGGCTACTGCAGTGCTGGACTGACAGTAAAGTACCCAACAGAACATGGCTAAAGTAAACAACGCTTGCAAACCAAATAAAATCAAAAGTGTTTGACAACCACTTCGGGCTGATATGTCCTTTTCAGTATGCATAACTAAAGTTGACATGAGGATTGATTTCATTCCTACATAAACACGATATTATTGACACAGTACTTCTCGATTAAAATATGCTAACAGGATATGCAAACATTAAATGTACCATGCTGATGTTTTTCAGTAGAATGCAAATGTAATCAAAATAGACTCCATTTGATCATATTTATACTTTAGGTAGTAATATCTAAAAAATATATTTAAAAAATAGCAATGCAGCATTCAATAACCAAAAAGCAGATTAATATTACAAATATTTAATAGGAATTTGGACAAATGCAAACAACAATTCGAAAGTTCAATAAAGCCAGCTTTTTTAAAATGCAAAAAAAAAAAAAAAGGAAACATAACAGGCTTGCAGATGCTGTAGCGGTATCTCACATTTAAATTTGAAACGTAGGGGAACAAAAAAAGATATCCTATCAAAATTTTTACATTATTTGCAGTCCAGATTACTATATAATTTCTAAGGCACATAATATTATAAATGACAGTAAACGAAGTGATTTCAGAAATTTTTAACTACAGAATGTGGCATTCTGTTTGGTTTGTCAAATGATATGAGAAAAGCAAGCCATTATTTACACAACAGTAAGATTTACAATTCAAATAAGATTATACATGGCGTACATGACTTTGTATAAAACCTGGTCCAGTATATAGAATAAAAAAAAAAAATAATTGATCCGGCCCCTCAACATCCTGGGCAAATCATTCAGATTCAAATAAATTTATTATATATGTATAAAAAGTTCTCTCTCATTCAAAGGAAAGGAAGAGACACTATTGGACCATTGTGAGCATGTGCAGTTTTGCTTCGCCCCCTCCCGTCAGTCCAGTGGTTTGTGGGAGATGTAGTGTTCGGACTAATTTCTTTCACACAGGTCCAGAATAGCCTAAATGGTTATTGTGCTCTACCGCACTTAAATGTAAGCTTGGTTTCCACTCCTCATTTTCCGCTGTCTCTGGACTTGAGCACCGAGGAAAAGTACGGACCTTGAAGAAATTTGATACGTATCGCACCTGTAAGAGACAATGACTGTTAGCAGTTATGCAGTAATAACATCCCAATGTTACATTTAATGACACTTTATCAGAAAAGGGGTCAAGAAAATCAGTACAGTAAAGAAAATGCTTTTATTTTACTTGTTTTCATAATTTTTTCCATTCCAAAGAAATTAATACATTTTCCTTAAAATGTTTGTTTTCATTGGAAGAAATAAAGTTATACAAATTTCTGTAGGCGGGAATTCTTTGTAATGAAATTCTAATGAGCCGCTTTGTGATATCATAAAGCCCGGAAGCCAAACGCTGTAGTCCAAACGAGCCGTTTGCTGTAGTTCTTGAAAATGGATTTTTTAAAAACTAAATATCTCCCTTTGGAGTGGACTTTGAGATTTGTAACTTTCTAGATCTTTTTTTTGCCCAAACATACACACTACACACTGACTAAAATTAAAAAAGTGAAAAAGCATAATAGGACCCCTTTAAAAGAAAAAAAGGGTTAACTTACAGTGAGAATTTGCAATGAGCGCCCCCTGGAGGAGCCCCACCAGCACGTCACTCCAGTGGTGTTTATAATCGGACACACGAGTGTAACCTACATACACAGCAAAGGCCACCAGGAAGAACTGAATCGTGGGCCTCAGGAGACGAGCCCATTTTGCATTCAATCTGGCCTGAACATAGAACTGTGAGCGAAAAGAGGAAGAGGTGACTTTCATTAGAGGAATTATAATGATTTAATTTGTTAAGAAGATTAGAAAATTGAAAGAAAAGAAAAAAACAACACTAACAGCTTTCATTTTCTTTAGTCTTTGGGAAATAGCAAATGCTAACAGCTTAGCATTATCTCAGAAGGCTCTCTAAAAAGCATTTAAGATTTGTATGTTAGCTTTGTAATTAATCAGGAAACCATTTTGTACTAAGAATGATGCAGAACCTGTCTCGGCTGATTTCAGAGATTACTTGTTATTGTTTTGTTCTCTGACAGTTGCATTAAATTAGTTCCAGTTAGTTTGCAAACCCCACAACAAAATGATTATTTTAAAAGCCTGCAAAAATTTGAACTCCTACACCATACATTCCTCATTGTTTCTGATTTATGTCATATCTATACCATCATCCATGTGCTTCAAAAAACAGTTGCTCCTTAATAAGCCTCAATGTGCGGTCACATTAGCAAAATGTCAGCAAAAATTGAATAGGCAAAAAGGTCCACTGTCAAATGTAGCTCACAAAAAAAAGTCACTTTCAAACCAAGCAGCTTTCTGTTGGTCAATGCAGTGAATTTGCATGACCAATTTGAACTATGCAAAATCTTTGTGAGGAAATCTTTCATGCTGGAAATTCCCGATCGCGTGGATTCCTACGAATAACTAGATTTTGCCTTAAATTTATTGAACACCAGTAAATGTCACTGCATTCAATGCCTATATTGACATCAAATACTACTGCAGAATTAATGACTATTTTAAAACAGGTTTCCCGAATGCTTTCTCCGTTCTACCATTGGTCACAAAAACAGATAATCCCACCCCCAAACTTGTGTTAAATGTTTAATGTTTAGAGGGTTAGCATTTAGCTGCTATAGCACTCACCGCTAGAAACAGCATGCAGTACATCCCAAAGGAGGAGTGGCCTGAGTAGAAGGACAACCTACAACACACAAATCACACAGTTTCAAAAGAAATTCACTGAAATCAAGCCATTGAAAAGATTTATGATAAGAAGCATACCGGGCTTCAGTTACATCACGTGGGTCACCAGTGCAGTTGATTGAGGCCACGTATCCTTTGCAGACTTTGGGAGCACATACTGTTAAGAAATGTGGGCGTGGTCGCCCAATGGTGTACTTGGCCAAGTCCGTCAGTGATTGGCTGACGGCTCCCCCAAACAGGAAGGCACCCATCACTTTATAAATGGCTGACACATATTGATTAAAGGTCGAGGTGGAGTGAAGTTTTTTGCTGTACACCAGATATGCTTCAGCCGATGATGTCTAGAGGAACAGAAAAGAGTTTAGAAATATGCATTTCTGTAGCTTGCAACAAAGATTAAAACAGTTAAGTTAGTTGTAAATATGTCAAACAATTCCATGAGCACATAATGCTGTGTTGTTGTGCATAATAAAACCCTCTGCTTTGCAGAGTCATGAACGGGCACTTTGTTGAGAATCAGCGCGTGACTCAAGGGATGATAAAATCATGGAAGGGATGATGGAGATCAATGAATGAGGGACTCACGATGATGATAGTGCAGGTGATGGTGACTACAGCCAGTGTCACGTGGGTGATTGTGTCTGGTTTTACAGGGTAACTAATGCTCTCGTCCTGGCAGTAGATGCCTCGCTCATATGGCTGGGACACAATATTCATTATCACAAAGGGCAGAGAAGCTACAGGAAAGAGAAGATGAGACAATAGATAAACAAATAAATAAAGCAATTTAAAGCGATAATGCTTATTAAATGCTTATTGTCTTATGTGGAGAATATACAGGGTGAATATCCTGAAGACTGGCTGGGTCATATTTTAAATAAAATAAGAAAATTTACATGACAAGTAAGCATTTTTTTTCAACCATTTCTAATTACCTTAATTTCAAAACAACAAAAAATTGGCTACCTATTTATAATTAACGTAGCTGTATGTGAATGTAAACAGTCTGCAAAGTTGTAAAGCTGAAAGTGCATCATAAATAAAGTTATTGCCTCTCAAAAGAAAGTTGACTCTGAACAGCTAAAACGAGTCGTTTAAAATTCAAATCCTATTTCCGCGAAATTCACGTCCCGAGTTACCATATTTGCCTGTTTTGCATGGACATCCCGCAAAAAAAACTTTAACCTATGAATTTACATATGCTATATTATAATAATACTAATATATAACCTAATATATACACACACTATATATTCTATATATATATATATAGAGTATATGACATATAATACAAACAAGCTACGTCATCATACATACATATACACACACACACACACACACACATATACAATACCGGTCAAAGTTTGGGATCATAAGAATTTGTATTGTTTTTGAAAGAAGTCTCTGATGCTCATCAAGGCTGCATTTATTTGCTCAAAAATACAGAAAAAAAAAAACTGTAATCTTGCAAAATGTTATTACAATATTTATAATAAAAAACCGTTCTGATCCCAAACTTTGACGGTTTATGTATGTATGTATGTTATGTATGTATGTATGTATGATGTATATACCAGTGGGGGAAAAAAGTATTTAGTCAGCCACCAATTGTGCAAGTTCTCCCACTTAAAAAGATGAGAGAGGCCTGTAATTTTCATCATAGGTATACCTCAACTATGAGAGACAAAAAAAATCCAGAAAATCACATTGTAGGATTTTGAAAGAATTTATTTGCAAATTATGGTGAAAAATAAGTATTTGGTCAATAACAAAATTTCATCTAAATACTTTGTTATATATCCTTTGTTGGCAATGACAGAGGTCAACGTTTTCTGTAAGTCTTCACAAGGATTTCACACACTGTTGCTGGTATTTTGGCCCATTCCTCAAAGCAGATCTCCTCTAGAGCAGTAATGTTTTGGGGCTGTCGCTGGGCAACACGGATTTTCAACTCCCTCCAAAGATTTACTATGGGGTTGAGATCTGGAGACTGGCTAGGCCACTCCAGGACCTTGAAATGCTTCTTACGAAGCCACTCCTTCGTTGCCCCGGGCGGTGTGTTTGGGATCATTGTCATGCTGAAGACCCAGCCACGTTTCATCTTCAATGTCCTTGCTGATGGAAGGAGGTGTTCACTCAAAATCTCACGATACATGGCCCCATTCATTCTTCGTTTACACGGATCAGTCGTCCTGGTCCTTTGCAAAAAAACAGCCCCAAAGCATGATGTTTCCACCCCATGCTTCACAGTAGGTATGGTGTATGGTGTTCTTTGGATGCAACTCAGCATTCTCTCTCCTCCAAACACGACAAGTTTAGTTTTTACCAAAAAGTTATATTTTGGTTTCATCCGACCATATGACATTCTCCCAATCTCTTCTGGATCATCCAAATGCTCTCTAGCAAATTTCAGACGGGCCTGGACATGTACTGGATTAAGCAGGGGGACACGTCTGGCACTGCAGGATTTGATTCCTGGCGGCGCAGTGTGTTACTGATGGTAGCCTTTGTTACTTTGGTCCCACCTCTCTGCAGGTCATTCACTAGGTCCCCCGTGTGGTTCTGGGATTTTCGCTCACAGTTCTTGTGATCATTTTGACCCCACGGGGTGAGATCTTGCGTGGAGCCCTAGATCGAGGGAGATTATCAGTGGTCTTGTATGTCTTCCATTTTCTAATAATTGCTCCCACAGTTTTCTTCACACCAAGCTGCTTACCTATTGCAGATTCAGTATTCCCAGCCTGGTGCAGGTCTACAATTTTCTGGTGTCCTTTGACAGCTCTTTGGTCTTGGCCATGGTGGAGTTTGGGAGTGTGACTGTTTGAGGTTGTGGAAAGGTGTCTTTTATACTGATAACAAGTACAAACAGATGCCATTAATACAGGTAAACGAGTGGAGGACAGAGGAGCCTCTTAAAAGAAGAAGTTACAGGTCTGTGAGAGCAGAAATCTTGCTTGTTTTAGGTGACCAAATACTTATTTTCCACTATAATTTGCAAATAAATTATTTAAAAATCCTTCAATGTGATTTTCTTGATTTTTTTTTTCATTTTGTCTCTCATAATTGAGGTAAACCTATGATGAAAATTACAGGCCTCTCTCATCTTTTAAGTGGGAGAACTTGCACAATTGGTGGATGACTAAATACTTTTTTCCCCCACTGTAAATATATATATATATATAGATTATATTAGGTAGTGTGTGTGTATGTATAAAAGCAAATAAATAAAACTGGAGCAGTTCTTTATGCATCATAGATGATTCTATGAAATGCAGCACAGTTTTTCAATTTTTATTTTTTTTAATAAATCGAAGAACAACATCTGAATTCTGCCATGGAAGCAGTGACTATTTATAGTACCTCTTTTTCCCCAAAGAGTCACATGGAATTTTATCCCACAGTTATGAGGAAGTCACCTGACCACGCCGTCTTTTCCCAAAACACGTTGTGAGCCATATCATAAACATGACCGTATACACATCCACAGCCCAGACATCCTTTCCACAATGCCTTGGTCGAACTGATGTGGCTGGAGATGCACATGTCTGAATGTAGCCACAGCGTGATCGGGACATTCAGAAATGTTACAAAATCACTTGGCAACCATGTAATCCTAAGCCACAGCAACTGAAGAGAACAGTAAGAGCAATACTACTTCCTGTAAATCCATTTTCTGTTGATAAAATGGGTGTATAAAAGCATAGTGTTGTAGTAAGTTTGCGTATCTTTACTGCCAGAAAATGTTCTGCCATTTGAATGGGACCTATAGCATTTGTAGATATTTTAGGTATGCTATGAATGCCAAGGACCTGTAGAGATATCAGAAAGATGCTACACCAGCAGGAAAACATGCAGTTAAAAATTTTCAATTTGATTCTGGATCTTCTGGTTGACTCAGTATGTCTAAATATTGATGTCCAACACACAAATCCAGAACTGTTCCAGTGCCATTTATACCACTGCGGTATTACAATGTACAAAAGGATGTGAGAGACAGACAGTCAGGTCTGTCACAAATTTAACTCTGGGCTCAATATGAAGGAGCTGCTTTCACCCAGGCAGTTTTCATATTTAAAAAAAATTCTACAAGGGTCTTTAAAAATACATACGTTTTTAATCTGTACATAAAGAGCTAATTAATAAGTCACATAATATACTACTAAAAACATTTCTAATGCCGGGTTCAGACTACACTATATTTTTGTCGGTCACGATAGTCACTGTGTCAGATTACACGATTTTGACTCCTAAAATCTTGTGTCGTGGACAAGAAAAATGTCAGACTACACGTTGCTTCCTGACCATTCATCGTGTGCCGTCTTTAACGACGAGCTTGATGTCATCGAGAAGGCGGAACTAGCGACTGACTTCCGAAAACAAGAGTTTAAACATTGCTGAAGCGCTTCCGCTATAGTTCGCCAGCATTTTTCTTTCTTTGTTCTGTCGTGGTAGTCCTTCGATGACACATCATACAGGCAGGAGTACTGTTGCCACAGCTCCACGAACCTTTCCTCCATCTCATAATTCCACCAAGCAGCACCATCATCTCTCTTTCGTTTCGCCATGTTTGAAACCTGTTTATGAAAGAGCTTCTGTGCTGCTACTGGTCAATGTCACCAATGTGACAGAACTCGTCGTGGACGACGGGAAAAAAAATGAAACCTGCTAGTCTTTCTGTCGTAAAGCCTCGCAGATGCGGAATCGGTTGTCGTCCACTATGACACACTACACGAGCTGAAACGATGGAATCTTGCATCCCGACGCCCATTGTCGTTTACGAATCCCCACGACACCCTACGTCACGCAAATCGTGGCAAAATCATGTACTCTGAACCGGGCATAAAGCTCCATTCATACAAGATTGTGGATCAAACTTAAACTAACAAAATAACACAAAAGTTTTATTTTCTTCAAAACAAAACATTTTTAAAGTGTTTACAAGGATGTTTTGTCTTCTTTTGTTTTAAAACAACAATTTGAAGGGGTTTTATTTTTTTGAAAATATGATCTGTTGATTAAAACTGAATTTCTGAATTTCATAACCAATGCATAAGCAGCAGACTAACTGATGAATGAAATCATGCAGAACACTGAGGGGAAACGCACAAGAAAATTAGTTTACCGTTTTTCAAACTCATCTTTTGTTGCTAGTTTATAGGGGGAGAGAGAAAGAGAGTTTATTTACTAATCACTTTAATTTAATTTAATTTAAAAGTTTTGGCACTAGAGATTTAGAAACTTAAATCATTGAAAAATAAGTTGAAATGCAATGGTGCAACATATCCAAAACAAGTCATTTTGAGTTCCAGTGTATTCTAAATACTAAATATGTAGCTTCATGTTGTCATGACAACAGACAACGAGTAATAGAATCATAGAGGCACTTAAGAGCAAATAAATGTGTTTTTGTATTCCCAAAAACAAAGAACAACGGTGTTTGAAATGAGACTGCATTTCCATACACTGTGGTCTGAAAAGTGACAATACACACACACACACACACACTCAAAACATAATGTGCTGACAAACCTTGAAGCTGACATCCACAGTGGCGCACTATTAAAACCATACCGCTCATGTAATTCTGGCCCCCAAAAAGTAATTATTATTCAATTGTATGTAATTGAACAGACAAATTTGAATGTTGGAGTAATGATTCACAATTAGGTCAAAAATCCAGATTAAAATGTATCCTCAGGTCAAAGTAAAGCCTCTAACTACTATTAAATTAGACTCAGGCCTCAAAACTCAAACAGATGCGGACTATTTGTAGTTTATTCATCTTTATTATTCTGCAAGGGCCATTTTAAAGAGATACAAATGACAGGCTTATATGTATGTAAAAAATAAAGAGCTAACGGAGTAAGAAAATAGTCCAACTTTTTATAGAGCACCTTTCATACAAGACTGTAGCTCACATTTCTTGCACTTTACAAAACAAAACAAAAAAAACTCTTGAAAAATTATTGAACAATGTTTTGTTTTGCCCTGTACAAAAGTTTTTTTTAAAAAAAAAAAAAATAATAATACAAATTTACATGTTTATTTATAAACATGTATTTTTGTTATGCACTTTACACAACAAATGTTTTTTTTTTCATTTGTTTTGCATCTTACAAAACAAAAAGGTTTTCTTCAAAACATATTTACAATTATACTTTTTGTTTTGTTTTATTTTGTTATGTTAAAAGGAAACAAAAATTGGTACATCACCTTAAATCGTTCACTAACTAGTTCTCAAAATAATGTGATCCACTTGCTGAAAATTGTTTACTGAATGGAAACTTGTATTTTTGTCTCCATTAAGGAGATTAATTCTTTATGAACAATGCAAGAAAAAGAAACTTTCCCTTAGGCCTCATAGACCATCCTGTTGAGGGAGACCCCAAAACTCAGTTTTAGCACTCCATTGAGATTCAGACACTTTAAAGGTTCTGGAGCTGAGCTTGGATGGCCTTTTCTGTATGTTTGCCAGCTGAATACACTCCAAACAAATCAAAATAAATGCCCAATAAAACAGTTTCATTTTTCCCTTTTCCGCTCAAAACTTTTCAACTGTTGAGACACGTTATTAGGAAACAAAAAGACAGGTAAGACTGCAAAAACGGTTTTTGCTACAGGCACATTTTAATGGTGAATAGAAAACTAAAAACAAATTCACCCAAAGGAGTACTTTTTATTTCAAACTGTCATTGACTAATGACAAATGCAATCAAATTCCCAGAAACATTGAGAACTGAGTCTAAAATCTGTCATCTTTACATTTAAAAAGGCTGAGCTGTATATTCTGGTACTCATCAGTGAAATTCATCAGTATTACTCCTGAAATATTTTCCAGACTGTGTATCCAGGGAATTAAGTCAATGTAAGGTACATTAAACGGGGTCATCGCGGAAGAGCTTCAAACGGTTTGAGGTCAAAGCCTCAGTTGGAAGGTGTAAGCTCGGCAGTCGTTTAATTACGCAACGAAACAGGACTGCAGGGAGAGATGTGGTGCATAGAAGTGAGAGGGCAAGATGTGCTTGAAGAAAGTTGTGCTTGACACCCAACTCATAGGGTCTGCGCTTAAGGAAAAACGAACTTCGTCACAACTGCTGCCAGCCGTCACCCTTCAACCATTCCCTGAAACAAATGAGTTCCATTTGAAGGTACAGGAAGTGAAATTTCCTGTAAAACATTAAGGGACACCCGTTTTGGTATGAGGTCTTTTTATGATTTTTTTCTTCCTCGTGCTATGCGAGTAAAAGTAATGCACTGTCCCTCTTAACTAAAAATAAAAATTCTGTCATCATTTGCTTACAATCAGATAGTTTTTCCTTGAAATAAGTAGTTTAAGAATTTTTACACTTCTCTCTTACATGCAATGAAAGTGGATGGGGTCCAAATTAAAGTAGTTCATACAACTTGAACTCTATATTCCAAGTCTTCCTAAGTCATATGATTAGCACTGTCACGATTCCTCGATTAAATTACTCAATTATAAAAAAAAATCCTCGATTGCATTTTGCACGTGTTGATTAACTCGCAAAATACCGGAAGTGGCGTATTTCCCGGACAAGAATCTATGAAAAGCATTATTACACCGTGTCTAAGGCTGCACAAAATATTAAAACCCTTTAAAAATCATAAAGCATAGTGCTATTGTGAATTCATAAAAACTGTGATTCGATTAAATAAATATATGCGCTGTGGGTTTTATATGCACTTTATTTCTATGCATGTAGGTTATGTGCATCTCAGAGAGGCTCAGTTCACAGTAAATGCTGCTCCACACAAACAGTTATCATTTACATGCACGGACCATCTCAAACTCCATCTTTGCAGATGCTGTGAGTCCACTTATGTTCATCTGGAACAATGTGCACCATTCTATCAGTTTCATAAGGTAAATCATTTATAAACCTACACCAACACAGGAAAATACATCATTATCTTTCTAAATATGCTAACTGTTCATCGCAATTTCAAAATAAAATTTTAAACCCTTGCTCTGAGTTTGCATGTTCTGATGGCCGCATGTTCTTGATCAAGAAATGACAGTATCTGTAGCATATCTAACACAAAGAAGTGGCCAAATATTAAAGATTAAGTGGACATTTGAATTAAATGTTGTTTATTCAATATTAAACAAGGATTAGATTGCGCTGTAAAGTCTAAAAATCATCAGGCCATTGGTGCCCTCTGCAGGTATTTGATATATAAAACAATGTACATAACTCGTGATTATTTTGTTTTATTACATTATGTATTTTAACCGTTTTGTTCAATAAAACCATATTACTTGCTTTGAATTTTCTGGGAACCAATTACTACTGTGCCCGTTGCTATTCTAGAGTATGGTTAAAGAATTTTAAAGTCTATTATTTGCTTAGGTCTATTTTTATTATCACAAAAATATCTGATTACTCGATTAATCGTCAGAATAATCAACCGATTACTGGATGACCAAAATAATCAGTTACAGCCCTAAACATAATAGTTTTGTGAGGAACAGCCTGAAATTTAAGTCATTATTCACTGTAAATGTTGCTTGTCAAAAGTGTTATTTTACTATTTTTTGTTAGATACTATTATAGTCATTAAGAATATTGGAATTAGATGTTTATTCAGTTTCATTTAAATTTTAGTCCTGTTGTAAGGGGTTGCATTAGGGGCCAGGCACATATTGTAATCGTTGGAGTTGTCTTCTATTCTTCCGCTCGGGAAGTCTAGAAGCACATTAGACAGCTTGGGGAGGTTATGAAAACAAATTAAAATTCTCGGCGTCAATTTTTTGTGGTTGCAATTTTTAATAACAGAACTCGCCTTAAATGTTTGTATGATTGTAACCTAAATGTTAGTCCTCTTCGACCATGCTGACCAAAAACTAGGAATTCCAAGTTGGAATTCAAAGCATGCAAAAAATGAAATGAGGTATATCTCAGCACGCTTTAGCGTAAACTAGATGGTGTTATAACAAGCATGACCTGAGGCTATCTGCAAAGTTTCGGCACAGCACCACCTAGTGGTCGGGAGATATAAACAAATTGCTATTTGGCCACAAATCACAAAACTGATCTCTTTAGATTCAGTGGAGCATGCCAAGCCAATTTTCCCATGTCAGCCATTTTGAATTTTGTCATAAAATGCTATATTTTACGAATGCATTGGCAAATCGTTACGAAACTCAGTATGTGTCTTCGGCACCATGCCATGATGGTACTCAAAGTTTTGCTAATAACTTTTGCTTAAATCAGCTGTGCCACGCGGATACGCTGTTCACGCTTTGATTCGAAGGAAAACAACGTATCCGCGTGGCACAGCTGACAAAACAGAATATGCAGTTTACGTTCAGTAGATACTCTCCAAAATGGCGCTAGGGTGACGAATTGTTGAATAAAGTCGTTTTTTTTTTCTTTTGCGCACAAAAAGTATTCTCGTAGCTTTGTAAAATTACGGTTGAACCACAGATGTCACATGGATTATTTTACTGTTGTCCTACCTTTCTGGGCCTTGATCGTGTAAGGACCCTTTCTGTCTATGGGAGGGTCAGACAGCTGTCAGATTCCATCAAAATTATCAGGTTTTACGGGGTCTTACGGGTTCGGAACAACATGAGGGTGAGCAATTAATGACAATTTTCATTTTTGGGTGAACTATCCCTTTAAGGTCACTGCAGCATTTCAACGAAACTGCAACATGGTTACTTAACCGAGAGGGCGAGGAGATAATTAGGGTTGGTGATTGCTGAAATGTTGAAGGACTGAAGATTTACATACTTTTGTTATCCTTTTGCTCGTCCCACAGACAAAAATGAGCTTGCCACTCCTATAGTCTCCACCTCATTCATGTTTTCCTCTGTTTAGAGATCATTCTCCTCCTCATTCACAAACACTATAAATACGAAGGGCAGAACAGAGTGTTGCTTTATTTGGTTCAAACTGATGTGCAATTACAGTATGTGGGATGATTGGTGGTAAACAGTTACGCTTCTCCTCACACCACTGGAGGAATGCCAGAGCCATTACTGCACCAAACCAGCAGTTTCATTTAGTATTCAAAAGGAAACGTTCACAGCAAAATAAAATTCTGTTGTTTACTCACCTTCATGTTATTCCCAACCCTGAAGATTTTCTTTCTTACGCAGAACATTTAAGTAGAAGTTCATCAGGATGTCTGGAGACAATGAAAGTGAATGGGGACCAGAGACTGTATAGTTCCAATAAAGACAAAGGATATGCATTACGAAAGCAGTTTATATGACTTATACACTATATATTCCAACTCTTTGCAAGTCATGTGAGAATCTGTGGTCACCATTCACATTCATTGTACGGAGAAGAGCAGCTCTGACATTCCATAGAAAATAGAGGGACAATAAACAATGGCACATTTTTTTTGTTTCGAGTGAACCTTCCCTTTAACTTCAGCATTCAGTAGCTCAAACCGGTGTAGATTTTTCCAACAACAAGCTACTTTTTTCCAACAAGTAGCAGTGCTACTACACTACAATGCTGACTGTTCTATTTCAACAGGATCATCCTTAATGGAATCTTTAATACCAGATAACTATTGATCTGGGTGTGTGTGTGTATATATATATACATATACACATACACATACATATACATATACACACAGTATCTCATAGAAGTGAGTACACCTCTCACATTTTTGTAAATATTTTATTATATCTTTTCATGCGACAACACTGAAGAAATGACACTTTGCTACAATGTAAAGTAGTGACTAGGGAGTAGCCTATTTTCTTAGGGTCAGCTTTGACCTTCACCCTTCATTATCAAACACACCCCATGTTTTTATTGACTTTTGTATACTAACTTGTTTCAAGGTGCATTAACAAATACACTCAGCTTTCAACACCAGACTTGATCTATTCTGGCTTCATTTCAACATTCGAAGCATAATTCATATGAGCCAAACCCACAACAATCACGTTCTATTCCTGTTCTGAAGATGAAAATGAGATGTTCTTGACTTTCTTTGTGGGGTTTTTGGAGTGCCATCATAAGTGTAACAAAAATACAACCCTGTCGCCCCTTAAGTGAGAGTTTTGAGGGTGGCCTGTCTGCCGGCAGCAGTCCCTGAGCTGTAGCTTGGCAAGGCCGCCTGACTCATTTGGAAGCTATGTGCTGAGCGAACAACCTCGCAGGAGAGTCTGGAATCCTACTTCAAGAGGAAACACCCACCCTCCTCCTCTTCTCTTTCACCATACACCAGAGTCTGTCGTCCCAGCCCTCCACCTCCCCACGCTAATGCTAGTGTTTTATTTACACTCTTGAAAGCCATGGAAATGTATAACATTGCGTGGGAAACAGGTTAACTAGTATGCTAGTAGTCTTTAGCAACTGAGTTTTGCTTAAAAAAAAAAAATCTGTAATTAATGGAACAGCATTTTTATGTTAATAGTTTCATGATGTGACCAATTTCTGAACAATTTTGTTGATGTTCCAACTGCCATCTCACGCAGACCTTTCTGAACAAGTTTAACCAAGACCTGAAATATAATGCATGACAGTTCCAAAAGCCTGAACTTTTCCTTGTCATTCTCCAATTTTATTTTGCCAGTAGTTTTAGGAAATTAGTCCAAATTGTGTGGCAACATGTCTTTGCTGGTTATTCCATAATACTATAATTCTAAAAACTGTTCCTCGCTGGTGGAATGATTTTCTAATTTTTACCCAAACAGCCAAGTTTTTTTACATTTATAATGAACAGATTTCTATCTCAAATGTTGTTCTTTTAAACTTTCTATTTATCAAAGAATCCTGAAAATGTATTACAGTTACCACAAAAAATATTAAGCTGCACAACTGTTTTCAACATTAATAATAAGAAATGTTTCTTGAACACAAAATCAGCATATTATAATGATTTCTATAGGATCATGTGACACTGAAGACTGGAGTAATGATGCTGAAAATTCAGCTTTTCCATCACAGGAATAAAATCATTTTAAAATATATTAAAATAGAAACCGTTATAATATTTCACAATATTACTGTTTATACTGTATTTTTTATCAAATAAATGCAGCCTTGGTCAGCATAAGAGGCTTCTTTCAAAATATATATATATATATTTTTTTTTTTAATCTTACCAACAATCTTTTGAACAGTAGTATTTTTTATTTTTTTTGCATTTTACAGTTATATTTTTATTTACATGAAAATAAATAAATTCACTACTTCTTGTTTGTGTAAAGTAAATGTCTGTTCTAGTTTGTACTTTGCTGAAGAAAGTATTTATTGCAGCATTCATGTTTCAAAACTCCTTTGTATGAATCACTCGTTCTAACATTCCTCATCTGTAAGTGCAGCATTTGCATGCAGGCTCTGTAAGCAATATAACAAGCATTCTTGTATGCTGTGGAAATTTGACAAAATAAAGAAAGTGTAATATACGCACATCCAAAAGCTTTAGGCAGGGGCTTGATCACACTTCACTTGTCAATAAACAAAAATCGGCACACTGCCACTACTGCTCTCAAAAAACGAAGTTTATTAAAAATCACAACGTTTCGACCCTAAGGTCTTCGTCAGACAAACAACAAGTGATCAGAAGAGTACAATTTATCGATATGGATAAATTTTACTCTTCTGATCACTTGTTGTTTGTTAACACTTCGTTTTTGAGAACAGTAGTGGCAATGTGCCCATTTTTGTTTATTGACAATTTTACAAAATACCAATAAATTTAAATGTACAAAAGGGATCTCCTAAAACAAGAAATGTTCCTTCACTGTAAATTATAATATTAGTTATTAAATAAGAGCTTTATTTAAAAAGTACACCAGAGATACCGGGAACAAAAGCCTGGAAAGTCCCTCAGTACTGGGCCAAATGCTTAGCATAATATTAAACAGATAAGCTTAGATAACGCTCATCCATTTCACTTTCACTGAAGTAAAACAATGATCTTGCACCATCGACTTGTGGATGTATCAGTGAGTGCACTAGAATAGTTGCTGAATATTATCTGTCAAACATTATTTCAGTCAATACTCCATGATTGATGATGTAAAAATAATAAAAACACCGGCATACAGGGAGCAGTAAAATACACACTGTTAGCTTGTGAGCTAAAGCAAAAGCCAGACTGTGTTTGTGTGGAGGGAAAGTTTACTTTACTAAGAGAAGCAGAGGGTGGTGGGCTGGGAAAAGGATATTACTGCCCAGAAACACTTACAGAAATTCTCCAGTAGCTGAACTCAACTGGATTCTGGGACTTTCTGTTGTTACTAAAGCAATCTGAGAGGCTGATATTTATTTGAAAATGACCGAATAATTCCACCTGTGCTTGCTTTCATTAGTTCAAGGACTTTGCGCTCTCTTTAATGTCCTTGTAGATCAATCAGAAACCAAATTACGCATAACACAACACACCACACACACACACACATGTAGTTATGGGCAACACTGAAGAGACACTGAAGAGTATGACCTTCTCAGAATGGCCCCCCTTTATTTCCATACATGAATCTTTATCAGAAAACTGACCTAACTGAGCAAAAAGTTGGAAATTATTTAATGCGATTTGTATTAAAGGGGTGGTTCACTGGGTTTTTTCTAGACTTGATTGTGTTTATGGGGTGCAGTCTAACATGTGTTAATGCCGCGTAAAAAAAAAAACAAAAAAAAAAAAAACACATTATTTTTACATAATTTATCTTTATTCCACACCGCTCTGTCCCTTCTCTGAGAAACGGGCTGATCTTTTCCTGTTTTTATGAAGCCCCGCCCTCAGAAATAGGTGATGGGCTCTGATTGGTTCGCTAGCCCAGTGTGTTGTGATTGGCTAAACCGCCTCTAATGCGCGTCTAAACGTTCCCGCCCCTCATCTCAGCGGCATGTGCTCCGGTTGTATTGTAAACAATGGCGTCGTTAATATTGTTTATCAGTTTGAGCCCGATTGAGAAGCAGACAATATTATTGAAGAGGATCGTGCAGAACCTGTGCAAGCACGGCTTTTAATGGTAGGCCTATGTTTTTTGCTTCTTGTTGTCTCATACTTTTAGATACGCTGTTGTAAATGCTACTGCTTATGTTAGCTTTTAATATACGGTTTTATCCTGATTAAAGCTTTAATACAGTACAGCAACCGCATGCACCATGTTTAATGTTTCTCATACCTATGTGAAAATAAGTGTATAATTGTAATTTCATTATTAGTTTTTATTTTTTGAAATATTTCTATTTAGCTTTAATTTATACTTGATTCAGTTTTAGTCATTTTAGTACTTAAAATAAATAGACAGAAAACTAAAGCTTACATTTTTTTTAAATGTTTACTTAGCAACTTGATAAAATAAGTTTATTTTAGCTTAATTAACAAAAACCATTTTTAATAGTTTGTCTTAGTTAACTATAACAACTCTGCGCTACAGACATTACATTGAAACATTTGTTAACAAAAGCATATAAAACCAGCATGAATTCAAAGAGCATATCACTAAGAACTTCATACATCCATTTTAATCTAGATTTTTTTTCTTTTCTCTAAGTTGTCATTGACCCTCCTACAGTCTAAATGCGAGGTAAGAAACATCTGAAATGGTCCTACATGTCACCGTTTGATTCCCTTAATGGACTAGATGAGACAATATTGTCCATCCCTGTCCACAACAAGGACAGATAACCTCAAATCAGTCACTTTATCTAGACAGAGATGTGCAACATGGTAAAGGTGTAGTCTGAGACTGAGACTAAAGGTGAAGGATCATGCAGGGCACATTCTAGCCCTCATGAAATCTAATGCTGGAGGCTGGAGAACACAGACACAATAAAGGACTTCAAAGGGCAGGTGCAGAAACTTCATCTCCCAAACGTCAGAGCAGGGTTACCTCATGCGGTTAAGAGAAACACAATGTTTCCAAAGGAAGTAATGGTCAAGATGGTTCGCACTCACTTTAGCACTGAGGCAAGTCAAATCTTTTCGTAATGGGTACTATGTGACTATGTTAGGATGTTTATGGTCACTGGACTTTGTCTCATGGTTGGTCTGCAAGAAAAAGTCCTGAATAAAGCCAAAAATGCAAGAAAAGGAACATTTCTGTGGCACTACAGGCTGCCAAACACAGAAATACTGACAGGCTTGGATCACATTTCCATAAACAAATACTCAGCTTCCTGAACTTGCAAAATCCAGGAAAAGAAGCCAGGATGAATGCAACTCAACTTGTAAACACACAGAACACACCTCCAAATACCTATTTAAACATGAAAATTTTCTAAGACCGGCCCCTTATCATGACACAAACACACTTGACACGTTGAATGGCCTAAACCATTTGCTTATTACAATGAGTAAGATAATACATATATTAAACATATTGAAAAAAGTCAAAAACTAGGCCCGACTGGTCTTAAAATTATGCATGACATCATAGATTTGTAGCAACAACAGGTCAAAATTGTTTATTGCAATTTGGTGCAAAGCCAGTTTTGCAAGGTTATGGGAAAATCTAAACGGATTAAAAATATCAAAAGAGAATTAAAGTTTGATTTAAATGTAATTGACCATCTATTTGTCTCTTTTAAACTCATAGTTGCCAAGTTTCTTGTATTTTTTTTAATAACTGAAAAATAAGCATTAGACTACAATGATACAAATTATATTGGAGAATATGTGTGTGTGAGCGCACGTGTGTGTATACACACACACACACACATTATGAATGTATGCAGGCCTATATTTTATCGGTCAATCAGATTATCAGTCTCATGCACGCGCACACACACACTCACAGAAGCTACAGGTGCATCTCAATAAATTAGAATGTCATGGAAAAGTTAATTTATTTCAGTAACTCAACTAAAATTGTGAAATTATTAAATAAATTCAATGCACACAGACTGTAGTAGTTTAAGTCTTTGGTTCTTTTAATTGTGTTGATTTTGGCTCACATTTCACAAAAACCCACCAATTTACTATCTCAACAAATTAGAATACTTCATAAGACCAATAAAAAAAACATTTTTAGTGAAATGTTGGCCTTCTGGAAAGTATGTTCATGTACTGTACATGTTCTCAATACTTGGTAGGGGCTCCTTTTGCTTTAATTACTGCCTCAATTCGGCGTGGCATGGAGGTGATCAGTTTGTGGCACTGCTGAGGTGGTATGGAAGCCCAGGTTTCTTTGACAGTGGCCTTTAGCTCATCTGCATTTTTTGGTATCTTGTTCCTCATGTTATCTTGACAATACCCCTAGATTCTCTATGGGGTTCAGGGGTTCTGGTGAGTTTGCTGGCCAGTCAAGCACACCAACACCATGTCATTTAACCAACTTTTGGTGCTTTTGGCAGTGTGGATAGGTGCCAAATCCTGCTGGAAAATGAAAATGAAATCAGCATCTTCAAAAAGATGGTCAGCAGAAGGAAGCAGAAGGCTCCAAAATTTCTTGGTAAACGGGTTCAGTGACGTTGGTTTTCAAAAAAACACAATGGACCAACAACAGCAAATGACATCGCACCCCAAATCATCACAGACAGTGGAAACTTAACACTGGACTTCAAGCAACTTGATATGAGCTTCTCCACCCTTCCTCCAGACTCTAGGTCCTTGGTTTCCAAATGAAATACAAAACTGCTCTCATCTGAAAAGAGGACTTTGAACCACCAGGCAACAGTCCAGTTCTTCTTCTCCTAAGACCAGGTAAGACGCCTCTGACATTGTCTGTGGTTCAGGAGTGGCTTAACAGAGGAATACGACAAATGTAGCCAAATTCCTTGACACGTCTGTGTTGTGGTGGCTTTTGATGCCTTGACCCCACCCTCAGTCCATTCATTGTGAAGTTCACTCAAATTCTTGAATCGAGTTTGCTTGACAATCCTCATAAGGCTGCAGTTCTCGCGGTTGGTTGTGCATCTTTTTCTTCCACACTTTTTCCTTCCACTCAACCTGTTTGGATACAGCACTCTGTGAACAGCCAACTTCTTTGGCAATGAATGTTTGTGGCTTACCCTCCTTGTGAAGGGTGTCAATGATTGTCTTCTGGACAACTGTCAGATCAGCAGTCTTCACCATGATTGTGTAGCCTAGTGAACAAAACTGAGAGACCATTTGAAGGCTCAGGAAACTTTTGCAGGATGTTTTGAGTTGATAGCTGATTGGCATGTCACCATATTCTATTTGTGAGATAGTGAATTGGGGGTTTTTGTTAAATGTGAGTCAAAAACATCACAATTAAAAGAACCAAAAACTACTTCAGTCTGTGTGCATTGAAGTTATTAATACACGAGTTTCACAATTTGAGTTGAATTACTGAAATAAATGGACTTTTCCACAACATTCTAATTTATTGAGATGCACCTGTATATACAAACATGTACATTGACATGTTGTCACAAAGATTTTAAAAACAAAACTTTTTAAAAACTTTAAAAGCTTATACGTTTTAAAATCTATTTATTCTCCCTTACAATACAAATACATTTCAACCTTTTTCCCCCCATGTCTGTTATCTGTCAGTTACACAATAGCCTATATTGTTTAAAAAGAGAAATCTCATTAAAGAACTGAATAAAATAGAGGAAGCTACATAAAAGCATTCAACCAACAACTTGCAAGTTTAAAAATGAACTTCAAATCAGGACATTGACCGTTGAAACATTGAACTCGCTTACCTACAACAACACACAGCACGTCCACCAGGACGAAGAGTTTCTTTTTCCTCAAGTCCGTCATCGTTTCTTTAGCTCGGACGCGCTTGAAAACTAGCACTTTAAAACTCACTTCATTTATGAGCTAATACCAAAGATAATCCACTTGGAAGAAGCAAAACAAACCGAACGCGACCAGAAATGCGAGTTCTTCCGGCTCTGCTCTTCTACCTGCGCTGTTCGCACTTCTCTTCAGCTCAGAGGTGACGGTGAAGGACGCGAGACCTTCACGACTTTATATAGCAAGAACTTCAAAGGGTGACGGCAGTGCCGCGTTGGTGCACATATTGCTTTTGTAAAAAAACACCTCTTTTCCAAAAGCACTCTACTGCGTTCCCACTCGCGCTCTCGCCGTGTCCACACCTTGACAGTGAGTGTGGGACGCGCCTGCGCAAACGCGCTGCGTGGCCAAATCACAGCTGCACTTTGAGCCGAAGCGCAAAGCAACGGAGATGAACTCCATAATCTTATTTTTTTTTTTTTTTTTTTTTTTTTTTTTTTTTTTTTTTTTTTTTTTTTTTTTTTTTTTTTTTTTTTTTTTTTTTTTTTTTTTTTTTTTTTTTGGCATATCATTACGTAAATATGAACCTGGCCAATGATTTGTACTACATTTATCTGTCACATTAAATAGTTACATCCGTTGTTTACCGTGTGGTGATTTACAAGTAGCCTATATCTGTGTGAAGATAGATAGATAGATAGATAGATAGATAGATAGATAGATAGATAGATATAGACGGAAGATAGATAGATAGATAGATAGATAGATAGATAGATAGATAGATAGATGATAGATAGATTATAGACGGGAAGAAGATCGATAGATAGATAGATAGTAGATATAGACGGACGAAGATAGGAGATAGATAGCTATGACGGGAATGAATATGACGATAGATAGATAGATAGATAGAGACATGATAGATAGATAGATAGATAGACAAATAGATAGATAGACAGAAGATAGATAGATAGATATAGACGGAAGATAGATAGATATATAGATAGATGATAGACGGAAGAGAGATAGATAGATAGATAGATAGTAGATTAGTATAGACGGCAGATAGATCATAGATAGATATAGACGGCAGATAGATAGATAGATAGATAGATAGAGATAGATAGATATAGATAGATAGATAGATAGAAGATAGATATAGATAGATATAGACGGAAGATAGATCGATAGATAGATAGATAGATAGAGTGACAGACGGAAAGATAGATAGATAGATAGATAGATAATCGATATAGCGAAGATGATCTATAGCGAAGATAGATAGATAGATAGAGACATGATAGATAGATAGATAGATAGACAAATAGATAGATAGACAGAAGAGAGCTAGATCGATAAGATATAGACGGAAGATAGATAGAAGAGAGATTATAGAAGGAAGATAGCATAGATAGATAGATAGATAGATAGATAGATATAGACGGAAGTAGATAGATAGATCGATATAGACGGAGAAGATAGATAGATAGATATAGAAGGAAGATAGATAGATAGATAGATAGATAGATAGATAGCAGATAGATAGATAGAATAGAAGGAAAGAGAGATAGATAGTATAGATAGATAGATAGATAGATAAAAAAATAGATAGATAGATAGATAGATAGATAGATATAGACGGAAGATAGATAGATAGATAGATAGATAGATAGATATAGACGGAAGATAGATAGATAGATAGCAGATATAGACGGAAGATAGATAGATAGATAGAAAGACGGAAGATAGTAGATAAGATAGATAGATAGATAGCTAGATAGACGGAAAATAGCTAAGTGGATAGATAGAATAGGAAGGGAAGATAGATAGAAGCTAGATAGCTAGATACGATAGCTATAGAGGACGATAGATAGATAGCTAGATAGATAGATAAATGGATAGACGGATAGATAGATAGATGGATGGATAGATAGATGATAGATAGATAGATATAGACGGAAGATAGAGAGATAGATAGATAGATATAGACGGAAGATAGATAGATAGATAGAAAGATATAGATAGATAGATAGTAGGCAGATAATAGATATAGGACGAAGATAGATAGATAGATATAGACGGAAGATAGATAGATAGATAGATAGATAGATAGATAGATAGATAGATAGATAGATAGATAGATCGATAGATAGATATAGACGGAAGATAGATAGATAGATAGATAGATAGATAGATATAGACGGAAGATAGATAGATAGATAGATAGATAGATCGATTAGCTAGATATAGACGGAAGATCGTAGAATAGATAGTAGATAGATAGATATAGAGGAGATAGCTTTAGATAGATGATAGTCGATAGATAGATAGATAGATAGATAGATAGATATAGACGGAAGATAGATAGATAGAGAGAGAGAGAGAGAGAGTAGGATTTGGTGTGGGCTTGGTTTGGTTTGCGATTGGCTGTTTTTACATTCATTGAAAATATTTTTAGTTGATTGCTTGAACACACCTCTGAGAATATGATATATGACACAAAATAATGAGCTTTTACAATTTTGAAGTTAGGGGAACACCCATTTATTTTCAAACGTGTGAACATCGTCACAAACCATAGAGCATAGCCTACCCAGCTAAGAAATGTTTGGAAAAAATAATAATATAGGCCTAGTTTATATACAACCAACCGTTACGGGGAAACGTTACTTTATGGCTAAAATACTATAAGGGATGTTTTGGTTCCCCTGGGTCTTTTAATTTCCAAATGCTTCATAGATGAAGGTAACATCCATATGATGCTTTCATAATGTGTCCTGGTACTAAAAGAGCAACCCTGATGATTAACAGGCTACTGATTGTTGTATTCTAATGAGATGTAACGTCACTGGATTTAATGACAGATTACTTTTTATTAGAATTTTTTTTTTTTTACATCTGGTCAAGAATATACCGATTTTATCGAAGCTTGTGCCTCTGTTCAGCTTCTTTCTTCCCTTGCTTGACATTTGTATGTAAATCTGCCCTCTAGTGGACACAACACACTACTACAGGAGATCGAAAATGATGTTGACGTAATAACTTTAATAAGCAGTCTACTCGCAGCCTTTCTGTGGCCCTCCTAGCTGCCATATATTTACATCACCTAATGATGTAAAATGGAAACTGAGCACGGAAAAGTATTCACGCTTCAATATTAATATGTGATGTCAATGTTTACTATGACTTAATGGAAAAGAGACAACTCAATTAAATTAAAGTTATTTAATTAATGTAATATAACAAAAATATATATATATATATACTACTGTTCAAAAGTTTGGGCTTGGTAAGATTTTTTAATGTTTTTGAAAGAAGTCTCTTATGCTCACTAAGGCTGTATTTATTTGGTCAAAAAAAATACAGATAAAACTAATATTGTGAAATATTACTACAATTTAAAATAACTTTTTTCTATTTGAATATATTTTCAAATGTAATTTACTCCTGTGACAAACCTTAAGAATTTTCAGCATCATTACTCCAGTCTTCTCAAGTGTGATGTGGGTGATCAAGAAACATTCGATCATCAATAACAATTGTGATGCTATTAGTAATACTTTGTGGAAACTATGATAAAAAAAAAATTTTCAGGATTCTTTGATGAAAAGAATGTTTATAAGAACAGCATTTATTTAAAATATAAATCTTTTGTTACATTATAAATGTCTTTACTGTCACCTTTGATCATTTAATCCATCCTTGCTGAATAAAATTATTAATTTGATTAATTTCTTACAAAAAAAAGACCTCAAACCTTTTAATGTTATAGTGTAAATTAATTATGAAAGAATACTGATAGGTAAACCTGGGGCTAGTTGTCATTAGGTGTGTATCTCAACTATACAACAGTTTGTTTTCTAATTTTTTATTATTATTTACAAAATATAATAACAGGGACAATAAATCAATATAACAGGAGCAGTAATACATAAATTGCTTCTTTTTTTTAAAGTGAAATAAGCCAAGGCAGTGTTTGGCTCCCTTTCGTATCTTCTGAACCTTGTGTAAACTATAGTCAAAACTTAAAGCAGACTAAACAATTAAAACACACACTGAAGCGTACAGGGATATGGATGATGATGATACATGATGCTTTCAAATCATAACTAACAGAAGTCCAGTCACAAATGAGGTACTACACTAGATTTGACGTAGCCAGTTTTCTCTGGGAAGCGAAGGATTGTGGGTAGTACGGTGAGCTGACAGGTTGTGGCTTCACGCAAATACAACAGACGCCCAAACTGGCTGCAAAACCTGAGAAACTTGATGCACTGAATCCGCCACTTACATCAGGATTACATTTGTTGGCGAAGCATATGTGGAGCGTATATTCATAAACCATTAAAAAAACCCTCTTCAACACTTAGTACTGAAGTACTGATGGACCAGACCGAGAGGGAAACGATCGGAGCCCCTGAGGAACTTGTATTTTTTTATTGCACAAAGAGAACCTACGACGGGAAGCTAGAATCCCACAAAGGGTATCACAACAAACAACGGGACAAAGCGACTGCATTAGCAGTTCACTTGATGCTATCTTCTTTAAAAGTGAAACATTTTATGCTTTAAAGGAATAGTTCAACCATGAAATTTTGCTGAAACTTTTCTGACCCTCAGACCATCCAAGATGTAGATGAGTTTGTTTCTTCATTGAAACAGATTTGGAGAAATTCAGCATTACATCACTTGTTCACCAATGGATCCTCTTCAGTGAATGGGTGCCGTCAGAATGAGAGTCCAAACAGCTGATAAAAAACATCACAATAATCCACACTACTCCAGTCAATCGATTAATGTATAGTGAAGTGAAAAGCTGCATGTTTGTAAGAAACAAATGCACTTAACTTCAAACCATGGCTTCCTGCTAAAATATGATTCCTTTATCCATATATTGCTTTCTCCAGTGAGAAAATATGCACAGATCAAGAACCTTTTACAAGTGAAAGCAGTCCAAAACAGTTTTAAATAAATATGTCTGTGGATTTTGATGTGAGAGGACAAAAAGGGATGGACTTCTTCACTGTAGTAAGTGTTATTATGGATTATGGGCTGGTATTGTGTCAGAAGTTCTTTCAAACACGCCGCTTTTCACGTCACAAGATGTTTAAATGATGGACTGGGTGGATGTGATACTGTGGGATTATTGTGATGTTTTTATGCTGTTTTGGACTTCATATGACGGGCACCCATTCACTGCAGAGCAGGTGAGCGAGTGATGTAAGTGCTAATTTCTCCAAATATGATGAAAAAACAAACTCATCTACAGTTTGGATGGCCTGGGCAGGGTGGAGTACATTTAATTTTTGGTCGTGTGAAACCAGTCCTTTACAAAAAGAAATAATGATTTTAAAAAAAAAAATTGAAGTTCAAAAGTTAACAAGATCTACCTGCAAGAAAGGACCAAGTTACTGCTAAGCAGTAAATTACTGAACAGTTACTGAAAATGAGTCTTAGTGAGACCAAACGCTCAAAGAGATGTAACCTTATCATTTTCCAAAAGCTGCTTAAATTAGGTAGTTAGTTACAAACACTTTCATTGCATGTAGTAGTTTGACAGAGACAACCAGCTCCCTAAAACACCCAGTTACTGGTTTAGTAGTTTAAAAGGCAACACAGATGAAATATTATGAACACATTCTTTGATTAAAAGGATTGTTTACCAAACATTTCATTTCTATCATCATTTACTCACCCTTATGTTGTTCCAAACCTGTATGACCTACTTTCTTCAGTATTTAAGTCAATGGGGAACATTAGAAAAAGATCTGAAGATTAGATTAAGTTAGTGCAATTTTGGTAGCCATTGGATTCAATTTATGCTACCTTTATGCATTTTTTGGAGCGTGCAAGTTTTGGACCCTGTTGGCTTTCATTGTATGGACAAAAACAGCTTCAAAATATCTTCTTTTGTGTTCCTCAGAAGAAATTCAAACAGCTTTGGAATGACATGAGGGTGAGTAAATGATGACAGAACGTTCTTTTTTGGGCAAACTATCCCTGTAATTCAGGCTTTTCTTACGTAGCCTGAAAAGTGGCAACTGCAGTTTCCAGGTGAATGAGAGCTGTCATATTTGCTTAGATCTGGAATGTTTTCCTTCGGTGAATGGGTGAGTCGCTGTGCTTGATGGGAGCGGAACTGATGGAGTAAGGTGGGCACAAGAGGCTACCTATTATCCCAAAATCTGGGTTGGATGGGACAGGCGAGGACGGTGTAGAAAAGTCAATTTGAAGCCTTCTTGAGGCAATGTTCTCTGAGCAAGCAGGTGCAGGATCTTCAGGAAAAGACCCCAGTTGTAGCTGGTAAAAACCTGCTCCAAGGAGCCCCGAGTCTGGCTGAGAAGAAGGGATGGAGTGGCTACAGGGGAGAGAGGAGAGGTAAAGCTGGGTGGATGGGGAGGCCACGTCTGACGTCTGGAGCACTGGTGGATGAAACGAGAATTGACTGAATGACTGCTGCCCCTGTAGGCTTGAGCAAGATCCTGCATAGAGTTCCATCTCTCCATTGTTTCGCTCAGAACCTGGAAGAATGAACAGGCATAAAGAAAATGTGGTTGAATATTTGAGGGAAAACCGAAAAAATAAAAGATGTATGAGTTTCTGTTGTACGTTGGCAAGAACCTTCTCAAGAAGTTCCACTCTGTTTATTATTGTAGTAGTGTTTGGGTCATATACCTGTTATGCAGTTATTAGATTTAACAAATATGCTTTGGTCAAGTTCAGACACTTTAACCTAATGAATTACAGCTTAGTTATTTTCACAATGGTATGAAAATATAACAGGATGGAACTGAACAGGGTGTTAACAAATAGCTAAAGTTAGGGACTTGAAAGTTTATAACTATCTTTTGAGTTTTTGATATCATAATAGTGATGTTATTGTTAACTATAACTAATTAAAAATTATTTTTGGTTAATTGAAATAAGGCTGAGGTAAGTTATAAATACAGGTGCATCTCAATAAAGTCTTTGGTTCTTTTAATTGTAATTTGTTAAATGTGAGCCAAAATCATCCAATTAAAAGAACCAAAGACTTAAACTACTTCAGTCTGTGTGCATTGAATTTATTTAATACACGAGTTTCACAATTTGAGTTGAATTACTGAAATAAATGAACTTTTCCACGACATTCTAATTTATTGAGATGCACCTGTAGTATAGATGGAAAAACTTAAAAATAAATGTTACCTTGGCAACTATGTAAGTTTATATTATAACTAATTTTAAGTTGGTTAAAGTACTAAAACTGCTAAATCTAAACCGGAAATAGATTAAAGCTAAATAGAACTATTTAAACTAAAACTAATAAAAATGGCAAAAGCATTCAAATTAATAGAAAACTGAAAATATAAAAAACCTTTCAAAATGTTATAAAATTCTAAAATAGCAATTACTGTAAATAATACTAATATAACACTGATGTAAACAAATAGCAAAAGTTAGTTTTTTTTAACCATATTTTGATATGCGCATTTCTGTAATTTGATCTAACAGGGTGGAAATGTTTTAAAGTGAATAACAGGATGGAACAGGATACTGAGGAACAGGAAAAAACATAATATAATTACAAATAAAAAAATCCTCAAAAAAGTTGTGTTTAAAACATTTTGATTATTTAATATATAATGAAAAAATGACTATTTCTTGAAACACTTCTTATTGCTAGGATACTTCTTAATAAACTGCACATTTTTATGTACATGACTAAAGAGCAAAGCAAAACTGGCAACATTATCCCAAGCCAAAGTAGTACAATTATTTTAAATTTACCTCTATATTAATTATGATGAAATATAACTAATATGATTTCAAACTTTAAAATTTGTATTAGTTAAATATTTTTTGCATAATATTATATATCAGCTTAACATTTCATTCACCATATGAAGACATGTATGATATGGTCATGAAAATGTACTGCATAACAGGCATGCTCCATTTCCTGGGACATCTATATTTCTGTTTTTACCTGTGTATCTGTCAGTTTTAGGCTGTCAGTGAGCTGGAAGCTCAGGGCTTTAATAGGAAGCGCGATGTGCGTTTCCGTCGTGGCCGACCATGAAACTGAGCTGCGCAATTCAGGCTGTCCTCTGGATCATATGACCAAATTAAAGGCGACGGAACATAAAACAACACAAACACAATGGGGAAAATGCTGGCAGATGGAAAACAACAATGAAACAAATCATAACTCATTGACCATCCAGACCAAAATCAAGAAAAAAATTTATTATGTTGGACATAAAAAAATTAACATAAATGATCGTCAAAAATTAAGAAACTGGTACCAATGGATGGTTTCAATGAACTCATATGAATGTGGAAAAGTAAGTATAATATCCAAGAACTAGTAGAGCATACCTTGTTTATCCAGCTCCATGACTGCAGGTGGCGATGGAGGTTGGAGTTGAATGGAAGTCCTAATTGGCAAACCTTGAGTGGCACCTTCCAAATCACCAGTATTTCCATCTGGCCCAGCATCTTCTCTAAGAGAAACATATTTAAGTATAATCAGATCATTGTTTTAAAAAAGGTAAAACTTAATATATTGTATCTTTTGTGTGACAAAATTTGTCCTGGTTCTTTTCATTTTTCATGCCAAAAAAAAAATAAAATAAAAAATGCCGAACATTTTGTAAACTTAATTCAGATTAAGTTCTTCATTCATATTAGGAGAAGTTCACCCAAAAATAAAAATCTGTTTTAAGATTTTCTGACGCTCAGGCAATCCAAGATTTTCATCAGAACAGAATTGGAGAAATTTAGCCTTACATCACTTGCTCACCAATGGATCCACTGCAGCGAATGGGTGTCGTCAGAATGAGAGTCTAAACAGCTGATAAAAACCTCACAATAATCCACAAGTAATCCACACAAGTCCAGTTCATCAATTAATGTATTGTGAAGTGAAATGCAGCATGTTTGTAAGAAATCATTAAGACATCTGAATCAGGAGACTGAATCAGAAGAGAAATATGCAGAGATCAATCACCATTTACAAGCAAAAACAGTCCAAACGGTTCTAAATATATGTTGGTGGATTTTGATGTGAGAGGACATCAGGGGATGACGTTTTTCACTGGAGGAAGCGTTATTATGGATTATGGAATACTATGTCGCCAGAAGTTTAAAGTTTAAACGCCTTAATGATAGATTTGTTTCTTACAAACACACATCTTTTCACTTCACAAGATGTTAATTAATAGACTGGAGTGGTGTGGATTATTGTAATGTTTTTATCAGCTTCTTGAAATTTCATTCTGACGGTACCCATTCACTGCAGAGGATTCATTGGTGAGCAAGTTATGTAATGCTAATTTTGTCCAGATGAAGAAACAAACTCATCTACATCTTGGATGGCCTGAGGGTGCTCTCTATAGCTCTCACGGTACTTTGATGTCATACAACGATCGATCTGCACAGTGCTGCTTCAAGTTGAAAACACACCTCTTATAGTGTTAGGGGAGGGGCCATGCTCAGTGGTTCCAGTGCGTCATCGAGACATGATTTCAGGCCCACCCAAAAAATCCCATAAACAAAAATGGTGAAAAACTATTTAAAGGGTTAGTTCACCCAAAAATGAAAATTAGCTTGTGTTTTACTCACCCTCGAGGCATCCTAGGTGTATATGACTTTCTTCTTTCAGACGAATCCAGTCGGAGTTATATTAAAAAATTGTCCTGGCTATTCCAAGCTCTATCATTGCAGTCAGCGGGTGTTGCAGTTGAATAGTCCACAAGTCGTCAAATAAAGCACACGCATCCATAATAAAACGTACCTGGGGTAATCCATGCATATTTGTAAGAACAATATCCATATTTCAAACGTAATAAACACTTTTCTCTCACTTCCGTTATCTGTCATTCCCTGAAGGCGTTCCGGCGAATGACGTAGGACATCTGCGTTGCGTGACTAGTGACGAATGCAGAGAGAGAACAAAACAAAACGCCGGTCATGAATTAGAAGTACAAACCGAGGATTTGTAAAGAAAAATGGCGGAGGATTTCGATATAAACCAAGAGGAGACTGGTTTTCCTTTGCTAAAGTAAGGAAACTTTGCTTCCTTGTCATATAAACAAACTCGCGAGACTAGCATATCTCAGAGGCGCGCGGGCTGTGCATACGTGCTGCGTCATCCGGAACGTCGCGTATGACAGGCTACAGAGTGATGTGAGAGAAAAGTATTTATTAAATTTGAAATATGGATATTTTTCTTACAAAAACACATGAATTCACTACTGGAGGCCTTTATTCACCCCCCGAAGTTGGTGAGGTACGTTTATTAGGCAATGGGCGTGCTTTATTTGACAAACATGGTGGACTGTTAAACTGCAACACGGCAATGATAGAGCTTGGAATCAGCCAGGCCTTTTAATATAACGCCGACTGGATTCATCGGAAAGAAGACAGTCATATACACCTAGGATGCCTCGAAGGTGAGTAAAACACAAGCTAATTTTCATTTTTGGGTGAACTAACAATTTAAATCGTTTTTTTCAACATTTTTGTTTATGGGATTTTTGGGTGCGGCCTGAAATCAGTCTTGATGACGCAGGAACCATGAGCAAGGCCCGTCACAAAAACTATAAGAGGTTGTGTCGCCTTCGAAGCAGTGCTGCGCGATCGGTGGGGGGGGGGGGGGGGTGGGGTGGGGGGGAATGTGTACGAATTAATATAACTCCGACTGGATTCGTCATGAAAGAAGAAAGTCATATACACCTAGTAGCCTCGAGGGTTGAGTAAACACAGTCTAATTTCATTTTGGACGTGAAATACCCTTAACGGTCGAAACTCCACAAATTCAGTACACATAGTTCACAGTCTTTGTACCGTGTTTTCAAGCAATTCCATTCTACATTATAAGGTGTTAGACAACATTCTCTGAATTGCTTTTACACAGAACTTTAATTAACACAGATCAAAAATGATAAATGAAACCGTTCAATTTAAGCCTTCGCACCAATTCATTATTACTTTTTCACTTTACTAAGTCCTTACTCACAAAAAACCAACAACTCACATGTTGCCAGATGGCAGATTGCACTTTTCGACCCCGCTGGTGGCCCCTGTTGTGAAAATATCATGCCGCTCTGATTTCTTCCACATGTAGTAGTACTCTACACACTCTGTGACTGAGCGCGTGCGGACCTGGGTGAAGGCAAATAAGAGATACCACATTAAAGGACTCTCGTTTCTTAAAAAAAAAAAAAAACAAGGAATAAACATAAGCAGCCATCTCTACTGGGAAACAATGTATGTTATGAGAAAACTTGTTCAAATTTGGGGGTTTCACCTTGTTGGCCTGTATGAGGTTGAAGTTCTTGCCATAGGCACGGTAACCATATTCAAAGTTACGACACTCCTCCTCACTCCAGCCACAAAGCTCTTCTGGAACAATTTTTTTTTTTTTTACAATAAAATTAACCTGCTATTCATCCTGGGAGATGGTTGCATGGATTACATTTTTTGACTGCCTACTAAATAAGGTTTGAGAAAGAAAATAACACAAAGAGAGAAAAAGCAGGAATTGCAGAGGCCTTACCATTGAAAACCTTGACATTAAAGCGATATCTTCTTAGTGCCTCTTCTTCATTGAAGTTGCATTTCACTAGTTCATATAGAGCCTACAATGAAGAGATAGAATGAAAGACCACTGAAAGCAAGTTCAACCACTAAAAGATTAATTATGAACCACTAAAGACAAAAAGTTACAGTAAGGTACAAAAAGAATGAGACCACTAGTGAAAATGTGTCTATGTATTTTCAGAATGTCTTAATATTTGGCACGTTGCACAGATAAATTGTTCACCTCAAGGCTAGTAATGTGCGCTAACAAATTAAATAGTGTACATTTTGATTTCATGTAGACTTTAACATAAAAGTTCAGGGGTCCCACTGGGATCTATTCTTGGACCTTTTTTTTTTTTTTTTTACATTTTAAAAGTAACGAAAACTTAGAATTTTGTCTTGGCAAATTAGTGAATAATTAAATAATTGATGCACTACAATTACCAAAACTGAAATAAAAAAAAAAATAAAAACTACATAGAAATATTATAAAAAAAAATATATAAAAATCATAAATTGAAATTAAAACAAAAACTATAATATTAAAATATAATATTATAATAACAAAAATATACTATCAATATATCTCTACTTTAATAGTAAATACTACAAAAATAACATTGCTAGTAAGCTTCAGCCACCAAATTGTATGAAAAGACAAGTACTGCATCTGTGTGATTCAACCCAACCTGGTCATTGTCTTTGTTTATATCTCCTGTGGTCAAAGTGTTTGTAGGTCCGTCGTCACTCCCTTTTCTCTGGACTTCAAGCAAAAACTTCTCTACAGCCAGACTGGACAACACATCTGGGGTCCACAATAACTGGTCCTCATTTTCATAGGCTGGGGATAACAGTAACAAAACAGGTGTGGATCCCAGGGGACTCGGCAGGTTGGTTATGCAAAACAGACCACTGAAACCACATCCCTGGAGCCAGTATAAAGGACACCAGACAAAAAAAAGACACTCACCTCTTTCATAAAAAGTGTGTGTACAGAGAGAAGGAATTATAGCCTGATACTGGGGGCCCACCATGATGTCCTGAATATTAAAACATGGCACAAAAGCATTACTACAATGTTTTTTAACATTAAGCAGACATTTTTAAATCATTATAAAATATTATAAATTCTATTTTATAGACACAACCATTGAAACATTTGGGGTCAATACTACTTTTTATTGATGAATTAAAAGAAATATTGTATGCTCACCCAGGCTACATTTCTTCGATTGAAAAAAACAAACAATAAAAACAGTAATATTGTGAAACATTAAAATAAGGATTTGAATAGATTATAATGTATAGGAAATGTATTTAGTACTGTGAGGACATAAGCAGCCATTACTTCAGTCTTTAGTGTCACATGATCCTTCATTCTAATATGCTCAAAGCCTGGTGATATACAAAAGTACTACACTTTGATCAAATGAAGATCATGTTTTCCAGCATGAAATCTTTAAGAAAGTATTGGCTAAGAAAACCTGATATTTTGATTTGTTTTGCACACACGGGCCTACTGATACTTTTAACTACGGGGTCCCACTGGGCTCTATTCTTGAACCATTATAATTTCCTAATACATAAATAGCCCTATTTATAAAGCCACATAAATGTAATTATTAAAAGAATAACTGTGCAAAACACATCATGCACAATGATTTGTCATAGAAATGTATTAAACAAAATTTAATAAATCAGTCTTACAAGCAGTGACAAAAGCTAAAAAAAATTAAAAAATGTTCGTAATTGAAATGAAATAAAATAAAATATAAACATAGTAAACTATAACATGACTCTTTTTTTTTTTACCTTGTGGCCATCACTGGAGGGGATAGAGGTGCTTTCTGATTCATCTTCGGAGCAGCTGACTGAAGTGTCTTTGTCATCACCTTGTAAAGTAAAGAACCGTTTAAGAGTTAAGTCTAAACATTTTTGAAAACAGAAGATTTTTTCATAGAAAATTGACACACACTAAATGTCTTAAGTTGCCAGCAAAATATGTAACAGACAAATATGATTAAATTTCAAACTTATGTGCACTGTGTAAAAATCAGCTTTAACAAAATATAAAATAAAAAAGGAAACCAGGTTTGCTAAGGGCTGGCATTGCTTAGAAGAATATTTGCTTAGGAGTTGACAGTACAGGACAAAAAGTGGCATTGTAATTTGATGTTGTACCTCTTAGGTGACACTGTAAGAGGTCAGATGAATGAGACGTGACAGAGAGTGTGAGGTCATCAGCAGAGGAATGGCTGTCCACATCCTCCCCTCCTGAGAGTAGAGCTTTACCCATCTGAACCTATAAAAAAGATTTGCTTAATTTCCAGTTATAAGGCAGAATTTTCACTTTCCAAGTTTCCTAAAAAATTGATAAGGAGCATTTTAAGATTCTGCTGAGGAGGACAAGCAAAAACCTTTCATAGATATGCTGCAGTCACATTTATTTTTGTTCTGTGAATTTTTGTGGTCAATATCAAGTCATTTTAAATAGTAATCCATGCTATTGGGAATTTAACTTGCAGGCAAAAGATTTCACAATAGGTTCAATTTGGTCACACAAATTCGCCAAGTTGACCAACAGAAAGCTGCTTTGTTTTGTGACTTATGTGTGAGCTGAACTTAATACATTGCTACACTTTTGAATAAGAAATTGGCCTTTTTTCTTGGTTTTCTTTTCTTTTTTTAAAGGTTACCACACCTTTAGAGTGAAATATCAAATAATTTAATAAACCGATATGAGATGTATTAGATACAATTTTAAATAAGAAATAAAGTCACATTTGTGAGAAACAAAACCACAGTTTTAGATAAAATGTCATGTTATGAGAAACTGTTGATTTTTTTTTTTTTTTTTTAGAAAAAGGTGATATTTTTCACTATAGAAATTTGGGGGGGGGAAATGTGACTACACCTATATTTAACCAATTGAAGAAGTGAGCACTGAAGAAAGCATGAGCTGAAACATCTGCTCCTTGGTCTGTTTTAAAGACACTTTTCACTTTTTTGCATTTTTGTCACCCTGTAGATGTTAAATTAAAGCAATTTTTGTGAGAGACCCTTGCCTTGGTCTAATTGTATGTCTTTCAGTGTGCTGACATTTCTGTTTTTTGGTTGATCAAATTTTTCTTGATTTACGCACCTGAGAACGGACTGGTTATCTTTTTGGAGCGCATACAATATCTTTTTTGATACACTTATATTTTTAAAAAATTGCTTTTTATCCACACTTTGCGACATGGAGGTAAGCGTTTTCTTTGAACGTGCAAGACTTCCGGTTCATTAATTGCTATAGGTAAATGACTGGAAGAATAAGAAAGTTCAGTAAACTACTTGTACTACAAACTGTGTTTATGATCAAGATAATATAAAAATAATTATTTGATTAATTATTACAATACAAATACCAATTTGTAATAACAGGCAGCATAAATGACTGCTTTTATACAGGTAAAATAATTGTAAGCGAATGACACTGGAAGCCTCGCACATTCAATTTACATAAGGTCACACCCACTCTTATGTTAAAAATAAGATAGATAAGTGCAGATAGTTACTTTAAACAAATACTTTAATTAATTTAGTGATAGTGACCTTGTCCAGTGTCATTTCAGGCAGACTGGCTGCCAGCTCATTCGGCTCCTGTTGTTGTTGCAGGACAGGATCAGGTATGTTGTACCCATAAAGTGCCAGCAGTTGCTCTAGGGGCATCTCACCACACTGTGGAAACGTGATCGAAAAAACAATCATATTTTCCCTCTTATTTATCAGCATTAACCGGAATCTAATCCAATCTATCAATGCATAACAAGAAATTGTTCCACTCACTGCATGGGACTTGGTTGCCATCTTTATTGCCTGCCTCCGCAGGGCCTCCAGGCTCCTGTCCTGCTCCTCTAGGAGCGTGGTTGCCCGGGGAAGGGGCTCCAGCGGCCCCACATAGCCCTGGTGGAAAATGTCTACACGACCGAGCCGGTGGTCCTTGGAGCCCATTCGCACAGCTAAAGCACAGTGAGAGCAGATAATTCTCAATAAATATATTACATCAAAATCAGTTCAATTTAAATTTTACAACAATAATTGTTTAAAATGAAGACCAGATGTTAAGGAGAACTGACTTCATACATCCACTAAAATTAAATTGGTAAATGTTGGTTAAATTTAAAATTAATTGGAGAAATGTCTAAAATAAACTTTTGAGAAGCGGTTTAGGATCAATTTTGGCAGATTGGTTTTATATTTTGATTCTAATGCAATGGCATTCAGAAATAATCTTTAAAAAAAATCTTAAAAGTGACTTAGGTGTCCAAAGATCTTTTGAAGCCCCTGTATTTATGGAGGTAAAAGCCACTATTTACAACATCTCAAATCCACCTGGTAAATAAAAGTTATGGCAGATAGGAAATAAATAAACCACTATGATTTTCAATAACACTTCTCACATAGGCTACGTCTTAACATCTGAAATGAAGTACTTACACAGTAAACCTTATGACAGGTCAACTCATACAATATCCTTGCAAACGTTTAACACAGAAAGCATAAATTGCACAATAGCATAGTTAAAATGATTGTTAATTACTCTTCACAGACTTTTAGACTAATTCAAGACATTTCTTTTTATGATGAGCATAGTGAAATATATTCAAAACTCAGCTGTGAAGTAAATGCTCCAAGAGAAGATATCCAGAACTTATTAGACAAAAGCTACGAATTGTATTAGATCTTTCAGAATACATGCCCTTACAAAAATGTAGGCTATCATGGTAGACATAGTTTACAAGTAATAGATACAGTTTCAAATGTGATATTAACCTTCAAGAAACTGAACAAAATTGCCATATCACCACTATAAGTAACATCTAGATAAACACCACAAACATATTTAAGGTGTCTTTTCTTAAGTGTCTTGTCGTCATAACCGCTAAACGCATTTGTATATTTGTATGTGTGAGCTTTACTGAAGTTAGTCGCTCAGGCGCTTTCCTGTAAGCCAGTGCTGAACATTTGCACCGTGACTCTGAACCGGTGCGAGAAGGAAACACTTTTAGGGAAGTCGAGGAGGCAGTGACAGTATCTGAAGTTTTGAAACTTTAGACCTGCCATCCGTCCCGCTCCGCGCGCACCTGGGACACACTTCAGCACCAGCGCTCTCGCCGCTCTCCCGTTGTTTCGAACGGCGCTCGATCTGGCGAATTAAACGCTCGAGAACTCGTACAGACGTAGAGATAGATAGAGTGGCGAACCGCTGAGGAGTGCTCCCATTTTAACTTCCTCCTTATTAATGACCGTCTATCTTTGCCGTTTTCTGAGTCGCTCGATCAGACGGGCCGGGTCTTAAGCTGTCCGTTAATGCGCGGCTGGTTGTTAGAGTGTATCGGAGAGGCTGAATCATTTAATCATTGTGTTGTTCTTCCCCCGAGCCCCGCAGCACACTTACCTCCGCCATTCCGATTCTGCGCAAGCGGTGGAATGCCCGGATGTTGTGCAGAACTCCTATTGAACTATACATTCTGACTAACTAACACTCATGACAGTCACCAAACCATCTCAGATTAATAATGCAGGACCTCATCTGCCGTGTATATATCTGTGTTGAATGGAAATACATCCCACCGGTAATATTTGTGAGCAAAATATACTTTAGAGTTTGAGGGTTCTAAAATAGATTTTGTATTTTCAAAGTTATCGACTATGAGTGAAATTGCATTTGTTTTGACTTCACGTGAAGATTTTATATGGCTAGTATAAAGTCATATAACAAGAGATGTTTAATTTCACTTTGCACCTCTAAAAGATGATGTCAGTGTCAAAGATCCAAATGTTATAATACATTCACGGGTCATATGATAGTGTCTCATTTGATTATCGACATACCATTCAACATCCTCATACCATTCAAAAACTTAGGGTAAGAGTAACAATTATGTTACTTTGTTTTTGGAGGTAACATAAGCATTTTTATTTGTATTTTCTATTTTATTCTGTAGTTTTCCATTGGTTACAATATTGACCACGAATAAAACATTCTTTCACTAACTTTTTGGACTGATTGATTGATTCATTCATAAATATGATTATTATTTAGATTATTATTTAGAAAAGGAATGTAGTTTGTTTTAAGGAGTAAAATACACATTCTCTTTAAGGAATTAAGGAACAAAATGGGATTAAATTAGTTCCACATCTGGGTAGGTTTTTATATGCTGTTATTCATTTGTTTTCTTGATTTTTGTCTACAAATTAATACATTATGCTCTTATCTTAAATTTACCGTAATGCACAAAGATGTAAATCAATATTCAAGATAAGAGGGGAACAAAATGTCAAATTGAAGAAATTAACATTCAAAATCCTACCCTCTCAATGTCTATAGGGGTCACAGACTTGGTAAAGTGTCCATATGATATTTACGTAACTTTAAAATTTGGACTATTCAATTCTAATACATACACAGTTTGGCATGACATTGATTTATTTTATCCAAAGGCTTGGTAAACAAACCCAAGCCCCCCCTTTAGATGAGCTCTTCCAATATTAGTCTATTGTACAGATCTTGATTTGTATATAAGGCCTGAATTACACAAAACAGGAACTTGCATGTGCTCACAGGCTGTGTTGTTGTGGCATTGGATGGCAGACTCCATGTGATCTGTTGTACTAATCACACATGGAGATTCATTGGAGAGGATGAAAGGGGTGTGGCGAGTATGTTACTCACAGATAAACTCATCATGTGTATCAATGTGTGTCTATCAGTATAGGTTGTCTTTTTGCCCTGATGTTCTATAAACTATGCTTCCTTGCCCAAAGCCCAATCCTAGTGACTAACAGAAACCATATCACTGGTTGCAGATCAGAAATTAACAGTAACGTCTGCAAACACCTGTGCATCAGTGTCTCAGAGGATGTGGTCTGACTGAGAAGAGTTGACAAGTAATTTGCTGTGGAACAATTCAACATGTAGAGAAAGCCATAAAAAACATTTCAACATTTGATTCACAGTGTAATGTATCTCTATATTAGAAATTATAGATCAAATTACATTTTATTTACACCTTTATGAAGTCCTAAAATAGATTCTGAGATTTTATAGATGAAATTATATAGTATTTTTTCTCCGCGGTATTTGACTTTTTTTCTGGCTACAATTGACAAATGGAAAAATATGACTGTAAAACCACATTCTTGAGATGTAGATTGATGGAGGATCATTTTAATGGAGAGCAGATTTCAGCTGATTCTCATATATTTCAGTTCTGTTGACTCATGCATGTCAATTGATCCAGAAAGCTTTTATTAGAGATAATAGAGCCTGTTTAATATCATAAAATCATTAATTAATCATATTTGTTGCCTTTAAAATGAGAAACAAACATTTACATGGCAACCTTGGATCATCCAATGACGCACGTTAGGGGCAGGGCCAGGGCTGCACAATTAATAGAATTTCTAATCGCAGTTACAATTATGGATGCCACAATTACGTAATCGTGCAAAGCAGCAATTAATTGTTCAAAGTCCACTTATGTTATTCTGCATGCTTAAGATGTTTTTTTCTACCTAAATATGAAATACCATTTATAGTTTTACTTTTTTTATAATTTAAAGAAGAAACCAATCCGATGTATAGTTGACATTTGAGGCTTAACACAATAGAAAAGCAATAAAGGTTTTTCAGTTAGAGTGTTTTCAGCTTGATTATTTCATATAAAAATACAGCTTGCAGTTGCATCAAACAATGGTATAAACATAATTGAATGTAAATTGTGATAATCGTAATAATAATCGCAATTACAATTTCAAGGGAATAATCGACAATTATGATTTTTGTCATAAGCGTGCAGCCCTAGGCAGGGCAGTCTGTTTTCTCAACCAATAGCAGTCAGGGAAGTGTTCAGGGAAAACTGTCATTTGTGCACTCCAAATGGCTAATTCATGTATAAGAAACACTCCAGTTACTAACATAACCTTGGTTCCCTGAGATAAGGGAACAAGCTATGCATATGGGGAAACTCCTGTTTACTCTGATACTGAAGCCTGATTTGTTCACATTTGTGTAGCTGCAGTTCGTCAGAATCTTCAACTGAGAGTGACCAGGATCGATTCGCTTGCAGCCTATCGCATGGCAGCCTACACAACGTCCCTTATATCAGGCAACCGAGTGTACGTTAGTAATGGATGCGTTCCCTTTTGAGCGGTTTCTCCTGTTGTGTTGACACGCTCACGGGGAACACGTCCAATAGTGCTGTGCTATGAGCAAGTGCAGAACGAAGCTGATCTGCGAGCCCAGCCCTACAATAAGACCAAAACTATTAGGCTGGGGACTACATAACATAACCCTCTCCACTTACAAAGGGGTTTAGGTAGAATTAAGTGGACAAAATCCATGCCTTCAGGGCAGGGACGTCCAAGTTATAGAACCTCGTGAAGGTAGGCAGTGATGACCAACCGGCGGCCGCACAAATATCACCAATAGAAATCCCACTGGACCAAGCCCAGGAAGAGGCCATTCCTCTGATGGAGTGGGCCCTCACACCTATAGGGCACTGCAAGCCCGCTGAGGCATAAGCCAGCTATAGCATCCACTATCCAGCAAGATAGTCTCTGCTTCGTAACTGGCTGCCTTTTAGAGCGGCCTCCAAATCACTCAAAGAGCTGCTCTGAGTGTCTAAACAGGCCAGAAATCATACACTTTAAGAGCCCAAACCGGGCAGAGTGGATTTGGACCCTGCTCATCATCTGAATTGTGGAGCGCCAGAAGGGTGATGACTTGTGCTCTAAATTGAGTGGAGAGTACTTTCGGCACATAACCATGTCTCAGTTTGAGGACGACTCTACAGTCGTTAGGCCCAAACTCAAGACATGAAACACTGACTGACAGTGCTTCCAGGTCACCAACTGGCTTGACCAATGCTAAAGCCAAAAGGAGGGTGGTCTTAAGCGACGGGGCCGCAAGTCGGCTGACTGGAGCGGCTCAAAGGGAGGGCCCCGTAGGGCCCTGAGGACTATAGACAAGTCCCAAGTCGGCACAGAATGAGGACAAGGCAGATTCAATCTCCGAGCTCCCCTCAGAAACTTAACGACTAAGTCGTTTCTGCCGACTGATTGACCAGCCACGAGAGAATGATTTGCCATGATGGCTGCCACAAACACTTTGAGCATGGAAGTGGCGCACCCCTTATCCAGCAGCTCTTGTAGAAAGGTTAGCACGTGGGACACGTCACATGAGGGACGGCCGTCTCATCTCGTGCTGCACACCAATCAGAGAAGACTGACCATTTAAGGCATAAAGACGTTTTGTAGACAGACCTCTAGCCTCCAAAAGGGTTTTAGTTACACTCGTTGGGAGCTGCAAAGACTCCCGTAGAGGGGCCAAAAATGAAGGTTCCACAGCTCTGAGCGGGGATGCCAAATCATGCTCTTCGCTTGCGAAAGAAGGTCTTTCCTCAGTGGTATCAGCCAAGGGGCTGCCGATAGCAGCTGAATCAACTCAGGGAAACACATCTGATTCCTCCAGAGTGGGGCCACCAGGAAGACTGGGCATCTGACTTCCCTGACCGGGCATGGTTTTTTTCAAGGGGCCAAGACTCTGATGCAGCAGTGGGTTACCTTGAGATGAAAACGTCCCAGGCACCAAGCGTGGGACAGAACATGTTCCTATAACCTATTTCTTCAGCGGTGGCAAGAGTGGTGGAAATAGAGGGATTAACACGTGCCGAGCAGGGGGTGCCCTGGTGAGTTCCTCGTGAACTGCCGGCAGGAACAGAGTGGGCCGTTGGTGGGAGGAATGTTGATGGCATCCCTTCAGGTACCACTTGTCAAGGAGGCTGTGGGCAGGCTCTTCTGGAGCCGACCAAGCCAGTCCTCGTGAACTGCCGACAAGAACAGAGTGGGACATGAAATCCCCTCAGTGAATGACGATGCTAGTTGCTGAATAGTCAGGGAGTGTTCCGGCGTAATCCATACCCGCATTTTGGCAAAATCGATAACTGTCCCCAGAAAGACCACACACTGGCTGGGAGACAAAGAGCTCTTGGCTAAACTGATTCTCAACCCAAGGCGCTCCAGTTGGCTGAGCAGCAGCGACCTGTGAGAGATGAGTTCCCATTCTGTCTATCCACTTCGTAAAAGTGCGCGGGGCCAGGGAAAGTCCAAATAGCAGGACTGTGTACTGATAGGCCACTCCCTTGAATTGCGGATCTCAAGAATCGTCTGTGGTGGGGGCTATCTGGATGTGAAAGTAAGCGTCTTTCAGATCCACTGAAAGAAACCAGTCCTCGGGACATACTTGCTCGCATATCTGTTTCAAAGTTAATATCTTGAACAGCCGTCTCATAAACAAGCTGTTCCGATGTCTGAGATCAAGAATAGGTCTGAGCCCACCATCTTTGAAGGGAATGAGGAAGTAGCGACTGTAAACATGAGCATCACTGTCCCGTACCGAAGTTTGAATAACACCTCTGAAGTGAGGTGGCCTGCGAGCGAACCTCAATCTATGGTTTTTAGAACCCAACTTGACATATCCAGGATAGTTGTCTAAGCCTGAAGCCGGATGGCATGTGATTCTAGTTTTTCGAAAGGAAGTTCGTCGCACGGGGAAGGGGACCTTGGCGCTTTGGAAATGGGTAGCGTTTTGCTGTCCGGGGGCACTGCTGAAACACAGGCTTAGGTTTAGGCTGGGGCTGAAGCTCCACCAAATTGGCCATGTCCTTGCCGATTGCCTGCACAGTGGCTTTAGTAGCGCGCAGAGCCAGGTCAGTTGCTGTGAGCAGCTCTCTAAAGGCATCAGAACTCTGGCTGAACTAGATCATGGTGCGGAGAAGTTTGGCCTGGAACACTTGAAGCACCGCCATCATGTGAAGCACTGAGCCAGCCTGGCCAGCCACTGAATAAGCCCTGTTTGCTAGGGCTGAGGTAGTCAGCGCCGTCAACAGTGGTAAGAGCAGTGGAAGTAGAGATATTAACATGGGCCAAGCAGGGGGCGCCACATCCTGGTGAGTTCCTCGTGAACTGCCGGCAGGAACAGAGCGGGCCTTTGGTGGGAGGAATGTTGACAGGTCCTTCAGGTACAAACCCCCCCCCCCCCCCCCCCCCCAACCCCCCCCCCCCCCCCCCCCTCTCGGTCAAGGTGAGGCTAGTGGGCGGGGGTCTACTGGAGTCTACCAAGCCAGGCTGAGATCCTCCACCGCCTTAGATAGAACGCGGATCAGCTCACTGTCCATGCTGGGCCATGTTGTCTGTGTCAAAGGCGGGGTTGTGGGCTCTTCGCCGGAACATGCCCACTCTTCAATCAAGCCGCTCACAGCCAACAAGGGGCGCTGATCCTCACGTGTGAAACACATCGGCGATATAAGGTGCTGCGCGGAGAGGGAAATCACGTGGGGGCTTCGCCAGCCTGAGTTCACGCGAGCCCAGTTTAAAACCTCAATGCTCCGCTGTTTCTTTATCCTAAGGGAGAGAGAACGGGAGAGCAGAATGGGGATGACTGCCTTTATTAAAGAAGGTGATCCGCGAGTGGAGAAGGGCGAGACTCAGTGAGTGCAACCTCTCCCGTCTGCACGAGCCACACTCACGGAACGACATTTGCAACAACATTGCTGGAAACTTGCTGGGAAATTCTGATGAAATGACGCTCAGAGCCAACTTATATAGAGGTCAGCTCCTCTCCTTTTGGCGGGTTGAAGCGCCATTGGTTCATGTAGCTACACAGACGTGAACAAATTAGGCTTTAGTATCAGAGTAAACAGGAGTTTCCCCATAAGCGTGTCAACGTAATGGGAGAGACCGTCCGAAAGGGAACAAGCCAGCTGCTGTGTAGTGTCATTACAACAAATGTGCTTAAAATGACTCAAAGTGAACAATTCTTGAACATATCTTCTACAAATTTCCTTTGGTGGTGCAAAAAAATATACAAACATATGTATCAACTACCAAAAACCACCAGGGGGCAATGTCTGTGGCCCCCTGAAATGAGAATAACCTCTTACCGTTGTTCACTTTGATTTATTAAACCTTCATAGAAATGTACTGCTAAAACCATAATGTGGTTACCATAAATGAACAAGTTAATGCAAACACAAGACTTTCACATATCCTTCACATGAATTCTGCAGTTATCACTTCTCTTTAACTGTATATCAATCGTTCTCTATTTCTATCAGCTGTTAAAATGAAAGCAAACATGTTGCAAATAACGTAGTTTCCTTGTACCTCAAATGTTACATTCAGAAATGGTTTTCACATGATTCTGTCACTGGCTGGCATGTGGTAATCATCTGAAATGTTGTGCTTATAGTTTAAAAATAAGTTGAAAACAGCTCATTTTAGAATGTTTGCACACTTTACTGACAGTAGGCTATAATATTATGTTTTCTATATGTGCAGTATTCGAAATATTAAAAATTTACCAAAATTGAATTTAATTTTTTCTATGATTGTTTTTAAAGCAAACTATTAAAAGCCTGTCTGTGGTTTGACACTAACAAATCACCACTAGGGGGCAACATTAGACTTTCTTAAACGTGCGCTTTAAGTAGACAAATAATTGAACAGAACTTTTAGACAGTAAGTTATGTCTAAAATGATACAGTGTAACGAAACTTAAGTCATATCAAACTTATAGAAAAAGTTATTCTACATAAAGGTGGTAGTCACTCATCACGGTGGCTGCCAAGTTGGGATGACAAGCCAAATATTAGTCATTTTATCTCGCGCACAGGCTCAGCGGACATAGTGGTCAGGTCAGCTGTTGACGCTCTAAGGAAATAATGAACGAATTTATCATTGTGGATAAAATAAAGGAACAATATTTTTGTGGTCTAGTTTGTGGATGTCACAAGTTCAAGTCTGGCATCTGATCCTTGCAATTGTGCCTGATCATTACGGATTTCTCATGTGACTTTAGCCTATACAGTACATTTTACAGAGGAGTTTTATTATTTATCGTTTGGATTTTAAATTTTTTCTAATATTTACGGTGTAATAATTAATTAAATAAACACTTTTTAAATATAAATATATCTATGAATAAGTATTATATATTTGTATATAGATTTTACTTAAAAGGATCAATAAAAGGAGATATTAGTGAGATCTCATTTTTCTCGCTTATGGTAAAACGTGGACAAAAATATTGAGTGTTTCTATAATTCTCTTTCTCTCTCACAGTATAAACAGGATGTTTATGCCAGTGTAAAGGCCTTAGACAAACCCAGCACTGATGGTCAGATAGCCCTCAGTGAGTTCCCAGAGTAAACCGCATCCTTCAATCTAGATTAACTGGGATTTAAACCTCTATTCTGTTTAGTTTAGACTGCCGCAGGGCTGCAGCTCTTCCTGTAGCCGTAGCCGACGTGTTTTAGGATCGGATCCCAATTGCCTGTGCTTATTTCACAGAGCCTGGGTTTCTTTTCAGAACAGCAACACACCGTCTGAGCTCTTACAAAAACAGGATTATCTGGGAGTAAACGTGTAAAGTTATGTTGTTTGCAGATGTATAGACATGAATGATAACCCACAAAAAAAAAAGCTAATTACTTTCATATAGCCTAATTACTTTTCATAAGTAGCCTAAATGGACTCACCTGACAGGCAATAAACGGGCAATAAAATCCTATATATTTACAGAATCCAGAATATGTCGGGGGTGGACCAATTAGAAACCACCTTGTGACGTAACATGCTAACGGACGGTTAAAGGGGTCATATGATGTTGCCAAAAAGAACATTATTTTGTGTATTTGGTGTAATGAAATGTGTTTATGCGGTTTAAGGTTAAAAAAACACATTATTTTCCACATACTGTACATTATTGTTTTTCCTCTATGCCCCGCCTTTCTGAAACGCATCGATTTTTACAAAGCTCATCGGTCTGAAAAAGCGAGGTGTGCTCTGATTAGCCAGCTATCCAGTGTGTTGTGATTGGCCTGAATTCCTCAAGCGTGTGACGGAAATGTTACGTCCCTTACCAAATTGTGGTCGTCACTTGTAACCACATGTGACGACCCCGGGCTGGACTCCGCTTCGTCCACGGTGAAAGCCGATCCGGCGATTCACAGTGTGAAGTTGAAGTATTTCCTCAGCGACCAGCACGGATCAGCTCCAGGCATGACGAAGCGGATATCGTCCTCTTTTGGAAGGCCAAACAAAGTAGTTTCGCTTTCACAATGAAACACACAGCGCCTTCACGACATGGCGGCGGCAGCAACAATACTACAGCCAGAATAAAAGTTACGCCTTCTTTCTTTGCGTGACATTTGGGCGGCGTTATGCAAATCTTCCCAGATAGTGAGGTAGATATGTGGGGGCATGTTAGAACGAGCCGTTTTAGGTAGGTGTGGCTGACTCTCAACTTTTATAAAGAATATCTCTAAGATTTGAGACTTTAGTCTTTGCAAATTACAGATCTTCTTTATGCACCAAGAGATTGTAACACTCCAAAGAGAAAGAAAAACTGGAAATCGCATCATATGACCCCTTTAAGGCTAAATGGCATACAGCAAAAACTACTGGGCATGTGCACATCAATATAGCGTAAAATTTCTTACACTGTACAGCAATGATGACTATTTTTTGCATTATTGTAGGGGGTAGGTTTAGGGTTGGTTGTATCACTTCTTGCCACAACCAGGACAAACCCTCAAGACACTTTAGCATCTAAACCCAGGCAAACCACCTTAGTATTGTGCGTCAAATTTTGCAAAGCAAAAACGAGATTATATGTCTCCTGTTGTGACCATTTGAAACTAAAATGTAATAGTAGCCTAATAATAAAATGCCTTCTAAATGGTAAATTATCATGGCATTTATTGCAGTTTTTTAAAATAGTTTTCTGTCAGTTCATTGTAGACAAGCTGGAGGCAGTTTTAGTAAAGCCAGAGGTGGTAATTCGGAGGAGCATTTCTTCTAAGCAGCAATTAAATTTGACAACTTTACCCAGGGCAGCCTCTCTGTTTACCTTGACAAAAAACAAATTCCCTTTTTTTCCTTTATTTTTTTTCTTTTACACCATTCTGTCTCGATTTCTGTATAGGCTAGTTCATTTAAATAGTCTTGCCTTTGGTGTATCAAAGAGTTTAAATACAAAAAAAAAAAGAAAGTGAGATAAGAGGCTAAACATAACCAGATGCGTCGATGGGATTAGCTAGCTGCAAGTAGCGCTAATTCAACCTCTTGATGTGACACAAGAGATTCAGTGTTGCAGGACTTTAAGTGTTATTTTTCCAAACATACACATGAAAAGCTGAGTGTAATTTGGGCTGTGAGTGGTGTCATTAAATCGGCAAGACACACAATGCATTCAGGCTCCGACTCACACAAGTGCCTCAGATATCCAACACAATTCCTCTCTTGTGTAGGAGCTAAGCGCTAGTTTGCTATACAACATTGTTGATTTACTTAAAGTGTTGTGGAATCATTCAACGGCCATTTCCAAAGGTCTTATATGGAAAAGCAACATCTTGAAAAGCACTTGTGGACAGATATTGAGTGTCAAGCTAAATATTCAGTTCCAAGCGCTTTCCAATGTAAATAACTTCAGACACCAATTAGCATTTGAACATACTTCTTATTCTTTTGCATAAACATGTATTATAGCTAAATATACTTAACTCACTACCCTAAACAAAACATTGAAAAATGATCTGAGGGCAAAATGTAAGCCATCAATAAGTCTTAATGTTGTCACTCGTTCCGAATGAAGCAAAAAAGGCTTAGCCTTTCACGCTAGTCATGACAGTCAGCCTCCTCAGAGGGTTCTGTTTTAATCTTTTGGTTCCAGTCCATAGAAAACAATTCTTTAGAGCTGATGTGGAATGGATGCCGTGAGAATCAACAACCCTTTTGCGAGGCCGTGATTTGATATGAAGCACTTAAGTACTGATAAAACTCCTTCCCAGGAGGCACCTCAGCATGAACCATTTATGGGCGTGCTGACCTACAGCTAAAAATACTTTGGAAAACCGCTGTTGAACGCCACAGACCCTTTCTGGGATTTAATAGAGACTGAAGGGGATATGACTAAAGGCCAGTTCACACCAAGAACAATAACAGTAACTATAACGATAACTATATTAGCGTCCACACCAATGGATGATAACATTCTGTTTATTATAAGAGAGCGCTTGAGTTCTGTTGTCTCCTGTTTTAAATGATCAAGCTCTTTAAAGTCGTGTGGATTCAGACTGGCTGTCAGTGTTTTATTGTTCATTGTTCTGATAGTGATTCCAATAATATTGTTCTTCTGTTGTTATCACTGTATTTGTGGTATGGACTTTTTTGTGCTATATTTTATAATTATAGTTATCGTCTTTGGTATGAACAGGCCTTAACTCAAAGTTAAGTTTGTGTTTAAAAGTTTGTATGGTGCATTTGGATTTATACTGAAACTGATTTGGAGTGTTTTATATTTAGCCCAACATTCTTAAACTAGTTTCTAACTGTTCAACCTCGACAAGACATGACAAAGTGACAGAATGCTAAAAACGACATTTTGTTGATCATTTGCACTTGGTATCCCCCCAAAAATCTTGCTCCTTATAACTATATGTTAAACATCACATTTGTTCAGATCAGTGTTGAGGGTAATGCATTACAAGTTACGTAATCAGATAACTAGTAAAGTAACACATTACTTTAATTTAAAATGAAATATCTGAGTTACTTTTTCAAATAAGTAACGCAAGTTATTTAGTTTTCCCATTTATTCACTGACACATCTCCTGTCCTGTGTTGAGAGTAACTGGGAGTTACTCATTTATTAACTTATTTATTTCACTTTTTGTGTGAAAGGGCCTTTACAGTTTCCAAAAATATAACTTTTGAGTTTTTGTTATTAAAAAACAAATAAGCAAGCCCAGCTCAGGTGACAAAAAGTAATGCAAACGTAACATAATGCATTACTTTTCATAAAAGGTAACTAAGTAGTGCAATTAGTTATGTTTTTATGAAGTAACACAATATTGTAATGCCTTACTTTTTAAAGTAACTTTCCCCAACACTGGTTCGGATTGTGTCACATCACAGGGAAGTTTTGCATTTGAAACCTTTGAAATTGTTGAACTTGAAGCTATAAATACTGCATAAGGTTAAATTTTAACTTTAGCTTTTAACGTAAGATAAAACTGTGACACTTAAAGGCTTTTCACACTATGCTTAACCCTTTAAACCTCCTGTTAAAATGTTTTAACCCTGGGTTAAGCAATGTTTCACACACTTAAAGTGTGTTAGAGCCACCTTTAAGTTTTGAAAAAATGTTCCAGAGCAAGTCTAACACTGCTTAAGTTAGCACTGAAACTGGAACAAATTGTGAACTGCTAACTCAAAATATAAATATGAAATGTGGAAATACAATATAACCCAGAATAATGTTAAAAAATACCTTGTGCTAACAATTTTAAACACCATAACAAAAACATTTACTGATTACATCAATCTGATTTAGCTAACAGCTAACTAAACTAACTAAAGTTTTCACTTAAAATAGACACCGCTTTTCATCTAGTAGTCTGTGAGTTGGGAGGAGGTCGAGGAAAGGATGAGCTCATTAGAGAGATAATTCCACATCAATTCATTTCTTCTCTCTGTCTCTTTTCTTCCCCACGCCCAGCTAAGTTTATTTTCACTCCACATTCTCGTAAGGAGCCCTCCCAGCACCACATGACCTTCCAGCATTTTCAACCTCCACACCATCACCTCACTGCAGGTCACTCTAATCACCCATTCAAGCGTATCATAGCGTTAGCGCAATGCTACGTGCGCCTGCAGACCCCCCACAAAAGGTAGTTCTGTTAAAGCCCAGTTTTAAACAACACTCTCAGTCTTAGAGCTGTATAAACACAAGTGGTGAAGGTGCTGACGCAGGGCTGTAGGGAGAAAATGTACCAGACAGATGAGCTTCAAAGATCTCAGACCTGATCCAAAATGAGTTTTCTAAGTCTGTTGAACTGGTTGTGTGTAGGCTGATCCAAGACCAGCAGAAACGGCACCGTGCCATACTTTGTTATCTCAATGCAGCTTGAAATTTTACAGATCGTAACCTGAGAGCAATTTCATGGTAAAATGCAATTGTTTATATCTGTGATCAACAACACATTGAGCACATTTTAAGTTTATCCACAGAATATCACTCAAGCACCCCTTCATCTAAACTAGACCAGAGTTTTGTCTCATCATTCAGCATTTTTATTAATATTATTAGTCATTTTCAAACACTCACACATGTTTGGCTACAAATGTCATTCATTTTAAATGCATGAAACTTGCACACATTACTCATCATTTAGTCTTCTCTCATTAAAAAGGTACTGAAAACTAAATTTTTGTTTATGTATGTCATGGGAAAAAATTAAAAGGCAATTGTTACTTTACATCACACAAACTTTATTTGTCACAATTGTGACTTTGTTTCTCAAAATATGACTTTGTTTCTCACAAACTGTGACTTATTTTAAACTTTATCTCATAAATCTCATAACTGAAGAATTTAATTTTTCACTCAAAAGGTGCAGTCACACTTTGGCCAAATTTATCAGACAGCGATGAACCACAGAACAAATTGAACCACACTGAACAAAACCCACACAGCTCACACAGAAGTCACTTTCAAGCCAAGCAGCTTTCTGTTAGTCAGATTCGGTGTTATGATTTGGTCAGATCGCCTGTCAATCAAACTCCCTGCTAAGGGTCAATTGTGCAAAATCAGAAGGTTGCTGTTCCCGAAGCTATTGTAGTATTCAGCTAGTCACGTGATCTCAACATGACGGCCCCCATGAGCCACAACCCAACTTAAGTAGAATACAACTTTTTCTCAACATATTTCAAATGTAATAATAATTTCTTTAGTGCTGAAACATTTACATGTTATGAGTGGTACTAGTAGTGATCATAATCTGACTATCTGTGACTTTTCAGTAATAAATGTACATTAGTTTAAGGGCAATATCAAGATTGGAAAATCTGTTATAATTATGGTATCATCACTATTTTATGTCCTTTTTTATAAAGCTAAAAAGCACTGAACTGCAGTAACACTGGGTGAAAGAGAACCCTTATTTGGGTAATAAGGATTTACTATCTGGCGTCATTCTCTAGTGACAGGATTTTAGAGTTATTGAGGGTAATATGGCGTAAAATGTTGTTTTTAGTACTTTAGTTGGTGAGACACACTCATGGAGCCATGGTGCAGTGAGAAGGTCAACAGGGCACATGCTACCTCTGCAGATCTCTATCTCTGCTCTTTATGTCAGGTCTGACTGCTAGTCAGTCCCTCTATTCATCCTCTAGTCTAAACAACAGTGACACTGAATTCGTCTGGTGCAGAAATATTAATGAGAGGATATGATACAAATAATTATACAAAACATTTCAGAATTTTTAAGAAACAATAGAAGAAAGAAATTGTCTTTTGGGGCTGTCCGCAATGAAATAACAAGACTTTAAAAATAAAATAAAGCTATGCAAATAAAGTGATAAATAATATAATATTCAATATAATATGTCCTGTAGCTCAACTGGAATAGGGCTAACAATGCCATGGCCCATAGTCAACATCTCTGAGTCCCAGAAAACACACATACAGTATTGATGATTTGTGGGAAGTCTTAAAGTATATCATTAAAAAGAATAAATAATAATTAATACATTAAAATAACAATCTATAGATAGAATATATATGTACTAGAGATATATATATAATAAAAATATACCTCCAATATTTAGTAATGTTTACCCCAATTAACTATAATAAAGTATTTTATGCTATTAAACAATAGTAAAGTAAATAATTTATATATCTATCTCGCATAATTTCACCAGACTTTATTAGAATTTCACATATTTACATTATAAATTGTAAATGATTCCACATATAAAAGCCTCTAGCAGTTCCTAAATAATAATAATACAATGTAATAATGTATTAAAAATGTTAGCTGGATTATATATTAAAGTATACACCAATAATCATATTTTAGTTACTTAATAAACCTATCATATAATTATAATTATTAAAAATGTTTGAAAATATAGTCAATATTAATATTTGAATTATAAACCTCTCCTTATTTTCACACTGATCACTTCATCAGAATTTCACTTATTCATATAAATGCATCCTAGCAAGCTTTAAACTTGCATCATCAAATGAAGGAGGGAGTTGAATAATAACATATCCTGGAATGTCTCCTTGACTTAAAACAGTGTCAAGAACTCCCAGACTGTTGAGAATGTGGTGATGTGTTAAGAAGAGTGAGGACTGGATTCATGAAGATGTTCTCTGGCTGTTTGAAGACATGCTGGTCCAGATGTTTGAGAAGTCATAGAGAGTTGATTCTGGGTAGACATGAAATAAGACACATTCAGAATCACTCCAGCCTTCTGTAACACTCTTAAGGGAGTCTCATTTTGACCTTGCACACTATCGCTAAACATAGAATAAGTTTTGTTTGGACATATGGAGCCAAAATGCATATTTCTTGAATTCCTGAGAAGACAAATGGTTCGGCCCAATCCGTGGGGACAGAGACGGTTTGATATGATAGATGACCTCTTTCTACACTTGACATCTAACATGAAGTGGACACATCCATCCCCACCCTCAAACGTTTGGATTAGGAAAGCATTTCCAGCCTTCTGCCGCTGTCCTGAATGAACCGAGTAGATTCAAAGTGCTAGGCTTGTTTACATGACGGCCATCCAAGTTTTTCAGAAGTTATTTTCAACAGCAAAGGGCAGAAGTTTATTTAGTGCTTAACAGAGTAAGCTTAAGCCAAATAAATTCAAATTTCCCCTTGTAAATTACATATGACCAACACAGGTACTATATAGGATGTTATACATTATTGATGATTATACACTATGCGTGCATTGAGTATATATTATAGTTTTGGCTATAATTTGAATAGATTTTGATATTTCTTTTCACTTAATTGAGTAGTTTTGGTAATTTTTTTGGTAAAGTTTTTTAATGTCTATACAGCTTTTAGTCATTTCTATTTATTAATTTTAGTTTATTTATTTTAGTAAAGGAAAATGAGAAATGTTTCAGTGTTTCTAGTTATATTCGCGATTTCAGTAAATGTTTAATTGGGGTTTTTCAAGAGTAACCTTTTTTTTATGGTTTTAGTTAGCTATAATGAACATGTTTATAAGAAATACATTAGTGTTTTTGTGTTGTAACATACAATATATAATACATATTATTTATATATAATACATATCATAGATAATTCCTTTTATTTGGCATTTTGCATTCTATGAGCAAAAAAACGACCTAATCTCACATAAAATAACAGCATGAATCACATAAATGAATAATTTTGGATTCAAAATGCGAAAAGCTTACAGCACTGAAATATAACATTTTACCTTCAATAATCGTGTAACTCAATCAAAGGTTAAATATATTTTATACAACTATTATAATTTATGTTTTGGAATTTGCATTAAATATCCATTTGAATCTGGTGGAGGAATCCATGCATCCTTCTATAGTAACCTACAAATAGTCATTGTTCTCACAAATTACTCACAATTTTTAAATGCAGAAAAGCAGTTCAACTACAAGCCAAAATAGACATGTAGAAGGTACTTCAACAAATGTCTTCTTAGTATTCTTAGTGAGCAACACATCTGAACTGTAAATGCCTCAAACGCCAGTTGATAAGAGACAATGGGAAAAGCCAAGATAAGATTTTCTTCAGACTAGTATCAGAAGATATCTGTCTGAGAGGACTGTGATTGCTATACAAACAGGACTTTGAGAAGATGTTCTTGGATCCCTGAAGGATCATGAGAATGTGAATGTGAGAACAGGCCGTTGTGCTCTGATGTGCAGCTAATGGAAAAGGAAGCTTTTATTGATGGGAACTAGTAAAATGTGGTAAGTTACTGTATAAGCAAAAGCCAGATGTTTGGTGTCTGAGCACAAGGGATGGGAGGCGTATGGGTATGGTCTCGGGGGGCAGTTAGGATGGAGACATGGGCCGGGGCAGAAAGGTGAAGGCCCGAGAGATTTTCCTTTTTCCTACACTCATAAACACATACCCCTTGAGTTCCCACTGAACTTTACATTCCAAACCAGCCAACTCACCACTAAGTTCAGTGTCAGGAAGCCTTGACTCACAGCAGTACCCTTAAACATACCAAACACCAGCACAATAAATCTAGCACATGTTGCTATTAAAAACATACCTCAAAAATGACCGGCTGATTACTCGGAAGAGAAATCGCAAGGGGCTTTGCGTCTACGGCATCTCCTTTTCCCAAAGTCCAAGTTAAACAAAATGTGGGAGTAGGCACAACGGCTATAACAATGTGTTCTGGGTGTTTTTTGAAGGTATTAATGGCACCTACATTTTTTTAAATAAAGGTTCTTTATTGGAACTATGAAGAACCTTTAACATGCATGGAAGCTTTCCATTATACAAAAGGTTCTTTACTGGCATCTAAGGTTCACAGAAGAACCTTCAACATCCATGGAAACTTTCCATTGCATAAAAGGTTCTTTATTGGCATGGTTAGTTCTGTGAAGAACATTTAACATTCACAGAACCTTCGAGCAGAACAGGTTCTTTATAGTGGAAAAATGTTCTTCACACTTAGAAAAATGGTTATTTTAAGATCTGTTCACTTTTTGTTCACCACATTTCCTTCACCCAGCTTGAGATCTTCCATATGATTGAACTGAGTAAAGTGGGGGAGATCAGAACCAAAAGAACGTGATAGTGGTCCATACAGCGACCTCCCCCTCCCCAGACATTCCTTTGCCCATGCACCATCCCCAGGCTGGAGCACTAGATTGGACACTGTCCTCATGGGAATACTGTGAGAATTTGAAGCCTGGTTTGTGGACTGCAAGGGAGAACAAATTTGGAAAGGGGCCGGGGTGTGCAAGAAACACTTGCATTCTAGAAGCAGCTTTGATGTTTTTATATTTAATAATCATCAAGCAGAATGCATGGCTATTTAGAGCCAAGGTCTAACTTTAGGCCAACCATGTCACATATGAACCAGACAAAACTTTTTTTTTTAAAAATGTGTGTCTTGAGCGGGTCGAGGCTCTGGGAGAATGATGACCTGTCGTCCCGAAGGGGAGGGAAGAAAATCGGGAATAAAAGGCATTTCCCATTTTACCATGAAAAACAATGTTTGATCAAAGAATGGATATGAGATGTTGTAAGTGGAAATGTTGTGGGTCTTGGCTTGTCATCAGGGGAAATGTGTTCAGGCAAAAAAAAAATACAATTTGTCACGTACTTTGGGTTATTCTGGATGCCCCATTCAAGGAATAGTTCACCCAGAAGTCAAAATTCTGTCGTTATTTACGACCCTCATGACGTTCAAAACTCGTATGACATTCTTTGGGGGGGGGGGTTAAGTTTAAAAAAAGATGCAAAATCATAAAAGGTATTATAAAATGAGTGCTTAAGGATCACTGAAGCAGTAAGTATTAATGAATAAATTAACTGAAACAAACTATTTATTGAAAAGAGCTGATTCGTTCACAAAGGGGCAACTAACTTGACAAGACTTAAAGATCTCAGACATGTATGTAGGCTATTACCTTTATGACACTTGAGTCCACATTAGTAAGAATTACATGTTTTTTAAAGGCCTGCAAAATTCATTAGTAACTAATGGTGAAATTAAAAGTTTTATGATCAGTGCCATAATGAACAATGATCATTAGTCATAACCCTTTCATAATAACAGAAAAGTTGTCCAAATCAGCTTATTTCAATTTCATTCAACCATCAAAATGGAGTCTACTGCATGTATATTTCAATGTATGGCCAAACCTGGTATTTTCGCGCTCTTTCACCCTCTCGTGCTTAAATGCAGTGTACGCTCAAGTCAGGTGCTCAAGACTCGTACGAGGTGAGGTTAGGTCATCCTGCGTGACTTAACCCAGTAATTTCCCTCAGTTCGTGGGATGCCAGTCTAATGACACGACACCCGTAGAAACAACACAAACATCAGAGGACGTTCGAGCACGTGCGCGCTTCATCATCGCGGTCATCATCATATTAGCTCGCGCGCCCTTCCCGAACGAACTCAAATTCAGAACCATCCAAACACAGACGACGGAACGGTCACTCGCTGCCTGTAAAAAACTGCAGTGTTGTTGAGTTCCCGCCCAGAATGTGAGCGAATGTTGAAGACGGGGGAGTTAAGAGTTTAGGATCAGAACTCGCAGGTGAATTATTTTCAGGAAAAATCTGACAGCAGTTAAGTCCAAAAACCTGGATGTAGATTAAAAGCCGGATGCAATCTTTTCTATTTGGAAAAAGTGCTTCAAGGATAAACAATTCCACACGTCTGCTCGTTGAGAAGGTTTTCCGTCTCCTAAAACTTTTAAAGGTTTATTTATTACCCATGAAAAAGAGAAATAACTGGTAAGTCTCTTGTATCTCCTATAATCTTATAAAGAAAAGCTGTTTTAGTATCATTCTAATTTACACATACAGAACTTTACTGATTTCTTATTTCGTTACCTGTACAAATGTTACCATGGTAATACTTTTCCGACAAGTCACTGTAAAACCTTTTTTTATTTATTTTTGATAATTTAATTTATTTTTGATACGACAGTAGGGACTAATGCCAAGCCACCGAACTACTTAAAACTATGGCATAACTGGTTACCATGTATATTTTTGTATTTTCGTAAATTAGTCTGCTTTAATTCAGGCTATAGCGTTGCAGTCAGAGTGCGTTGATTAATATAGCCTACTTCTGATGATAACATCAAAGAAACAACCGATGACACCAAATGTTATTTTTAATAGCCTAATAGTCTCATTATAATTACAAGTGGAAGTAATAACACTTTATGGTATTATGACTGATTTTTGTTGTGTCATGCCAGGTGTAAACTTCTGTGGTGATAAAGTTTAAATAAGTTAATCTAGTAAATAAGAAGACAGATAATTAGGCCATTGCAAAATAGTCACTGATAATTATAGATAGATAGATAGATAGATGATATTTTATTATTATTTTAAATATGACCTAATTGCAGTATTGGCACAAAAACATATTACCTGAACATTTCTACACCTTCACAGGCTAAACCCACATCCATGTCTCCTTCAGATTCAGAACTGTTTGTGTGATACAATCCACCATATCTTTGCTATAAAAAAAATCTTAAATTAGCCTAAACTGGTTTGCCAGTCTCCCAAACTGGTCTTTCTGCTGGTTTCATGCTGCTTAGACCATCTTAAAACTACCTAAGACAAGATTAAACTGGCCGAAACAATGTTACCATCTTAGGCTGGTTTAAAAACATTTTGTGCATGCATATTAAACTGAATTTCCACTTCTTACTAACTGCTGTCAAGTCAGATGATATTTTCTTTGATCTGTTTTTGTTTCTATTTGTTATCAGATCCAACAAGAATCATAATGTGTGAAGTGGTGGGTTCCTTTTCCATCTTTTTCACTGGAAGGTGCTCATAGACGCCATCTGTTGTTCAAAAACAGAGAGCGTGGGGAGGAAAAAGAAAGAAAGAAAGGAGAAAGAGGAAAAAAGGGAAAAAAAAAAAACAAAAAAGAGAAAAGAAAAAAAGTGAAAAAAAAGAAAAAAAAAAAAAAAAAAAAAAAAAAAAAAAAAAAAAAAAAAAAAAGAGGAAAAAAAAAAGAAAAAAAAAAAAAAGGAAGAAAAAAAAAAAAAAAAAAAAGGAAAGTGGAAAAAAAGGAGAAAAAGAAAAGAAAAAAAAAAGAAAAAAGAAAGAAAAGAAAAAAAAAAGAAAAAAAAAGAAAGAAAAGAAAAAAAGAAAAAAAAAAAAAAAAAAAAAAATGGATGACGAGTTTGTACCGGGAATGAATGATATTATAGTTAGCCATTATAACCACTCGGGCAAGTGGGGAAGACCAAAAAGCACCAGTACATGCGAGAAAGCCTTCCTCATTTTTATCTGCGCTCTGATCGTGTTGGAGAATATCACTGTACTACTGGCACTATGGCGCAACAAGCGTTTCCACAGCCGCATGTACTTTCTTATTGGCAATCTGGCACTTTCGGACTTGTTAGCTGGAGTGGCATACATGGTTAACATCTTCACCTCTGGCCGCAATACTTTTTTCCTCAGTCCTGGCCAGTGGCTGCTGCGAGAGGGGAGCATGTTTGTGGCACTTAGCGCTTCGATCTTCAGCTTGCTCGCCATTGGGATCGAGCGCCACATGACGATGGTTCGTTTACGGCCATGTGAGACTGCAGGAAGGGGGAGGTTGCTAGCTCTCCTGGGAGCATGCTGGGCTGTTTCGGTCCTGCTGAGTGCCTTGCCCAGTCTCGGCTGGAACTGTTTGAGCCGAGTCCACACCTGCTCCACTGTCCTACCACTGTACGACAAAAGTTACATAGCCTTCTGCATTAGCATCTTCACAGCCCTACTAGCAGCAATCGTAGTGCTATACGTGCGCATCTACCTGCTTGTGACGTCCAGCGGGCGTAGAGTGAGTTCCCGGCCATCGGATCGCTCACTCGCACTTTTGCGCACGGTAGTAATAGTACTGGGAATTTTTGTGGCCTGCTGGGCTCCCCTTTTTCTGCTACTGCTGCTGGATGTGGGATGCAGTCCGGAACGGTGCCCGGTTCTCTTCAAGGTGGACTGGTTCATCGCTCTGGCCGTGCTCAACTCTGCCCTCAACCCGCTCATCTACACACTTTCCAGCCGTGAGATGCGGGCCGCATTCTTCCGTGTGCTGTGCTGCTGTCCAACGCAGCTGGACTCCATGCCCACGGTTACAGGGGCGGCACTCCCGAGAATAGTCATTCCCACCGCAGAGAACAGCAAATCGAGCATGGCCGGGGCGAGAAGTGGTGCAGCCAAGTCCTCCCTGATGCGAAGTAAAGTTCCCACCCCGTCAAACTCCTACCATCAGCATGGGGACACATCGGCACCAGATGTCACACACCCCTCGGGGCCAGGTGACCTACTGTCTGCGGTGCTGGTTAAAGCTGGGGCACTTCCTTCTTTGGGGAAGTTTTGAAAATGATACTATGGGGGTCAGCACAAAAGAGTGGGATTTTGTTATTTCCCAAGATGTTTGGCGACGGTTCCTTGCAATTATACACTGTTCTTCAGCTCTCTGAGGATTACAAAACCTGGATTTGCTTTCATACATAAGGCATCCATTGATGATGAGATTTCAAAGGGACAACAAACTCAATCAAAGTGCGACTGAACAAATGCTGACCAAAGGATACACAAACTGAATTTACTCCTACATGTATTAATATTTATGCTAGGAGCACATAAACATAGAGCCACTACAGAATGTAATCACTTGAAAAGCTTAGGTATGCAATCTTTTTTTATCGAGATAATCCAATTTGCAATTTGCATGAAGGAAAACACCTTAACAGTATTAAACGCAATATTATAGTACTCTTTGTATGACTGACCGTTAACATTTTTCCACAGTTTATTATTAGACAAAAACATTTTGAATAGTTTGCTATTCTTACCTATTACACATGCTAGATGTAATAATACTTTACAAATTGAATGTTTTAAAGAAGACTGTGGATGTTTATGGTTAATATTCTGTGGAACGGTTTACTTGGCAGAATGTAAGGTGAGGTGATTGTGAATTAGAAATTTAGATTGTTTTGCTCAATAGTACTTACTAACTGACATAAAATTTAAAGAGTGATAATATGTTAGTGTGAAGAAAAACAGGCATCTTATGTTAAGATTGCCTTATCTGTTCTACTTTTATTTGCATGTATACACTAGAGGGAGCTGTGACATCACATTGAAATGGACTGCATAAACAGCGCAATAATGAAAGCAATGCACAGACATTTTGTCTATGAATGGGGACCGAGCTCTATAATTTAGTCACTTGATACATGCATCATAGTAGCCTCATAATAAATGGGTTTGCCTTTGAAAAATCATGATCAATGGCACCAATCTTTGAGCCATACAGTAGTAAATACTAACCACAGCTGTGCATACATGTGCTAGTTTATATCATTATGGACAACTCTCTTAAAGGGATATTGACAGTTCAGTATTGTTAATATATAAAGATATAGTTGGATATCAAATGTTAAATTCAGTTGACAGCATTCAGTTGTCAGAATTTCGGTTACAATGAGACACTTAAAATGAGGAAATTAATTGGGCTAATCTGTAAATGTTAAAATACTAAGGATTTCTATAGTATAGTATATTGAGTGTAGAATTTTTTTCCCCGGTAATCAACATTATGCCACAAATGCTGTTAATTGAATTGTTAACTACCCAACCAGGAATATTCCTTTAATTCTACCAATTAATTACGTTAGTCATACTTGATTTAATTAGATAAAAGGCAGGAATTGCTTAGTCATACTGCTTCTTGCATTGTTTGAACAAAAAAAAGAGAGGTTCAACATGAGTTTTTGTTCACATTGAGAACATTGCGAGAACAAGTGACATTTTGTTAAAGAATGGTTTTTATAGCATTTTACAAGTGTGACATTTCAAGTCATTTACCATTCTAAGCTGTAGTCTCTTTCTCTCCCCATCACAGTAATCTTTGCATCCAGGTTGAGGGAAAAAATAGAATGTTAAACAAATCAAACTCATTTACAAGTCCTAAGCTGTTTCCTAGGTAAAATCATGTCTGCTGGCATCCCGTAGCTAAAAATCCAAAGACATTCAGTATCACAGAATTCATTTGTCAAGAGATTTCACACCAAACGATTTAAGTGCCATAAAGCATCAACATCAACAAACACAATGATGGCTAAAGCATGATGTGTAATGTGTAACCTTAAGCAAAAACACACAGCAACCCACAGCGCATGACAACATGCCTTATACAAAGTCTTTGAAATAAGCACACGCCACATAGAGGACATTAATCCTTTAAAGTGAGGCATTACACACTTGCCACACACAATATGCCTCTACACCTCATGTAATGAATGGCTCTTTGCTACAGTGGATCAAAGCGCAGACCACTAAGCTATTGTGGATGGCCACAATTGAGAATATTCATTTGTCTATGAGCTTGTCAGAGCTTAGGGGAGTCTCTGTGTCTGAATACATCAGACTGGCACATTGTTTGGCCCAGCACTCAGTGTGAACAATGCCTCCATCTGGACCAGCGACTCGTGGATGTGCCAATGCCAGAGCACTCAATTGATTTTCTCCCATTCGGGGACCAGGGGGGTCACATTTAACAAGCTTTCAAGGGGTTGACTGAGATAGAAGGTGTTTGTGTGTACGTGTGTTGCCTGGGAAATGTGTCGGGAACAAGACCTAGAAACCGTAATGATGTCTTTGGTGCACTTCTGGTCTAGGTTTGGAAATGAACCTTCTCATTAGTCCGAGACCAGGCTTACTAGCCCAAGACCTGAGTGTAGGATTGTTGTAGACCAGTCATCATCAGCTAGAGCACTGGTCTGAAAAGGAAAGTTTACCCAAAAAGGAAAATTTTGTCATATTTACTCACCCAAACCTATATGACTTTCTTTCTTCTGGAGAACACAAAATAGGAGATTTTGAAAAATGGTTTTGGTCCATACAATAAAAGTCAATGGGGTCCAAAACAACAGTGGATCTCTTTTTTCAAACTGGACAAAATATCTTCTTTTGTGTTATACAGAAGGACGTTATACAGGTTTGGAACAACACAAGGGTGTTTAAAAGGTAATTTAATTGGCCAAAATTATTGGTACCATTTGCTTGCACTAAATAGTATGAGACAGGATCCAGTACCCTTGCCTCAAAACCAAATACTGATCCAAACTGGATATAAAAGCAGGGATATAATGCTTCAATGCCAGACTTTGACAAGCTGTAGCACGACACAAGCCCAGTCGTCTTGTTTGACATGGCGAGCGCCAATGAAAGGGTGCCCAAATTATGTTACAGTCCTTCTTACAAAACAATAAAATCGACAAAATGGAATACTATGTGGAAATGTGGAATACTAAAACATGGTTGTTCTTCACTGTCAGAAATAATGCAAAAAAAATGTACTTTTAACTTGTCTTTGGGCAGTACCCACAAAGGTACACCTTTGCAACTTGTCTACCCCTACAGTGTGCATATTCGTACTTTAAGAGGTAGGTAAAAGCACAAAGATGTTCCCTCAAAGGTACAGCCCCAGTCATAAGCTAAAGCAGATGTGTCCACTTCTACTCCTACATGGCCAGCTTCTTGAAGAGTTTAGCGCCAATCCTAATTAAACCACCTGAAGCTAATCAAGGTCTTCAGCACTGCAAAAGAAACTCCCAGGCAGGCATGGTGGAGCTCCCAGGAGCAAAACTGTATACCCCTGATCTCAAGGCACAATTCCTTAAGTAAATGTAATTTTCTGCCAGTGAGATCCTAAGGCATATAGTTAGTTTGTATGACTTGATTAAAGGACTAGATTTTGCAAGAACCATTGCCCCTTTGATTTTAAGAGCAAGTTTGGGTTAGGCATAGGGTTTGACCTGTGATTACTTGATAAGAATCTTGTCTCAAGACCAAGGATATTGAACCAGGAGCATTCCTACTTGGCTTAATCATATCACACGAACACCTGAATTACTATCCTGAGACCTGGAATTCAGTGGATGATCTATCCTTAACCTCTTAAGCAGAGCCAATGATACATTCAGTCTTCCCCCAGATCCCCATCTTTTCAATCCGTAACAATAGCTTTCAGCTGCAGCCGTATGTATGCAAGCTGCATCTGACTGGGCTTTAGCAGATAAGCTCTCAAGAATGAGGTCTTTATTTGGGCCAGCTGCCCACAAGGGTGGGAGGAGAGTTCAAAGGTCAGATGTCAGTAAATTAACAGATGGTATAAATTGCCAGTCCTCACTGTAATGAAATCCAGATGACGTGTCGCTCAAGTGCCGGTAAAACGATAATGATGGCAGCTCTCGCAAACGCTGTTGATTTTATCCACCCTTCGGTGCACATCTGGGCCCCCTTTTCACTGCTCGGCTTTTGTCTGAGCTTGCGGCTGAGAAATGCCTCTCTTTGTAAGGCCTAATTATTCCATGACTACTAAGAGCCTAATTACCAGAGGAATTAGCGCGGAGCTCATTGTGAGAAAGACGTCGAAGGGCTTTTAAGGTATTGACACAGTAGATGAGATCTCCCTTTCAGCGGTTTAAATTTTGACCGATCTCTGGTTACAGTCTAGCTGACACACCTGTCAGAACGGCTTTCCCTCCAAGAGTGAGTGTGCGCACGCCTGTTTTGTGGAATGTCAGAGAGAGATTAATGTGTCTGTCTCGGACAATGTGATACGAGGCACTCGAGACTCACATGTGGACATGCCTGTATGTGTGTCAGAGCAGCTGGGAATAATCGGTACAAGTAGCCAATGCAGAAACCACTAGCACTGGATGCCATCCGTTTTAGGATCATGAGTTTTTGGGCTTGGTCGAGATTGGTGTGGCTTGAGTGTGAAATTATTCCTGGCTTCGCTTTGATCGCAGGTGTATTCATCAGTGAGCGCATCTGAGAGATTATCATGTGCTGCCAAATATGCACACATGCACAATATTGAGGCATAACCTACATTTTGATAGACATCTTGAAGCACACCAAAATGTTATTGCATTTAAAAAAAATGCGCTTGCAAACAATCCTTAATTCCCCCCATTTTATCTCACCATCTTCTATAACGAAGTTGGAGGGACAAGGACTGATCTGAACCACCTTCTCCGCTCGTCACACCAGTAATCATTCTCCGCCGTTTCATTTGGCAGTGTAATGAAAGCAATCCCAGAACGCTTTGCTTCGGCAGAACAGAGATAATGAGGAAGCACACACACATGAACACACAGACACCGCCGCTTGATTTAGGAAGATGGTCTTCTGTGGGCCACAATGGGAAAAGCAAAATGTTCACACTCATGCTTAACATTCAGTCTTCGCAATCTTTTCATGCATGGCACATGCTCCCAGGATAAAAAAAAAAACGCGTGTAGGACCATTAACGCATCTTTCTGTCAATCTAAACACCATCTTCTTTGTCTCTTGATAATAAACAATGTGAAGCTATTAAAGTAATATGCATGGCAAGCTACAGCATTTAAATTGACTGCTGGTGCTTGCTACAATATCAGTGTCTGTAGCTCATACTAAGGTTTAAGTATTTGCGTAATCTGTGGTTACTACCTGCCAGTTACTTTAAGTGATCAAATTTTTGATTTTCTAATATTATGGAGACTATGGGGTGGACTGTTTTGGATTAGGCCAGTATGGAACAACCCAACAACCACCCAGAACACCCTAGCAACAACCCAGACCCCATAACAGCACCCAACTACACAGAATTCCTCAAAAACCACCCGAACACATAACGCCTACTCGAGAACATCGCCACAAACACTAGGCCCATAGCAACCAACCAAATACTGAACACTCTACGTGGGCATAAGAACACCCTAGCAACGCCTTAGAACATCCATCACCACTCAGAACATCTGAAGCACCTTTAGAAACACCTCCAAACAGACGGTTTTCAATGACAAAAGTAAAAAATGAAAAAAAAAAAAAGTATATATATATATATATATATTATATATATAATATAATATTATGAAATTCGTCAGCAACTGACTTGAAAATGCCGAGTTTGACCCAGCCATCAGTTGTTAACAACTAGCATTCTCTTTAGAAAGTTTATTATACAACATATAAATCAGTTTAAAACAGCAGCTACAGAAACACATTTTCAGCACTGTACTGTACTGGTGACCTAATATACCAGTTACATCACATCATTGACTTTATCAGTTAGAATCCGCTACTTTCCTCAACATAAATTGCCAACATGCACTGATCTATGACCAGGCACAGTGACAGAGTCTAACAAAGACAATGTAGGAATTAAAGGGGCATTCTGAGGACTACTGTCTTGAATGGACCAAACATTTGTGTGTGGTCTCAAGGGCCTTACTAGAACCAAAAGGCTTTACAAACTTTAAAGAGCAGATAGTCATAAATGGCCGTGTGGAAATGTCTTTTACAGCAGCTATAAAAATACAGAGGCTCGTCTGCTCATCCTAAGAGGCTGCTAATCGATCAATAAACATTAGCGGTGGCTATTCCACCATCCCAGCAGAGAATAATACAGGCAGATGACTCTACAAGCAACAGGTCTTGCTGCCACCAGTTTACTACGGTTCACAGAAGGGTCATTCAGTGAGATGGAAAAGTGTTAACAAGAATGTGAAATAGCATGTGAACAGATCTAACTGTAATTTGATCTGACATGTCCATTTTAGAAGTTGATGTCCTTAACCAGATGCTGTTGTACAATCAAAAACATAAGGGACCAAAAAGTTTGTGTACGTTGTTGCTGATTTTGTGCAATGTTCATCTAAGAACTCTTCATTCCCAAAGGCATATCCCTTGGCTGTATGTTTCCGCCCATAGCAATGAGGACTGCAGTGCTCTGACCAATCAGAGAGTCTGAACTAGCACAGGGAAGAGCAAGGACAAGTGTTCGGCTCCTTTGATGGGGAGTTTGTGTGTGGTGTAATAGTTGATCACTTCAGGGATGGTGTCGAATGGAGGGCTGTTCTGGCCCAGGATATAGCGGCCGTCTTTGGACTGGCTGAACTTCATGTGCATGAATCCCTGGCAGCTCCTGAAAAAGAACATGCAAAACTGCCATTAATCTTCAAGAATGTTGGGCAACAAAATAAGCTTGAAAATGCTTCCTTCAAAACAAAACAACAAACTTTAACCTCTTCTGTAAAACTCACAAATTAATTATGCCTGAAAATCAAATAAATGGTTTCCCCAAAAATAAAATGTAAAAATAACTGTACTCTGTTATATGAAATGAAAATAAAAATAAATAAAATTAAAATAAACACTTTGTTCTATGTGATAAACCTGGAACTTTAAAGGGGTCATATGATACGATTTAAATTTTTCCTTTCTCTTTGGAGTGTTACAAGCTCTTGGTGCATAAAGAAGATCTGTAAAGTTGCAAAGACTAAAGTCTCAAATCCAAAGAGATATTCTTTATAAAAGTTAAGAGTCAACCACGACTACCTAAAACAGCTCATTCTAACACACCCCCACATGTCTACGTCACTGAGTGGGAAGATTTGCATAACGCCGCCCAAATGTTCATTCAAAGAAAGAAGGCGTAACTTTTATTCTCGCCGTTGCTGCCGCCATGTTGTGAAGGCGCTGTGTGTTTCGTTGTGAAAGCGAAACTACTTTGTTTGGTCTTCCAAAAGAGGACAATATCCACTTCTTCATGCCTAGAGCTGATCCGTGCTGGTCGCTGAGGGAATACATCAACATAGTGCTGTGGATCGCCAGATCGGCTTTCAACGTGGACGAAGCGGAGCCGGAGTCCAGCACGGCTGCGTCATCCCCCCACATGTGGTTGCTGCCAACCCGCCGGCAGCTGCTCACTCTAGGCCGCGGTGTGTGACGCTTTGTGTTTCGTTGTGAAAGTGAAACTAATTTGTTTGGTCTTTCAAAAGAGGGCACGACTACAAATCAGTGGTTATGTTGTATTTACCACACTGTTCCAGAACCGTTCAACCCAAATATTCAATGTGTGCAGCACATTTTACGGAGGACTTTTTCCTGATCCTGGGAGAGTAGACTACAATGCCGGCTTGTTCTAAATCACAGCCTGTAAGTAGTTTTCATATTTAAAGAATTTGCCACTGACGATTCAAACGCAGTGTAGAGTAGCACTTGTTGTTTTGTCATTTCTCTGATCACAAATGCAGGCATGGTTTTATGTTTATGCGGCGCGATTCAATGCAACGTGTAAAAAGACAGTATAAATAATTATAATCAGTAATTATGTCCCCAATGGATGCAACAATTGCCTCATATGTAATGGGTTATGTTTTTGTTCTCGCTTGCTCCCATCACAGTATGGTAAGCGCTGTAAAATGTCCGTCACACGCTTGAGGTATTCAGCAAAACACAACACACTGGATAGCTGGCCAATCGATCACACCTCGCTTTTCAGACTGATGAGCTTTGTACAAATCGGCGCGTTTCAGAAAGGCGGGCATAGAGGAGAAACAATAATAATAATAGAAAATAATGTGTTTTGAACTTTAAACCGCATATAAACATTTCATTACACCAAATACACAAAAAAAATTATCTTTTAAAAAAGCATCATATGACCCATTAACTTTTCTCTAAAATGCCACAACTTAAATATGTCTCAAAACCAAATAAAGATTTCCAAACTAAAAAATTACTTGCTTTATTCTATGACATGCAACAACAATCAGCGTGAATAATCAAATAAATGCTTCCACAAAATCTAATAACATTAAAGTAATTTACAGGACCATTGTATATAAATATGACAAGACAATAAAAAGAACCTTGATTTACCTCACTGAAGAGCTATGGCATGCTACTCTTTTTTATTTATTTTTTTTACATTTTTTTTACATTTTCCTCGGAAATAAAGATCTGTAATAAAGAAGCCAACAAACTAACCACAGATACATTCCAATTATTTTATCATGACTTGACAGCTTTGATAAAACCTGATCCCCGGGTGGGGTTGTGAATCTGGTATTTGGGTCAGCTGTGAACAAAAGATTACTAGCGATAAATAGGACAATCTGAGTGATGATGTAAAAGAATATCATAACTTCAGCATGGCCTGGTGCGAATATTATTCTCGACATCCCCTTTAAGACGGCTCAGTCCAGAAGGCTGGATTTCTATGTATAGAAACAGGAAGTAATTTGTTAGTTTGAAGCTGTCATACTGTTCTATACCATTCACCGTAATAAGTGTGAATGAAAACACATGGAGCCTGAGAGCATCTTTCTCGCTACTTTCAAAATCAAGCAAATGTTAAAGCCGCACATTAAAATTCAAGACTTAACGTGTTCAAGGAGCATGTCATCTCCAACAAGTTATTATCTGCCAGGTACATGATGAACAAAGTCACTTATAGAAAAATCTCGGCTCAAAATAAAGCCTGTGAATCTCACTGGTGGCTCGTTCAAAGCTCTCGACATTGAGCCGCTGTCACTTTGATTTGGTTCAGACTTCTGAGGCTGTAGGCGTCCCACATTATGACATCAGACAGCGTTGTTCATTCATTCCCACTGTTGTCGTATGAATGCGGTTTGAATCAGGCTTGTAAAAATCAGATTTCATGTGAACAAAGTCTCAGCATGTTGCTGAACGTGTTCTGGAGTGTTCTTGCCTGTGACTTATAAAGTGTGCTTGCGATACTAGGCGTGTGTGATTACGGAGTGCGTTCAGGTGTGCGAAAGGCCTCCCGCTTGTGCCTGCGGCTTTCTGCAGGTCATTCATATTCATTAACGCCGCCAGGAGAAGCTTTGTGAACTGAAGGGCTGTTCACCTGCCTGATTACTGCTCGGGAAGAATAAAAGAAAAAGAAGAAAGAGGAGCGGGATCAGGGGTTCTGGATCAAGACGGTAATTAGAACTGTGAGATTTGACCAGATTAGCACAATCGCTCGAGCTGATAACCTATCGAAAAGCACATCAGTGTGCAAATGAGACCGTTTTGTCCAAGGAGGCAAGAAAGAAAAAAAACACAATAATGAGAAAATATTCAGTATGATAACAGTAAAACAATAGTACTATAGTGAAGTGACATGTGGCCAAGTATGGTTACCCATACTCGGAATTAGTGCCCTGCATTTAACCCATCCTAAGTGCACACACACAGCAGTGAACACACACACACACCGTGAACACACACCCAGAGCAGTGGGCAGCCATTTATGCTGCGGCGCCCAGGGAGCAGTTGGGGGTTTGGTGGCTTGCTCAAGGGCACCTCAGTCGTGGTATTGAAGGTGGGAGAGAGCGCTGTACATTCACTCCCCCCACCTACAATCCAAATGAAATACGAGATCAAACAGTGAGATCAAATAGATAATTATTAATACCGTTTAACATTTATAATATGAAAACATTATATTTTATAATATTAGATTGTTTTTATAAAAAATTTTTTAGGAATGAATGAGGATATACATCTATAAAATACACAAATTTAATTTTAATAAATATGATAAAATTTTATATTTATATAAAATAAAGGAAATAGATTGGAAAGATATCATACATATAAAATGCACAATATAATTTAAAAACATATTGCATTATATTATATCTATATTATATTATATTAAGCAATATTTTATTCTCTTTGAAAAGATTAACTCCTGGGGGGTGGAAAAAAATTGTAGGTCAGAATGAAGAACAAAGACAACTAAGATACAGACAACTAGACACAAATGAAGCAAAACACAAGGCAATTAGCTGAAATGGGGTAATGGGGATGAGATTTGCTCACTTCATTTAATGGTAATGGAGGGAATGGAGAAATAAAATGTTGCTACAGTGGATGGTGGAAGAGGAGCAGTGCTGTACCTCAGAGAGAGAGAGTAGTCCAAGCGACTGGTCTCGCTGTTTCGTACCAAATAACTGCACTCCTTACAGAGGGTCAGCAGAGACTCGGCCTCTGAGCGCGAGAGAGCACCGTGATACCATCTGAAAGACAGCATGCATGCAAAGAAAGAGGTCAGCAAATCATAACAAAAGTCATTAACCTATAAATCTTAAAGGTACAGTAACAAAAACAGCTCATTTAATTCTAAGGGTCAAAGAGGATAGAAAATGTTCCTAAAAAACTAAATCAACTGTTTAATCATACTAAATCATACTTCAAATGTGTTGAATATGACACCTGTAAATATTTTGTGAGTGAGCGTGTGTTTGTGACTGTCGTGGCATGTTCCCCTGTGAGACCCCAGCTGCCGTCTGATGTGTCTGGGGAATTTTGTTTCCTGAACAGCAAGGCAAGGCAAGGCAAGTTTATTTTTATAGCACATTTCATACACAATGGTAGTTCAATGTGCTTTACATAAAAGAAAAGAAAAAACAATAATCACAACAATAAAACAGGGAATTTAAAAACTTTGAAAATTATATTTAAAAAAAAATTGATTTAAGAGTTTTAAAATGAATTTAAAACAGTTAAAAATAGAAAATACATAAAATACAGTGCAATCAGTTCGGACATCGGACTAATTGAGTGGGACTAAAAAACAGCTGACTAATTTGCAGCAATATTTTGGATGCACTTGACTGCGCTTTTTAATGGCTTAACCATGCACACCGCCCCCATAAATCATATTCTCATAGCACTAAAATAATAATACACTAGGTTGGCGTTCCCAAAAGTACGAGACGTCGCAGTGAGAGCATCAAGTGCCTTGAAATTGTCACCATTAACTCCCCCTCATGTCGTTCCAAACCTGTATGACTTTCTTTTGTCTGAGAAACACAAAAGAATAAAAATAGCTTGATGTTTTGGACCCCATTGACTTAAACTGTACAGTTGCAACATTCTTCAAAATATCTTCTTTTGCATTCCACAGAAGAAAGTCATTCATACAGGTTTAGCACAACATGAGGGTGAGTAACTGATGACAAGAATTTCATTTGAGGCCACGAGATGCATTATGGGATAGCAATCTAATTGCGGTATTTTTAGCTTAGCAGTCTCTGTTCCTCTCTTAATTTTTTCTTCAAACCTCTAATGGTTTGTGGTGCGTGTTGGACGTACACTTGTTTCTCCAGGGGCAGGGTGGGATCCACTCTCTCTCCGATCATGGAATGAGGATCGCTGGGCTTGCGTAGCTTCATACTGCCTGTGGCTGGCAGAGGCCTGGAACACCTCAGGCGCTCTGTGGGAGAACAGGAACGGTCCCACTCAGCACCCTCAAACTGCACTGCATGGGCACAGGGAGAGAGAAAAAGACTTAAATTCAATGTCAAACAGCAGTACAAAAGTGACTGAAAAAGTTGTTTGAAAAATCTTTTTTTAGGTTTTATAACATTGTGTAAAATATCTAGGAATGACATGACAAAACAATAAAACTCGATCATGATCATCTCAGATTTAGGGTTCACATGATGAATAGTTTGTGGCATAATGTGAATAAAGCTGACAATTGTCATTGTTCAATTGACAATTATCTTGTTGCACGGGGTTGAGCCACCTATTGTGAAATGTCATCGGTCGAAAATCCTGTTTCATAAATCTGATATTAAACACCAGATATGTTTGTCACATCATGCCTGGTTAGGATAGTTAACACAGCAGGAGGAGTCTAAACCAGAACAGCAAAGAGTAACAAAATAGGAGGGTTGTAGGAAATTAAGGTGGCACATTTATAACACAAACGTACTAGGGTTCAGAGCCAAATAACATAATGTGAAAAAAGACCTGCTGATCCAGAAAAGGGGTGAAATCAAACTCAAGTATCAAACCGAGTGTGAAAACTAGGGATGCATAAGTTTTCAGCACCTTATCAGTTATCAACTGATATTTTTAAATGTATTGGTAGATTTATCGGTAGATAGGTATTTATTTCTACATGCTCATTTCTCATATTTTTACATTTAGATTATCGTTGCCACCCCTAATTCAACTGTGCTGTTAAGTGTGGACACTAGGTATGCACAATTTATCTGTACCTAATTGGTTATCTGCCAGTATTTTTATTTTTTTATCGGTAGGGTGGATATTTCATTCTACATACTAATTTCTTGTGTTTTTACATTTAGTAGGGATGCACTCTATTATTAGAACGTTATCGGAATCGATATGAAAAATTATGCTGATATGACGAATAACATGTGCTCAAAGTGTGCTAGCGATAAAATCACATCAGCAGTATGGTCATTCTTAAAGGGGTCATATGATGTGATTTCAAGTTTTCCTTTCTCTTTGGAGTGTTACAAGCTGATTGTGCATAGATAAGATCCCTAAAGTTGCAAAGACTGAAGTCTCAAATCCAAATAGATATTCTTTATGAAAGTTAAGAGTCTGCCACGCCTACCTAAAACGGCTCGTTTCTAACACGCCCCCACATATCTACCTCACTATGTGGAAATATTAGCATAATGCGGCCCAAATGTGCACGCAAAGAAAGAAGGCGCGGTTTCAGTAACCGCAGTTAGTGTTGAAGCAGCATGTCAGGATACGCTGTGTGTTTCTAGTTCGGAAAGCAAAAGTACTTTATTTGGCCTTCCGAAAGTAGATGTAATCTTTAAGATTACTTACAACAGAACAGCAATGCATTTTATGGACGACCGTTTCTTGAACCTAGGAGAGGAGGTCATTCTGATTTTTGCTATGACAATCTGGTGCTTCTGAGTCAGCTACTGTTTTGTTATTTGTTTAATTATTTTCTATTGACTGTTCAAATGCGAGTTTTGCGCATCGTGTGTGTGTGAGAGAGAGAGACAGGGTCATATCACAGTGGATTCAGCTGTCTTAACCATGGCTTGTGTGCTAACACATACCAGCTTCATCACTGTCTGTCACGCGACTCTGTTTCCCTTTTCGGGCTCTGTCTTTACATTTATTTGGAAAGCTGAAGCTTGCGAATGGTAAGGGGCGTTACATTTCCGACAGTGCTTGTGGTGTTCGGCCAATCACAATGGACTGGGTCAGTTGGCCAATCAGAGCAAACTGCGCTTGTCGGAAGGATGGACTTTGTAGAAAACTAAGCGTTTGAGAGGCGGGGCATATAGGACCTACATTAATGTACAGTATTTGAAAAATAATGTTTTTTTTTTTTACATTAACGCATGTCAACATATTCTGTTACACTAAATAAACAAAATAATGATCTTTAAAAAAAGCATATGACCCGTTAAAGCAAACTTTTGCCTGAATGATGATTAGATTCACTTCATTTTGATTCACCGCATTTAATCTGAGAATGCAAGTACATAAGACCCTGTCGTTTGTACATAAGTAAACCGTTACTAGCACTTTACAGCAGCAAGCCTCCCCCGTGTCCTAATGCCATCCATTAAGGGCTTTTATTTATTTGGGGGACGTTAGGGCCAATTGTATAAAAATAAAAGTAAAATAACACAAATAACCAGTTTAACATTGAGTTTCTGATAATAAAGCTGTATTTTAGTTCATATAATCCGAGTATACTTTTGATTTAAAGGTCAGAAGGTCTTGCTTGCATGAATACAAAATCAGAACTTATACTTGGAAATGAAATATTTTTATACATTATATAAAGATTTTATTCATTAGGGCAATATATTAACGGATTATGAAAACATACACGAGCCTAAAAGTTTTGGTTTTTTTAATGGCTTGTTTTCTTTAAGATTAGTTTTGTTGGTGATTTTTTATAGTTATTTTCAAATGTTTCAAACGTACGCTCATTATAAAAATAACTTTATAATTTTTTATTCAGTTCTAACAAAACTAACCAAAATTAAAAAATAATTTGTTTATAATCTCTGCACAGGAGAGACTAGGTGTTGTTTCCAAACCAAAGGAAATATATCAATCGTCATGGTTTAATCGCCTAAATGAGTTGAAAAATAATCGGCAAAATCCAATATCATTGCCAGCCCGAAGATTATTTTTGGGCGGGGGTCATCTAACGGTCATTTAGTTAATCTCACAAATACTGTTATAAATTTTTTCATACCCATTACAATGTTTTGATGTCTTAATTTACTTTTAAAATGATTGATTTTAGTTTTTAGTCTTTTATAATTACAATATCCACCATTTATAGGTGATCAATCACAAAATGGAAATAATTATCGCCATATCTGTATCTCCTAGTGTTATTTTAGTGTCATTTATATATGTTATGATATTTATTGATATTTCGAATTAGCTTTTATTTTCAGACTATTTAAATTTTAGCATACGTTTTTAATAATTTTTATTGCTTTTTTGTCATTTTATTATTTTTTGTATTTTTTTTTTTTTCTCTTAAAGGGGTCATAGGATGCTGCTGAAAAGAACATTATTTTTGTGTATTTGGTGTAATGAAATGTTTTTATGTGGTTTAAGGTTAAAAAAACATTTTTTTCCACATACTGTACATTTTTTTTTCTCCTCTATGCCCCGCCTTTCTGTAACGTGTCGATTTTTACAAAGCTCATTTGTCTGAAAAGCGAGGTGTGCTGTGATGGGCCAGCTATCCAGTACGTTGTGATTGCCCGAATTCCTCAAGCGTGTGACGGAATGTTACGCCCCTTACCTTTCATGTCGCACCCCATAAACTTAAAACCATGGCTGCATTTGTGATCGGAGAAATTACAAACACCAAGCGCTACTCTACACAACTGTTCAAAACTCACTTTTGAATCATCAGTGGCAAATTCTTTATATATAAAAAACGTACTTACAGTCTGTTAGTCAGAACAGCTGGCATTGTAGTCTTCTCTCCCAGGATCAGTAAACAGTCTTTCATAAAATGTGCTGCACACATCTGATATTTGGGTTGAAGTGTTCTGGAAAAGTGTTGTAAATACAACCGATTCCAAAAACGGGTGGACAAGGGCATGTTTACCACTGTGTGGCATCCCCTCTTTTTTTTTATAACAGTCTGCAAACGTCTGGGGGACTGAGGAGACAAGTTGCTCAAATTTAGGAATAGGAATTTTGTCCCATTCTTGTCTAATACAGGCATCTAGTTGCTCAACTGTCTTAGGTCTACTTTGTCGCATCTTCCTCTTTATGATAAGCCAAATGTTTTCTATGGGTGAAAGATCTGGACTGCAGCTGGCCATTTCAGTACCCGGATCCTTCTACGCAGCTATGATGTTGTAATTGATGCAGTATGTTGTCTGGCATTGTCATGTTGGAAAATGTAAGGTCTTCCTTGAAAGAGACGACGTCTGGATGGGAGCTTATGTTGTTCTAGAACTTGGATATACCCTTTCAGCATTGATGGTGCCTTTCCAGATTTGTAAGCTGCCCATGCCACACGCACTCATGCGACCCCATACCATCAGAGATGCAGGCTCTGAACTGAGCGCTGATAACAACTTGTGTTGTCCTTGTCCTCTTTAGACCGGATTACATGGCGTCCCAGTTTTCCAAAAAGAAAATTGATTCGTCTGACCACAGAACAGTTTCCACTTTGCCACAGTCCATTTTAATGAGCCTTGGCCCAGAGAAAACGCCTGCGTTTCTGGATCATGTTTAGATATGGCTTGTTTTTTGACCTATAGAGTTTTAGCCAGCGATGGCGAATGGCACGGTGGATTGTGTTCTCCGACAATGTTTTCTGGAAGTATTCCTGAGCCCATGTTGTGCTTTCCATTACAGTAGCATTCCTGTATGTGATGCAGTTCCGTCTAAGGGCCCGAAGATCACGGGCATCGAGTATGGTTTTCCGGCCTTGACCCTTACGCACAGTGATTGTTCCAGATTCTCTGAATCTTTTGATGATATTATGCACTGTAGATGATGATACCTTCAAACTCTTTGCAATTTTTCTCTGAGAAAATCCTTTCTGATATTGCTCCACTATTTTTCGCCGCAGCATTGGGGGAATTGGTGATCCTCTGCCCATCTTGACTTCTGAGAGACACTGCCACTCTGAGAGGCTCTTTTTATACCCAATCAAGTTGCCAATTGACCTAATAAGTTGCAAATTGGTCCTCCAGCTGTTCCTATATGTACATTTAACTTTTCCGGCCTCTTATTGCTACCGGTCCCAACTTTTTTGGAATGTGTAGCTGTCATGAAATCCAAAATTAGCCAATATTTGGCATGACATTTCAACATGTCTCACTTTCAACATTTGATATGATATCTATATTCTATTGTGAATAAAATATTTTATGAGATTTGTAAATTATTCCATTCCTTTTTTACTCACAATTTGTACAGTGTCCCAACTTTTTTGGAATTGGGTTTGTACAACTTAACCACTGATTTCTAGTCGTGTCCTCTTTTGGAAGGCCAAATTAAGTAGTTTCGCTTTCACAACGAAACCCACAGCGTCACACACGGCGGGCGAGGGTGAGGAACGGCCGGAGGGCTTGAGAAAGGCACGGCCGGCGGATTCGATGAAGGAACGTCCAGCGGGCTTGCGGCAACCATATGTGAGACCACATGTGATGACCTTCGTCCACGGGGGAGAAGCCGATCCTTGGCGAATCCACAGCGCGAAGTTGAGTATTCCCTGCGCGACCACACAGATCAGCTCTTAGGCATGAAGAATCGATACCGTCCTCTTTTGGAAGACCAAACAAAGTAGTTTCGCTTTCACAATAAACACACAGCGTCTTCACGACATGGCAGCAGCAACAATACTACAGCGAGAATAAAAGTTACGCCTTCTTTCTTTGCATGAACATTTGGGCGGCGTTATGCAAATCTTCCCACATAGTGACTTAGAAATGTGGGGGCGTGTTTAAACGAGGCTTTTTAGGAGGGCGTGGACAAGTCTTAACTTTTATATAGAATAACTCTTTGGATTTGAGACTTTAGTCTTTGCAACTTTACAGATCTTTATGCACAAAGAGCTTGTAACACTTCAAAGAGAAAGGAAAAATTGGAATCGCATCATATGACCCCTTTAACTTAATTATTTATTTCATTTTAGCTTTAGTAATATTGTTACAACTTAAACTTCTGTTTAAACTTTCGTTTAAGTAAAAAAATTTTATCTAAAATTTATATCAGTTTGCTTCAGTTTTATTTCAGTTAATGGAAATATTTTTTTTAAGTTATATTTATGGACTTTTTATGCCTTTTTTTTTTAATGAGACAGGTGGAGAGCTGACAGTAAAGCATTGGGTGGAGAGAGGGGAGCGGGATCGGCAAAGGACCTCGAGACGGGAATCGAACTCAGGAACTCATGTCGGCGCACTAACCACAAGGCTATCGGCGCTGACAATGAAAACAATTTTTCATAGTTTTAGTTAACAATAACAACACTGATATCAGCTCGAATTGTAATATGGTGTCATCCCTAGTGAAAACATAACTGAAAGACAGAACTGACCTCATGCAGTCATCACATGCTACTGTGATGAGAGCAGCACTGAGTGGGAGTGATTTAAATCATATGGGAAGCAAACGGGAGGTTTCTAGCAAAATAGTGAATCAGCGAGCTGGACAGATGCAGGACACTGGAGGGGCAGCAGTGGGAAGGGGTTAAAGTTCACCTTGCTCGCCACAGATGGGCTCCTCCTCCAGCTGTCCGACCGGAGAAGGCCATGGCAGCTCGGTCAGATCTTTCATATCTATGTCGGCGCAGAGCGAGCGAGTGATGCAGACAGTGAAAGACAGAGAGAGAATGGTGAGAAACCGAGATAACTGAGAAAAGATATGTTCACACATTGCTTATCAGGCAGGAAATGCAATGCGAGAGCTGACTCAACATCTAATTACCATCTCAATCCTATAAATCTCATTACCAACACATATATACACACTCAAACAGGAGCCATTGGGATGTATTAAAGCTAGATATGCACATTTCACTGCTTTTGAATTCCAATACTTTCAGAATAAATACCGAATCCCATTAAGAACTTAATTGATGATGTACGTATGTGCCACTAAACAACAAAAGGTATGGTCCAAAATTCATCTTATTCTCAGATTATTTTAGGAATTGGTTTTAATTAGCTATCTATTTATCAAGCTAGAACAGGTTAAAACTTCAAAAAGTAAAATTATCGGCCCAAAAACTCACATTTGGGCATCCCAATTGTCTAAATTCCAACTCACACACTTACGTGGGGCGTCTTGTAACACATACAAGCACATCACACTCTCAAACAGGATTACAAGATGAAGAATAGGTCAAAGGGGAGGTGTGTGACATCTTTATAAACAGACCACCATCCGACACCTCCACCCCCTTCATCGCGCCCTCTCAAAAGAAACCACGACGGGGTGATGTTTGGAAAAAGAAACAGGCGGGCCCATACGTCCCCCCACTGACTGGTGAATTATTGAAGACAGAATGTCACAGACTCTTTCGCCCCACTCCCTGTGCATTATTGATGCCTGGCGTGGTACAATGGTCCCATCTGGAGAACCAGAATCAGAGAGTGGACCCGCTAATCCTCCTTCAAACCCAGCTAACCCTCTAAATAATCATCTTAATTCCACCAATAATGCAGTTGATTTCGCAAATAATCCAGCATAATTCTTAATGAACCAACTGAAGTGACTAACCATGTAGATAAACTATACTACACACCTTATCATCTAAGTGAAAGAAAAAAAGAGATACATATACACACACACACACACACACTGACATTACTGATAATGATAATAAAACAAACCATATAAAATACACACACATATATACACATCATATACACACATATCTACAACACACACATATATATATACATATAAAAATCAGGGAATATGCTATTAATCATATATTTGTAAATTAGTTATTGAAATGCAACTATTGAAATTATTTGTAATTATCGAAATGTAAAATATTGTCATACACATACACTGATATTAGTGAAACATAAATAAAAAACACAAATTGAATTTAAATAAATCAATATATTCTGTTGTGTTAAAATTGTATTGTTTATAATAAATAGAAACCCAAAAATGTTGTACATAATATAAATATCTGGGAATATGTTAGTAATAAACTGTAAAAGTAAAAATCCTACTGAAAATATGATTTTATATATATATATATTATATATATATCTATATATATCTATATATATATACACACACACACTATATACATACCACAGCCCAATATTAAGATAATCTGACATATATATTTTTATTCAATATTTGTTAAAATTTCCTTGCTTTTTTATAATACATTTTAAAGTACTTAGTTTTATTTGTTTATTTATTCTATTGGTTACATTAAATATAGTAGTTTTTTATTATTATTCGTTTTAATTTGATTTTTATATATTTGAAATATTCATATATACTCATTTCATTGTGACATTTCTATATACACCTAATAGATCTATACAGACAGAGATTTACATACCTTCTTGTCTAACTCTATAGACCCACAGGTGCACATGCACAACCATCCACTCTGGCTTGAGACATTCCTGGTCCTTAACTGTATGACTGTAATGCTCTACATTAACTGTACCATCACTCCTGTGGTTCCAGCATGCCTGTCAGACACAGTCAGGCAGACAAAGGGCAGCGCATCAGTGCCTGTTAGCGGGCCTGCAAAAAAAAACCACACCGAAGGGCGACAGCCACCCACCACAAAGGTCATCTCTGGGCTACAATATATCAAGCTGGGACAGAGGGCCACACCATTCATACATTACTACTAAAGTACAAAGCTATAGCGAAATCCGTCTCTGGCTAGAAATGTACAGAGACGGCAGATTACTATAAGTGCGAGAGCTCATCTGGAATAACAAAAGCCTCATTTGAGCATGTAATAAAAAGAAACGATATTACATCACTGCAAAACTGTGATTAAGTCTCAATTTGCACAATAGATGTTATTACCGAAGGTGCAAACAAACTCAATGCGTTTTATGCTTTGGTAGAATTTTATGTCAGCCGTAAAACCTCATCTGGTGGATTTTTTTTCTTGGTGTCTGGATTCAATTAACACATGTTGTGGCATCTAACGTGCACAGATTTTATTGCCAATGTGACAATTAAGGCTGGGAGAAACAGCTAAGTAGATCTCAATATTTTGCAGCCATTTTACAATATTCAAAATATATCTTGATAATCACAATAAATACCTAATTACAAGGTAAGTTTTTGTATTGTTTTTCACTAAAGTAACAAAAAAGAATATTTATTCATTCAGTCCTGCGTATTACATATCATATATAAAGTATTGATTTTTTTTCATATAATATATATATATATTATATAAAAATCAAATCGGCAATTAGTGTGAAATATTTTTTTACTGTCCATTACTAAAATGTTTATACAATATTTCTGACTATATATATATATATATAGATCGGAGGTAATATTTCATAAATATAATAATGTAATAATATATACAATATTTACCTCACATTAACCCTTGTTTTTTTCCCTTATAAATAAATAAAATAAATATATATATATATATCATAGATATTATATAATATATATATAAATACATTTTTCCTCTTAAAAATTGAAAGATTCAGCGCATTTAAACAAAGGGCCAACATTTTAGTGTTATAATTGACCTCTTCACCAAGTCATTGTGAATATCATATAATTTTATTTATATTTCCCACACAGAGACTGTCTATTGGTCACACTGACAAATAAAGTTAACATGCCATTTACCTCAATTATTGTTCTTGTAATTACCGGAAAACAGTACTAAGAAAATCCCATTTCTCCCCTTTCATTACATTCATCCTTTTACGCTCCACTGTCTAAGCTTTTGATCTTCTGTAAACCACTTACCGCCCTCTTTCCTCTCTCGCTTTCATTTTTCCTCCTAAGTGAGATGATATTCCCTCTTCTATCCCCCCCGCATGTATTTCTCCCTCTCCTGCCTCAGTGTATTTGCGCGAGAGCGAATAACCAGGACATGCCTGTCATTCTGTCCCAAAAGAAAAAAAAAAAAAAAAAAAAAAAAAAAAAAAAAAAAAAAAAAAAAAAAAAACAAAAGAGAAAAAGAGAGCGAAAGAGAGGGAAATAAATTGATATAGGAGCCATTCTCGTTTCCCTCGGGCCTGCTTACAGTGGCTTGACAGACCCGGGAAACGCGAGCCACAACTTTCTCTCTCTATTTCACTCACACCAATCATGTTCCCTCAGCAGCCCTTCCAGCCAAACCAAATCCTCCACACAACTGATCCAATGGCACTTCGGTTTGAGCCAAAGCCCTCCAAGAAAAGTTTTAAAGGGGACACATTCAAAAATACATCTATTATACATCCACAAAGATTTCATGCACAATCCTTCATTCTGTGACTCCTTTAAACCCCAAAACCAAGTCAAGAACACATACAAGCCTTGATGGACAAAATGACGGACAGCTACACCAGAGTTCAAATCCTCTATTAGTGTGACTGGATGATCTACAGTCAGTGGTGCATTGCTGAATACATCTCTGCGGTTGATTAGCGTGGTAATGAGTGTAGAGAGGCTTGAGGGACGTGCCGGGCTGCCGTGTGGCTTAAGGGATTGTGGTAATTGAGTGGACAGTGACAGCTTTGCAATGGCCTAATTAAGACTCACTGGACTGGGGCCAAGATTTTACCGTCATAATCACACTTTTAACAACCGAACCGAGATGGAAAATGGAGCTGAAATTCAAATAAAACTAAACCATCTGTTGTGAAGTCATGTCATCATAGAAGAAAAGGAGTCTGGGACATGTTTTATATGACATTACACTGAAAGATCGCACTAAAAAGCATGGCAAACAGCTGTGAAAATGTTCTTTTTCCCTGAGGGACACTTATGTTAGTAAGTTTTGCTACTAAGACTATATGGTAATGACCACTATTATGATTGTCTAACTGCTTAGAATGTGAAATTAGCAACAGCACTGCCATCGTGAAAACAAATTAAAATTTTATTTTTTCCCTGAGGGACACTTACGTTAATACGTTTTGCTAATTTACCTTTAAGACTATATGCTAATAACTACTATTCTGAATGGTTAAATTCTTGTGAAATAAGAGTAATACCACACTGTAATACCACAGTGAATTCTTGAAAGACAAGTTTTTGTAGCTTAGCGAGCTGCTTTGACATCTTATGCAGTAGCATGCTAACTGAAACGTAACCTAGTAAGTGATTTAGAACACTCTAGGCATGCAAAAAAGTTTGAATACTACTGGACAAGAGACAATTTTTCATGTTAGCATGTTGCTAAGCTAATAACCCAATACTTTCTTAAGTTTGACTATCACACAAATTTTGCATAAAACAGTCTGTTTTTAATTAAATTCAACTACTACTTTATTACAAAGCGAAAAATAACCAGTCAAAATTTCTCTCAACTCACCATTTTGGATGGATTTTTCGCATTATTTTTTCCCTCAAAACAAGTTCAGAGCAAACTCCACCCTACAGCCAAATTGAAAGATTTCATTGGTCATGTCAAAGTGCCAACTGCACAAGCACCAAACCCCTAACCCAACCTACATCTCAACATATGCATAGCGTTGGTAGCATATCTTGGCAGACAGCATTACCGTTTGTCATGATAGCGAATGCATGATTTTTCCGAACTAAATCCATGAAATCCGAATCTTTTCTTGGCAGGTGACTTCATTATTGAGGTCCTGTTTACACTAGTGAGTTTTCGTTTTAAAACTGCGTTTTTAAAATGAAAACAATCCTCATCTACACTTGTGTATTCACTGCATTTCAGAAACGTTCTCTGTCCACACTACACAACTGAAAACGCATGTCACATGACCACTCATGCAGGTACAGCAATGTGCATGATGTTATTGTTTACACAGTCATCAAGAACACGCAGAGCGAATGTGGGGGAAACGCAACTCTGGAGTTGTTTTTAACTAAAATAGGGTCTGCAGCATTTTCGAGAATCTCAGTTTAAGGGGTCGAAAACGACGGGGTAGTGTAAACGTCATGCGTAACCGCAGCAAAAGTTACGCGTTTTAAAAAGAAAATGCATGTGTAAACGTAGCCTGAGTTGACCAATGAAATCGACTGCACTCTTAAAAATAAAGGTGCTTTCAAAAGGTTCTTCACAGCGATGCCATAGAAGAACCATTTTTGGTTCCACAAAGAACCATTCAGTCAAAGGTTCTTTAAAGAACCATCTCTTTCTTGCGTTTTTGTAATCTGAAGAACCTTCTTTCGCCACAAAAAATCTTTTGTGAAACAGAAAGGTTCTTCAGATGTTAAAGGGTTCTTTATGGAACCATTTAGACAAAAAGGTTCTTCTATGGCATCGTGAAGCACCTTTATTTTTAAGAGTGTGTGAGGCAGGTTTGTGGTTAACTGGCTTAGGGGCAAAAACAATTATTGCCTTTCTGTGGAGAATACATGTGATGCTGCTTTAGGCTACTTTTACATGACAACGATGTGCTAAAAATGGAAAAGTCTTTCCTTTGCGTTTTTCACGTACAGACAACAATGTAAAAACAATCCACTTTCACACAGATTCGCAAAAAACACTGTATTATGCACTCCAGGCCAGTAGTTGGCGATGTCGCTTTGTAAACAAACACTACACGAACATGTAATAAGCAAGCACATGACATCACCATTTTCACAAATTCACATTTTGAGCGGATAATGGTGTAGTTTTCAAAAGTTTGCATTTTCAGGCACCCAAAACACTGTTGTTGTGTAAATAAATGGCCAAAACGCATTTCAAGTTTTCAGCTTTTAGTTGAAAATTATATAGCCATTTCACTTTGGCAAACAAAACGTAATGAAATTAATGTTTCACCTATAGTAACTAGGGGTACAACGGTTCTCGACACACAGTTTGGCATACACTAGGACCGTGGTTCAACTTAAATCTGACAATGCATCTGTAATGCTGCGAGTGCTGTATGCTGGAATAACTGTCATTTATAGCGCAGGTGAGACCTGAACAGCACACGTTGCTATCTGTGTTTAAACTAAACTCATTTAAGCCTTGCCAGTTTAAATATTAAAGAGCCAGAAGATGCGAACTCGCGAGAACTCGCGCGCAAATATTAAGCTCTCTTTGAAGTATTGTGCTTGAATGGACAAATTCCCACAAAAATTATGTAAAAATGCCCGTCTTGGTGGGTATCCTATAGCAGACATAGTCGGCTGAAAAAACAGTATCAGTGCGTTCTCTTAAAGTGACAGCACTTTCTTAAAGTTAATTAAACCGCAACAACACGAAAATCACTCACTGCTCTTGATTGAATAACTTTTGTAACTTTAATAAGGAATCATTTTTAATTCATACAGTTAAATATGCAATGTAGCTTTACATTTGATTACTTTATTCAATTTCTGTACCTAAAAACTGTTAGACCTCCCTAAAAAACCTGAAATGCACTGTTTATTTTATTTGTATCTTTGCTCTATTGCATTTATTTGTGCTGTTACTTCTAGTTAGATTATTTGTTCTTATTTTCTTTATTTTTATTTGACAATATAGTTTTGTCCCTAAACATAGCACATACCGAACCGCACCGAAACTCTAAAACCGTGATACAAACCGAACCGTGAGTAAGTTGAACCGTTGCACCCCTAATAGAAACTGAGCATCTGATAGGCTGAAGATTTTGAAATGATCCAATCACAGCCCATTTCTCAAATTGAAAATGGCTGTATATGTGCTAAAGATGCTTTAATGTGTCCTTCAGTCTCTCTGTCCCCCTCAGCTCATCCCGCTCTCAATCCAGTCGTCTTTTTCCCTCCGTTCTCCCCTGAGTGTGATAATCACCACTGCTGGAGGGGTAGATGGGGGAGGAGGTAGATGGAGATGCCCCTGCACCCCTGCGGTGGTTTATCAGCCCGAGTGTGTCAGCACTGCAGGAGGACAAACATGTCAGAGCTGAAAGGGTGAGAGAAGGAGGGAGGTTGAAGGAGAGAGGAGGTGTCAGCGTGTGACTGATTGCAGCCCTCCATTCACAAGGCTATAGCCCCCTCCTCACCATCACCCCCGTCTCTGCACACAAATCTCTTCACTCACACTAAAACACACAAGTGCTTTCAGCATTGCTATTCAGAGGTGGAGCTGTGCAGCTACTAGAAAATGTCCAAAAAGATACAAAGATTGGACAATTGACTAGTTAATCTTAACAAAGGTCTCCATTTCCAAAACATTAATTATCCAGTCATCTATAAAACTGGCCTCAAATCAGTAGTATATGAAATATTCAACTTAAAACCCATTTTACTTGTAAAATGGCACATTTATAATCAACATATACAATATTCAACTATTTAATAATATTGATTTTCATTTGCACCATCGAAAATTTAACCCCTCACCTAAATCTTGCAGTTACAAGTGAACCTATTATATGGCCTTGTGGAGAAAAAATGAATTAATTCATTAATTGATTGATTGAATTAATTGAATTTTTCATTTTAAATGATGTAATTTTGTATATTTTATTTAATGTTTATTATTTATTTATTCCTTTAAAAATGGTAAAAATACAAACTAATACAATTAATAATTAATAAATTGGTACACTAAAAAGAGTAAATGTTTAAAAATGAGATGAGTGGCCCACAGAATTACTAAATTCTTTATTAATTTACTTTTGAATTTTTCTTAAATTATGGTAGTGTATATTTGGGTCGAAGACGAAAAATGGTTTAAGTATAAAAACATTAAGTGTAGTACTGCTTTAAATTGTTGTTGTTTCCCCCCAAAAATTAAAAGGTTTTCTGTTTAATTTAATTGCAATTTTGTTTTTGTTTTTCTGAGCAATAAATAAATATCATACTGTTTTCCCTGATTTACAGAAGAGACCCACTAAAATGTCATTCAGTGTAACAATCTCATCAGGCATATTTACAACAAAAATCAATATATGACATATTAAAAAATGAATTACTTTCACTCCAAATACTAATTAGTGTTTGTAATTTTACATTTTTAAAATTTTCCACTATCCTAGGTTTTGCCCATTTGTCAGTAAGAATTGTTTTCTCATTTAAAACCAATAAATTTATATCAATTTATTCTTTTATATATTTTAATATGTACACTTCAGAATAAGCATGTTTGAATTTTTAAAGTTACACTGAATGACAATGTAACATTATTATCCAAAAACTTATTTGAAACCTTAAAAATAGACACTTTACTTACATTTAATGTGCTTTCTATGGACATAAAATCACTGTCCTTCATTTATATTTACTTTCTCTTATTCAAAAAAAAACTCATTAATAAATTGGTAATACAAAATAAAGCGTACAAGAAATAAAAATAAGTCAAAAAATTAACTTACACAAATGAAAAGATGGCACTGTGGAGACCAGTCACCTACAGAATGAATGAGCGAATGGACACATGAATAATGAACTAATATACATAAATGCATTCTTCATTAATTTACTTTTGAATATTTCTTATTACTTATTTTCATGTGTATGTATTTTTATAATTTATTCATTCAAAAATGTATTTTTTAAAAAATTAATTAATAAATTGGTACAGTAAATATATTAATAAAAAAGATACAATAAATAATTTTGAAAACCCTGAAATTTATGACCATTTCCTTTTGACTAGTCGGTCTTATCAGGGTCCATCAGACCAGGATCAGATGCAATTTTATAGGGGCACTCACATAAGGAATCATGTCATATGAATTATTTTTCTTTATTTCTGTGCTACAAAAGCAGGTCGTCACATCAGCAGTTGCCACGGGCCCCTTACGCTCACTTTCTGTCTCTCAGCTAAAAATACACAGTGCTTCTGCAGCAGTAAACCATTGCCGTTTCGATGTTGGATAGTGCTGTGCTCATGGCACTGCTGACCACTGGTTCTGCTGTACTGAAGCTCAGACATGCTGAGAAAGGCCTTAATTAATGGAAAAAAGTGTGTGTTTGTGTGTTGGAGGTGTGCGTGGTGAGCCAGGCTGGGGGGATGATTTATTCCAGTGTCACCTTGACCCCTGACGCAGAGATACAGCTCAATTAAACAAGATTGGCCCCACAGCACTGCTTTCATCTACTGCCCGTGAGTTCTGCAAAACACGCACACACAAGGGGCCACATTCACTGGATCCAATAACATCCATATGGAGCGCTTTTCACCTCCCTCTGCCACCAAAAACCAAAAATGTTAATGACCTAAACCAAAATGGAGTAGCATGAAGAATTGATTCCTACAGGCTGTATTGTTTCTTCTGTGGTTCCTAATTACGGTTCTAGGCTTCTGTTTCCAAAAACACTTTAAATCATTATCCAGAGATCTATAAAACTGGCCTCAAATCAGTGGTAGATCATGAAACAGAATCAACATGAAACTGAATTCGCAATCCTTTTACTTCCATAACGTGGAGCATTTGCAAGTGAAATACGGTATTCAACAATTTAATCAGATTGATTTTCCTTGCACCTTTTTCTGCCAAAGGCAACAGTGAAAAATACTTCCCCACTAAATCCTTCAATTAAATCTTGCAGTTAGATTGGATGAATCCATTGGGTGGTGCTGTGGAGAAGTGCCATCCATATATTTAGTAATTTCTAGTAATATCTTAATTTTTTTAATTCATTTACTTTTAAGTAACTCTTAGGCTTTTTAAAAAGATATATATTTTATTTATCATTTAATTTGTATTAAAATGTAAAAGTTATTAAAAAAAAAAAAAAAAACGAAAGAATGAACAAATTAATTAATATATGGCATTCAGGATTAATGTCTTTTGAATCGTTCTTATAACTTCATTTAAATTGTATGTAAGTTATCTACATTAATTTATTTGTTGTGTTTATTCTTTTTTGTGTTAAAGCAATATAAATGTAAGCAATATAAAAAATAATACAATTAATAATTAATAGACACTGAAGACATTCTGCTCACAATTATATCCTTTTTTTACACACCCACCACATATAGATAATATATAATTATTATGCATATATTGTTTAAAAATGTAATTTAAAAGAAAGTCAGTAAGGTAAATTAATTAAACTCACAATAAGTAATAAACATTTAAATTAGAAATGTAATGCTAACTTTTGATGAAAAACTTAATGAAGCCTGAAGAATAGACAACTTTAGTTTTTTTCACAATTTTGACACATAAACCCAAGCAAGTTAAAGTGGCTAGTCTGTTTACCTGCAAAAGCCTTGGAGATGTGTTCCTTCTTCCACTCCCACGGTTGGTCGTATTCATCTGCGGGCCTCTCGTCGTCCTGCGGCAGCCTGCTCTCCCTCCCCTCCTCGGGCAGATCCGGCTGCCCTGGGACGCGCTCCTCATATGGGGTGTCATAGAGCTGGACCTCCCCTCTCCCCCAACCTCCTGCTCCACCACCAGCTCTCCTCTGCAGCTCTGCAACACCAAATAAACCAGTTATAAACTTTGTTCAACCCTAATCTGGCTCTGTTCTACGAATTTCCACTTAAGAAAAGCTGGTACTGACCCCTTAAAGGAATAGTTCACCCGAAAATGAAACTTTACTCATCCTCAGGCCGACCAAGATGTAGATGATGTTTCTTCATCAGGTTTGGAGAAATTTAGCATTACATCACTTGCTCAGCAATGGATCCTCTGCAGTGAATGGGTGCCGTCAGAATGAGAGTCCAAACAGATGATAAAAACATCACAATAATCCACACCACTCCAGTCCATCAATTAATGTCTTGTGAAGCACAAAGCTGCGTGTTTGTAACAAACAAATCCATCACCTTGCTTGATCTGTGCATATTTCTCTTCTGATTCAGACAAGATAACTTTTACACTGGAGAAAGCAATAATATGGATAAATGACTCATATTTTAGCTGAAAGCAACAGTTTAAAGTTAAAAACAAAATCTTGATGGACCCGTTTATTACAAACACGCAGCGTTTCGCTTCACAAGACGTTAATTGATGGACTGGGTGGTGTGGATTACTTGTGATTATTTTGATGTTTTTGTCTGACTTGCACCCATTTCCCTGCAGAGGATCCATTGGTGCACGTTGATGTAATGCTACATTTCTCTAAATATGTTCTGATAAAGAAAAAAACTTCATCTACATCTCGGAGTGTGAGTACATTTTCAGCAAATTATAAATTTTGGGCAGTTCGTGATCAGAATAAGTTGCAAAGTGTACCAGATTTGTGTTGATAGTCCAACGTCTGGCTTTGTAAGATTATTGACATAACATTGGGTTTAAAAGCGGATTCAGGCATCTTCTAGAAGTTTCACAGTGGCATGTGTTCATTAAAACGGTGCGAGACAGGCCGCGCTGTTAAATCAAGACACAACAATAAATCGATATGTTCCCTGGGCTCCACAGCTGGGCTCCCTCGCCTGGGCCACATTAATTATGAAAATGTCTGGTGAAGAGTGGAGGAGTATGAATCTAAAGGAGAGACAAATTGTGTTTGCACAGCTTGCAGATTTCATATGGGAGGGCTTAACAAAAAGAGAAAGAGATGCATGTGTGCGCATAGATCGAGTCAAACTCAAGGACTGGGGTCTCTCATCTCTCCTGATGTGCATTTTCATTTCCATTATCATCTCTCTCAAACAACAAGCGTTAAACAACAGGATGTCTGAATGACCTTCAAGTGCTTTTCAGCAAAAATAATAGTTGGTTAAAAGCCTATATGAAAAGAACTGCAACTACAAAATGTTTTGAGGAATATTATGCTTTCATTTTAGCTCAAGTTAGCTTGCTAAACTGTTGTCTTGAATCGGTAGATGAATGTGAACTAGCAAGACACCAGTATTACAATGGCCTACACAGATAAACCCATAACCATTTAACTGATAACTGGTACTAAAATTCTAGAATATTTTGCTTAAATAAATTTTAAATAAAACACTAATAACTAAAATCAATGGTTTTAAATACTACAAGTGAATTAGGGCATCAGGGTTATTGTTGTTAACTAAAACTAAATTAATTTAAAAACAATTTCTGTAATAAAAAAAAACCTAAATGAAAATAAGAAATTTTGCCAGGGCAACTAGTTGAATTAAAATAAGTACTAGAATAACTAAAACTTAAAAACTATATAGACAAAAAAAACTAATAAAATAAAAACAACAAAATTACTAAAACTTTTTTAAGTCAATACTAATTCCAAATAGTAAGGTCCCATATCGTCAAAACTGAAATTTCCTGGCTTTTTTCATGATTACTGAGGTATAGGGGCTATTTAACTACCATATAAGTTTCAAAACAGTCAGTCCACAGTAAAATGCACACAGCCTGCTTAAATTTCGAGCTATTTTTCACGAACCGTTGTGACTTCCGTAAAAAGTTGACGTCAGAACTACACAGTCACTGCCTTCAGTCACCACCCCGAACACCGCCCACAGTCCCACTCTCCTTTAGCCAAACACCCAGACAACATGGCGTCCATGCCATTGCTGAGCAACAACAAACATGTCGAAAATGTTAACTTTAACCACAAAACTAGATCGGCCGACCTGTAACGTTACACACTCACTCAAAGGATGGACGATCTGACAAGATTGTTACTATGAGGTGGATCACATATAACCTGTATAGTAAAGACAAACTCACCATGTCTATCTAGTCCCCTGATACTGTGTATAGATTATATATGTATATAATTTTCAATTTCAGCAGGCAACTATTTTTTACAGCTACATTATTGTTCCAGCAACAATTAATCACAACAATGTATATGCAGTTACAAATGATTTATAAATCGTCAATTTGTTGTTTTACACACATGCACACAGACATTATTTCATACACGACATAGTCGTGAGATGCAAGAAACATAGACATATGGCAAGAAATCTGTAGACGTGCCCATAACGACAAAAGACAATACTTTATTGAACCTTTTCTGATAAGTATGCGTGCTGCAAACGTGAGCATTTTTGACTATCCTTTCTGTCCAGTCTGCTCGTTTTATCGCGTTTAACCACAGCTGTCATTGGTTTTTTGTCTGGCAGTGGTAGCAGATATGCGATCAAATTTCTAATTTGAGGCTGTATTACGTCGATTCTGGCACCCAACATCACAACAAGATGATATTTTAAGCTCCTTATGTAGCCGAACCTGCGCTGGTTTGAATGGGCCGCCTCCAGTTTCCCCTTTGTTTTGCTTCCTCCAGCTAGCGCTGTGACGTCGCTGACCCTAGTTACCTGTAGTTGGCCTGGCCGTGCGTCACTCAGAAACAGGCCAATCAGAAGAGAGGCTCATGAATATTAATTAGACAGGCCAAAATCGACCTGTTCTCAGCAGAGCTCCTGAGAGAGGAGCTGTAAAAATATATTGAGATGGTTTTTGGTACTTATACCGCAAATATATATTCTTAAGGACATCAAAACCTAAAATAAAACTCCAGAAAGGTGTACAATATGGGACTTTTAACAAAAATATATATTTTAAAAAGTATATAATGATAAAAAAATAACATTGTTCGGCTTCACAGCACTATGAACAGCATGAAAAACGGAAAAGTTTACATTTAACTTGTTATTAATTTTTTTTTTAAAGATATTAACTGTTAGAATATTAAGTGTTAGAAAATAGCAAAGGAAATCTAAACATTAAACTGAGATGTTCATGTTATTTTAGTATTATTTACTTGTAACTTGGTTTATTTCAGTTAGGGAAACAAGGGAACATTTCTAATGTTCATTTAAGCTATTTAATTTAAGTTTTGAATAAGTTTATTGAATATTTACATTATTTTATTTCGACATAATATGCAAAAGCTTTACTTAACTATAACAACACTGGCATGCACAATTAAATATCTACTATTATTCAATACAATAAATTAAATTTTTTATATCAGCTAATAACCTATATGGTACTGATATATTGTGCAAACACCGTATTTAATAGACACTTTAGGTAATAAAGGACACAAATGTTGTTGATTCAAAGTTGTATAGAACTCTGAACATTCTCTTAATCTTTTCAGCACTAAATGTTAAATTACAAAGACATACATGAATTAATCACTTGAGTTTCATCCGGCGAACAGCCCAGACATAAATTATGAGAAGTGTGAAACCAAACAGACAAGACATGGGACGGACCACCTGGAAAGGAGCACTGGCATGTACATGTGTTTCAGTGAGAAAGAAAGCAAGCAGGACAGAGAAGAAACCAGGCAGGCGTACCGTAACAAGAGAAAGACAAACTTTAACCTTCACACATCCTGCTTCTATTGGGCTCCTTAGCCATCTCCATAGCGACAAAGAGGAGGCCCTGAGGGACAGACCCTGAGGTGGACGGAGAGAGAGAGCTATGGGAGCATGTGTTGATGTTAAGCGTTTGTGACGTGTGAGAGAGGGGCTGTTAGATTCCCCCGTACCTGAGAATTGATGGAGAATGAGAGAAGAGATTAACCTGTAGAGATGGATTGAAAATTAAATGAGGCTGCCTTGAAGGCAAGACCGATCTGAGGAGAAATTAAGGTGGATGCTGGGGTCCTACAGAGAGAAAATACAACACAATTCCCTGAAAATATCTAAGGAACATCACATTTCAGCTTCGTTCCAAAACCTAGCAAAGTTTGTCTACGGTCTATATAGACAGCTACCTTCTAAGTGTCCGTTCACATAGAACATGTTTTTTATATTGCACTGCGCTGCTTTCTCATTGTTTTCCATGTAAACATGCACTAGACGAACATGTTTGACCATTTCGCTCACAACTTTTGAGGCATCTTGCAAATTACATCCTAATAATGTGACACTCAAGGTAAAAATAGTTAAACTTTAAAAAAAAACGTCTTGTTTAACTCAAATGGAACATCACAAGCAATTGATTTGCAGTAGCTAAATAGCACTTCTCACATGAATTAGACGGGAGCCATGTTAGCACATTGCTAAGCTAATGCTAGTAATGATACTCTAAGAATGAAAGAAAATACAACCCCAAACAAATCAGGTACAACAGTCAAGTTTTAATTATGTTGAACTATTTAATTAATACTTTGAATGTGAATTAAATTGTGTCCAGAAGAGTTAGCATTAGCAGTTTTGAGCCACTGGTTGACTGAGGAAATTTTGCAATTGTTTTCGTGAGTAAAATAAGGTTGTGTTTTGTTCTACAACATAAATTAGTCATTGACGTCATACCTCCAACGTCAATTTGGAAGAAGTTGTGTGCTTCAGAAAGCAACTTGCTAACAAGTCATTAAATGAGGACTACCTATGATAAAGATCTGAGTTTACATATTTAAATCATGCAACCATGTTAGCAACTTGCATTTTTAAGTAACTTTTTTTAAATTGACATTTTGCAATGCCGGTTAAAAGCCTATGAAATTAACCACAACTACAAAATTCTACAATATATTACGACATATTCCTTAAAAAAAAAAAATTTTAAACCATCATATTATGCTTCCATTTTAGCTAATGTTAGCTTGCTAAACTGTTGTCTTGATTCAGCAGAATGTAAACTAGGAAGGCACGGTATTAATATTCTGGCCGATACTGATAAACAGAGTTATTTAACAATACATGACAATATTAAAAATCTATACTATTTTGTATAGTATCTGGGAGTGTATCCGGGTATAGTATCCGGGGTGTGTGTGTGTTCACTACTCACTGATCTGTGTGTGCACTTAGATGGGTTAAATGCAGAGCACAAATTCCAAGTATGGGACTGTTGGGACACAATACTTGGCCATGCGTCACGTCACGTCAATTAAAACACTAAAAACTAAAATGATATTTATTTTGATATTTGCTAAAGATTACTGTTAACAGTCCTATTCAATTATTAGTGCTTTTAAAGTTTGACTTTAAGTGAGCGTTAGATGACAGTAATGGAAATTTAAGATGTAAAAATAGAAGAAATCAGCATCACAATTAAAATTTACATTTGAGGTATATATTGTATGTCATTTATGTTGTATAATAAAACAAAATGTTAAAGCCTACTCAGCTTATGCTAACTACAGACCCCATTTTCTCATAAAATCAAAAAGCACTATTCTAAAAACCCATAGGAAATTCCTGAGGGAACCCATAGTGAATTAGCCTTCCTGGCCAACAAACTGACATCATGACTAAACAACTCCAAACAAATTTGTTATGATCGTCATTTCTTTGGACTCCGCCGGTATAACCAATGCATTGTGGGCTTAGAAAGCAGTAAAATGTTGGTGGCTACTTTTTGGAATGTTCTGTGTGTACCGATGAAGTATTAAAATGCTGTCTACGTCTTGAAGCAGATAAAATCTCTCAAATCAGTAAGTGGCAAAAGTCAATGGGAATAAAACAATGGAACAAATTGCATGAACACAGAACTGTAATCTGTGAGACTCCAGCAGAGAATCAGCAGTGAGTCACTGTCTGACAGCACTGGATGACTGGGGACTTGCTGAGAAAGACACACTCATAATTCATTCTCTCCATACGACTCAAAGGGCAAACCAGACTCCCCTGGGCCATGGGAACACACACCAAAAGAAATAGGACGAAATCTGACTGACCAGTTATCACTTTCTGGGCCTCGTAGGGCTCCATATAGCCGTTGTTTTCAGGAGTGATTTGGCTTTGGGTGGTTTCGGGACGGGGGTCCAAACGAGCATCGAATGGGTCGGAGTAGTCGGTATCTCCCATAACTGGAGCTGAAGGGACCACCTGAAACAAGATCAAAGTCATGTGATGATCTTCACCCAGGAGAAGGAACATACGATATCCCTTTTATTCAGTGCAACAAATTGAAGAATATCTCAGTTTGCTGAGGGATGAATGAAAGGGAAATCGTTTTTTTAATTCTGAGGCAAAAAAACACTTCATTTTCAGTCAAACAGACAGCATCTCTTTTTTTTTTTTTTACACTGCTCTTTTAGCACCAACAATAGTCATAATTTGGTGTTGTATGGACATTTTTTTCAATACAAGTTCTAACCAGGTGTGCGATAAAGTGACAAGCAGCATGTAAATCAGTTTTTTTTCCTAACTGACTGCAATAAGCAGCAAATGAAAGTTGTTAACTACTGACTAATTGTTCTTATGTAAATATATTTGGTCATGTGCTCATGGTTGTGACATTATGATTTCTGAACGACATGTTTTTGCTATTTACCCTCTTCTTCTAGGGCTGTACTTTTAATCTAAACAAATCCAAAAATCGCAATTTGGCTGTGCAATTATCCCATCGTGAAGGCTTTGTAAAATCTGTGATTCAGTTAAATATTAGTGCTGCCATAACTGATTAACTGCAATTAATCGCATCCAAAATAAAAAAAAAAGTTGTATACATAATATATGTGTGTACTGTTTATATTTATTATGTATATATACACACACATAACATGTCAATATTATTAGAAACACGTAATATTTTATATATAATATAAATCATTCACAAACATGAGTATTATCGATAAATAATAAAAACAAACCCCTACATACACACACACAACACACACACACAATGCACACACACACACACACAAGTGTAGGAAAGTATTTCAGACCCCTTAATTTTTTCACTCTTTTTTATATTGCAGCCATTTGCTAAAATCACTTAAGTTAATTTTTTTTCCTCATTAATGTACAAACAGCACCCCATTTTGACAGAAAAACCCAGAATTGTTGACATTTTTTGCAGATTTATTAAAAAAGAAAACTGAAATATCACATGGTCCTAAGTATTCTGACCCTTTGCTCAGTATTTAGTAGAATGCACCCTTTTGATCTAATACAGCCATGATTCTTTTTGGGAAAGATGCAACAAGTTTTTCACACCTTTTTTGGATTTTTGGATTTGGGGATCCTCTGCCATTCCTTTTTGCAGATCCTCTCCAGTTCTGTCAGTTTGGATTGTAAACGTTGGTGGACAGCAATTTTTATGTCTCTCCAGAGATGCTCAGTTGGGTTTAAGTTAGGGCTCTGGCTGGGCCATTCAAGAAAAGTCACAGAGTTTTTGTGAAGCCACTCCTTCGTTATTTTTAGCTGTGTGCTTAGGGTCATTGTCTTGTTTGAAGGTAAACCTTCGGCCCAGTCTGAGTTCCTGAGCACTCTGGAGAAGGTTTTTTTCCAGGATATCCCTGTACTTGGCCGCGTTCATCTTTCCCTTGATTGCAACCAGGCGTCCTGTCCCTGCAGCTGAAAAACACCCCAAAGCATGATGCTGCCACCACCATGCTTGACTGTTGGGACTGTATTAGACAGGTGACGAACAGTGCCTGGTTTTCTCCACACATACAGATTAGAATTAAGTCCAAAAAGTTCTATCTTGGCCTCATCAGACCAGATAATCTTATTTCTTACCATCTTGGAGTCCTTCAGGTGTTTTTTTAGCAAAAAACATGTGGCTTTCATGTGTCTTGCACTGAGGCTTCCGTTGGGCCACTCTGCCAGAAAGCCCCGACTGGTGGAGGGCTGCAATGAAGGTTGACTTTCTACAACTTTCTCCCAACTTTCTCCCATCTCCCGACTGCATCTCTGGGGCTCAGCCACAGTGATCTTTGGGGTCTTCTTTACCTCTCTCACCAAGGCTCTCCTCCCCCGATAGCTCAGTTTGGCCGGACGGCAGCTCTAGGAAGGGTTCTGGTCGTCCCAAACTTCTTCCATTTAAGGATTATGGAGGCCACTGTGCTCTTAGGAACATTAAGTGCAGCAGAGATTTTTTTGTAACCTTGGCCAGATCTGTGCCTTGCCCAATTCTGTCTCTGAGCTCTTCAGGCAGTTCCTTTGACCTCATGATTCTCATTGCTCTGACATGCACTGTGAGCTGTAAGTTCTTATATAGACAAGTGTGTGGCTTTCCTAATCAAGTCCAATCATTATAATCAAACACAGCTGGACTCAAATAAAGGTGTAGAACCATCTCAAGGATGAACAGAAGAAATGGACAGCACATGAGTTAAATATATGAGAGTCACAGCAAAGGGTCTGAATACTTAAAACCATGTGATATTTCAGTTTCTTTTTTAATAAATCTGCAAAAAAATTCAACAATTCTGTGTTTTTCTGTCAATAATGGGGTGCTGTGTGTACATTAATGAAAAAATAGTAACAAAGGAAGTGAAAAATTTAGGGGGTCGATAATTTTCCGTACCCACGTATGTCTGTGTGTTTTATATTACAATTAAAAAAAGAACAATTACAACCCACGGTAACCCACACAACTTTTATTTTGGATGCGATTATCGATCGTTTGACAGCACTATATTAATATATGACTGCATGTTTTCAGGCGAACCTTGGCACAGTCTTCTGTGATGGTTTAAAAACCTAAAAAAAAAAATGAAGAAATCAAGCTCATAAATATTAGTATTGTAATTTTAGTTTTACTGTCAAATAAAATTATTTTATTCATTTGCTTAATCATTTTTATATTTTATACATATTACAATAGCAATTTTTAAAATGTCTAATATTTGTAGTAATAATAAACAATATTAACAAAAATATTTTTATTATATTCCTTTAATACTCTTTTTAATACCCCAAATCGTGCAGCACTTGTGTCTTCACATACTTTCAAATCATGTACATATAGCAACACCAGCTCATTCAGCGCGAGACACCGAAAACCAGCACACTCGCAAAGACGTTCTACCTTCTCCCTTGAAGCAGAAGGCGGCAGTGGGGAAGTGTTGATGAGCGTGTTAGGAGGTGTGTTTGTCTCCCATACCAGGCCCGGGAGGAAGCCCTCAATCAGCTGGCACTGGGACAATTACAAAGACGGCCATATGGTCTCTCAAACAAGGCCTTTAGCCAACGGCTCCATGCGGCACCATTCAGCCTGCAAACCATGGTGCGCAACAATCACCCGATTTCCCACCAGGCAAATCGCCCAATTGCCTGGTTGATCTTTAACAAGAATAGAAGGACAATAAATCTGAAATGTTCATTAGGAACACTATAAAAACTTAATTAGGATTACGGTGGAAATTAATGAAGGTTAACAGGGAATGATGTGTGACTGTACTCGCAAGACAATGCACTTAAAGGGTCGCCATTAAATTGGGATTAAATCGATGGCGTTGCATTGGCCTGCTGTTCTTCAGCCCAAGCCAATAAGCTCACTCATCACTGGTAACGACTAACGATCATGAGACTGCCACTGATAAGGCCTGCTATCGTCCATGACCGTGTGTGTGAGTGCCGGATTTCCTTCCGCTGTCTGCCACTTGAGTCTCTACTCGTGTCTGAGTCACAGTACGAACCTTTCTGGCTCTTGTGTGTTATTCCTAGGGGACCACCCCACCCCAACAGCCTAACTAACTAACTCCATGTATTATTCAATAGATTTAGTCTGTGTGGATCAGAGGTTCTGACCCTACGTGCTTCCGAGACACGAAATCTAATGCAGTGTTAACAGAGGTTTTGAAACATGAAGATGTTTCACACTGGCAAATCACCTGTCTTGACTGTTTGTTTTTATGTATTCTCACCTATGATTTTTCATGTATCAACAAAACTCGTGTCATTATCTATGACTCAGTAACTGTTTTACAAAACACTACGAGTTGTATATTAAGTCTTTTATTTTCACATATAGACAAAGACATTTTTTTTTTCAAGTTTATTGGAGTACGTTTTACAAGAAAAAAAAAAACGATATGCATTTTTTTTTCTTCCATGTGAAAGAATCTCCCATCGGTTGGTCAAACACACTTTGTTGGTAAGGTTACTTTGGAAATGTAACAATCTAGTTACAGATTACAAGTTACCATATTTAAAATGTAATAAGTAGTGTAACTATTTCAACTACTTTAAAGTAATTTAACTGATTACATTTGATTACTTTTCTTAATGTCTAATGTTAATCATTTCAAACCCTTAAACCAGGCAGGGTTATCCTTACAGTAGAACTCAACACTGATTACTGTCAGACTTTCAAAATCCTTCATCACTTGAGTTAAGATTTTAATAATTTAATTTTAAAGCACAGCCAACACAAAATCAGACTTTAGCACATCTTTTTACTTTGAGATTGTTCTGAGTTTAAATACAGATTTAAAATCATAAGATATAGTTTAATAGTTATGATACTGTTTTTGAAATCAAATCTTTGCATATAGCTATGACAGTAAACACTGGAATCTAACAAAGCCTTGGAAAAAAACTGTTACTACTGAAACTCCGAAAACATTTGGTCTCATATTTTAGAGCTTCAAGCACTTTGAAAGATATCATTTACTAGGGTAATGTGTGTGAAAATATTTAGATGTAACCCCCTTTGTAATTGTTAACTTTTTCATAAGTAACTGTAATTTAATTACACAATTTTTCTCAGTAACTGTAACTGAAACTGATTATTTTTATTTTGTAATTAAATTACGTAATGCCGTTACTTGTAACTAGTTACTCCCCAACACTGACAGTGTCTGCCCGTGCACACAAACACATAGCCCCCGCCTCCAGACTCACACCATTGGTTGTGCACATTGTTGTGTTGGGATGGTCAGTTGGTTTTACATTAAAAAAAAATTTAAATGGACACTTTCAATTTGAACATTTTACACAATATTTATGCAAAATTCCCTCAATTATTTGAAAACAGGAAAATTTACAATTTACTTTTTACGTTACGTGTTACTCGTAGACTTACGTTAATCGTCCAACGCAGATAAACATAGGCTTTCTACTAAAGTACTGTCATTTAAATAACTCACCGGATCTGTTGGTTCCTCTAAAGACACAGAGCTTAGAAGAATCTTGCTCCGTCCCAGGTCTTGCGAGTCCACCTTTATAAGGCGATGTTTTGGCGAAACAACCTTGATATCCAGACTTGAGGATTTCAGAGGAGAGCCGAAACCCATGTGGGACGTTTCAGTCGACCCATTGTCATTTCTAGCCCTGTTCTCAAAGTCTTCATATGGATCTTCAAAGTCAAGGTTCTTCTGTGCACGATACGCCTTCAATATCTCACTCTCGCTGTAGTCTGGTTTTGGCGGTTGTGGGGGAACTCGTTTGCTCCCGAAACTTAAATAGTCCTTTAACCACTTTGCCATTCTATTCTGTTTGTGAATATCCAACAGTGAAGGGCACAAAGACTCCAATGGTGCTCAAAGTGTCCAACGGTGACCTATAACGAGGTCAGGGATCTAGAATATGGATGAGATTAGATGTTTATCCACAAGCTAAACAGAATACCTTGGGAATAATGCACTGAATTCATGTTTCAGTTCAAAGGCACGAATGTGGTCCTCAAACAAGGTCGATCCCTGGATATACCGACCTGGATTTAGAGGTGGTCCATGGACCGCAATGATCTTGATGTTCTCAACACCTCTGCAACAGCAGAAATGAACATTCAGGTATAAGATAAATGCATGTGACGGAAAGAAAAATAATTTCATCAGCTAATAATATACACATTGTTAAATCTGAGAAGTATTTTTCAAATATACATATATGAACAGTCTTCTGATGAATATGATGTCCTACCACAGACCTGTCAGAAAGTGATTAGAGATCAACTCTAGATAGATAGATAGATAGATAGATAGATGAGCTTTTTGCTTTGGTAGATAGTAAAACTGCTTGGAAGACCAGCAGCTGCAACAAGCTGTTTAAGAACAAAAGCAAACAAACTAGAGGATTCGCACGTGCTTCTGATACGCACAAAAAAAACATTTCAATTCGACTATAAGAAGAAATTATTTCACAAAACCTGAACATTAACATTCAATTTCGATTAAGAACAACTGAGAACGAGCAACTCTATGAGATAACAGCTGAGAACTTCTCTGGTAAACTAAGCGTGAACAGTCGCACTTTCAGTCAACGTTAAACATTTCACAGCTGACATGATGAACACTTCATCTAAAATATCACTGTAGATGATTTGAGATGAAATGAAAAGCTGATGATGAGACCAAGTTGTGATACTCACGTGTTTGAATTCAGCATTAAATGATCGTGGTACGAATGTTACAGTGTCGCACGAGGACAACAGCACACGCGCCGATAATCTGATGAAGAACGCGCTCACCGCTGGAGAACAGACGAGAAGAACATGAAGCTCGTCTGAACGCGTCTGGATGTAAGTGAGCGAGAGAGACTAGGGAGACACAGGCTGATGAGCGAGAGAGCTGTAGCGTTTAAAGGGGAGGTCCTCACATCCAGCGGTGCTGTATTTTCGCTTTAGCCGATCATTATTAGAAGCTGTATGGCACAGATTTGAAAACATGTATGCTTATTGTAGGTGTATTATGTTGGCATAGTTTAAGATTGATTACTGTTAACATCATTAAATAAATAAACAAATAAAAATATAATTTTTTTCCACTCCAGTGAATATTTCTCAGAGTTGGTTCATTTTTGAAACTCAGTTTGTTTGGTCTTTACTACAGAAAAACACACACACACACACACACACATATTCACACTAATGGGGTAAGTTGTCAAAGTGGCTATTAAACAGGCTCTTATAGCATAATTTAATGACATTTTATGAAAATAAACTAAATTAACTGGACTTCTTACTCAAAACCTTTTTACTGAGATATAGTCTTTATGACAACTCTGTGTGACAGCTAGCCTCTGCCTGCCATAATGCTGCAAGCCTGCAACTATTGTCATAATCTATTAATTTATTTGTTTGATTATGTAACTAGACAACTAAAAAGAAAAATTGAAACAAACAGAACTTTAAGAATGCTTTTATTCCACATTTTGTCTCTTCAATAGAAGAGCCGCTGTCGCTGTCGCCTCTGGCTTGCTTAGTTGGTTGGGGACACTTCATTTCCAGCGATATCTTTGACTTGATTGCAAAGATATTATTTTAAACTGAGTTGGATTGTTGACATCACTGAATTCAATGATTAACTGTCTTTAACTGAAAAAATGAGTGTTTACTATTGTCACTATGCATTATTGACACACTATTTTCCTAATCAATGCTGTTCAGTTACTTTGACACAATCTGTATTGTTAAAAGCGCTATATAAATAAAGGTGACTTGACTTGACTTGACTTCAAACACTATAATCCACAAATGTTAATGTACACAATAAAATGATTACATTTGATCCCAATCAGTGAGGATGGATAGAACGATGGACGGACAGACAGACAGACAGCAGACAGATAAGATAGATATATAGAAGACGACAGACAGATAGAGATAGATGAGACAGACAGACAGACAGACAGACAGACAGAGCAGCACATCAACAGACAGAGAGATAGAATAATAGATATATATATATATAGATAGATATATAGATATATAGATACGATGGCCAGATGGACAACAGATATATAAAGACAGGCAGATAGACTTACAGATGTCAGACCATTAGAATTAGTTAGTTTAGTTGATAGATAGACAGGACAGCAGACAGACAGACATTATATTACGACAGACGATAGATAGATAGAGAGATCAGAGAGATATAGTAGATAGCTATATAGATAGATGATATACAGAATCCAGACAACAGACATACATACCCGATAGATAATATACAGATGGACCTACAGATAGACAGACAGACATTAATGATAGATAGATAGATATAAGACATTAGATAGATAATAGACAGACATATAGATAGATAGATAGACAGACAGACACAGACAGACAGACAGATATATATATAGATATATAGATAGATAGATCGATAGATAGATATATAGATAGATAGATAGATATATAGTAGATATATAATATACAGACAGACAGACAGACAGACAGACAGACTAGATAGATAGATAGATAGATAGAATAATAGATAGATAGATAGATAGATAATAGATAGATAGATACTGTCAGATTATAGATATATAGATAGATAGATAGATATAGACTACAGACTGACAAATGTACGAAACATATAGACCATACTTAAATAGTTAGATAGATAGATAGATAGATAGTTTTTAGATGATAGATAGATAGATAGATGGACAGATGGACAGACAGATAGATAAAGACAGGCAGATAGACTGACAGACGGACAACTGGACAGACATATAGACAGAATTAGATAGATAGATAGATAGACCCAGCACAGACAGACAAACAGACCGACAGATGGATAGATGACATACATACATACAATTAGATAAGTAATAGATAAGATATATAGATAGATAGATAGATATTAGATAGATCATAGATAGATAGATAGATAGATAGATGGCCAGACAGATAGATAAAGACAGGCAGATAGACTGACAGACGGACAAATGGACAGACATATAGACAGACATTAGATAGATAGATAGATAGATAGATAGATAGATAGATAGATAGATAGATAGATAGATGATAAGAAATATTAGATAGACGATATATATATATCGATAGATAATAGATAATAGATAGAATATAGTAGATAATAGAATGATAGATAGATAGATTCTGATTAATTAAGTGAAAGCATCTCCTCAAACAGTTTTCACACCTGTGATCCGCTTTGACAGTCTCACATGAATCAGACAGACTCACCAAAGTGTTAATGATGTGAAGGTGAAGGTGTGTGTAAGTGTTTTGCACACCAAAATCCTCCTCAGTTACACATATGGAGACTGAACGCGGAGGGAGAAAGTCATAAAACTGAGGCCCAGGGCTAATCGTTTACAACACACAACAAATAACAGACGCACATCTGTGCCGCTAGCTTGCGGTTGCCGTCCTCTCATACAGATGTCTTAATGTTCCTCAGATGCTAATTGAATTCAAAGAAGAAGCAGATGACATTGTCAGCATATATATATTTTTTCCCATGCTGTTAAAACGTGAAGCTGAAAATCTCACTATATAAAGACACTGTTTATACGACAGCAATGATCTCACTCTCTCTTTCTCCCACATGGAGGGAAGGATGAGGTCATAGCAGACGCCATCCGCCACCCCCTCCATCCCCAGCCAGCGTCGACACACAGCTTCCCCTCACTTTTCTAAATTGCCCCTTTCAAACGGGGACATGTTAGAGAGAGGAAGGGCCTCCTGGGACAAAGAAAACGCCAGTACAGAGAGGGAAATTGCCCTTTTCTAAAGAGAGACAGAAGGGAATAGGAAAAAGGTTAATATATGATTTGAACATTATACACTTAAATGTGCATTTTTGTACCAGTAAATGCTCTCAAACCATTTCTATACATTCAGAATATATAATGTTTTTTTTTATATATTAATGCTTTAGCAGTGCAAATGCTTTCTTAAAATATGAGGCCGCTAATCCCAATTTTAGATTTTTGAAAAGTAAATCTGGAATAAAAGTCACTTTTTCATACACAATATGTATTACGTCTTAACGGAATATGAGAAGTATGTGATGATGAAATATTTTAAATGAATTAAATTAAATGTTAACTTACATTTATTTTAAATACTTAACTTACAATTATATTTAAATTAATTTTAAATGACAGATATTGGCTTTTCAGGTCATTATATTTATTTTTTTATTTTATTTACATTGTTGTATAAAGCTACTGTATCTATAAAACACATATTATAATATATCATGTAATATATTTGATTTTTAAACATAAAATATATTGCATATAGATTGGATTACACTGTATATGTCCTATTGAATTGCACTAGCCAATATGAACAAGCGCTTAGTATTTATCGCCCCCCAAGTGGTCCCTCATATGTGTTTGCCACATCTGAACACTCACTATGTTTTTTTCTGCACAAAAAATCTTACCGTACTAACATAAGTATTACAGGTGGTTTTATGCCGTTTTAGTGGATATAATCAAACTATATAATCGATAATACTGGGTGAATTAAACACATAGTATAATACTCACCACCAGCTAAAGAAAATAATCATTTGGGCTCCAAATGAAATATGCAATGCAATATTTGTGCTCTACAGAACTGTCTGGCCGTTGATTGGCTTATATTTATTATTATTTTATATATATATCTTACATAATTCATATTAAAGTCAGCCTCTTATTTTATTATTTAACACTGTTTTATATATATATAAAAAAAGAGGCGCGTCTGGTGAAGCGCACATGACACCTGAAGTTTGAAACATGTGGTGCGCGAAACTGTCAATCAAGACGCTACTGCCCGCCCCTCGCCGCTGATTGGTCGGATTTCGTGCCCAGTCAGCCAAGTCCAACAGGCGTGTGTTCTGCACATGACATCAGGGCATCCCACCACAGGACATCCAGCAGACCTGAGGAAAGCAGAAGAACACCACCTAACATCAAACACTGAATGTAAGTCATTTTGCATTGATCTTGTTTTATTTCATGTCTTCTGTATAAAGCTTCCGTATTTCTGACTTCTAGTGTTGAGTCTTCAACAAGCATGTTCTTAGAGCAAGAATGATTATTCAAAATAAATAATTATTCAAAATAAACTAAGTTGCTATTGATTTAATGCCAGATATATTGAACGCATTAATCATAGAAACTTCTGTATTTATTCAAATTTTATAAGACTTTCAGGAGGCGTGTGTGTGTGTGTGTGTGTCTGCGTGTGAAATATTTGTAATAATAATTAATAATTTCCTAATATACATCAAATTTCCTAATATACATAAAATGTGTTTTATTCATTACAGCTCATGGACATACTTTAAAACAAGATGAAAACATTAAAAGCAAAGTTCAAGAAGTCAGAGGTAAGAAGAACCCGTCCCGTGCTAAGTATTCTAGTCTTCCTACTTCAGTATGTTTGCCTATTAATATGAGCCATTATGTTTCCAAAACTGTTTTATATAGTATCTAAGTTGTTGAGTATTTTGGTGACTTGTTGCTTTGTATGTGCAAATGTGTTTTAGCAGTAGAAGAGCAGGCCAGCCTGCAGACGGCACCTGAAACCAGAGACCTCTACTAGTGTTCAATTATTGAAACACATTCATTCACTCACACTCACATACTCAGTATATGATGTATTCTGCGCTTTTCATTGTTTCATTTAGCATTAGAAGCTTTTATGGACCTTCATCTTCACTAATATTATTAAAACAGTATGTTATTGGATCTGAGCCCATGTGTGAAGATGAAATACACCATCCTAGTATTCTGAATGAAGAGTGTGTGTTTTTCCCCGACTGAGGTTGTGTTGGGATGAACAGATAGATGAGCCACTGTGGGGGAGAGAAAGTGAGCTGGATGTTTTCTCTTTGTTTTTATCCTATCTTTCATCCAAAATTCATGTCTGGGTTAGATGTCCACATACTGTCTGCTTTTGGTGGGGTCATAAAGTCAACATAGATATATGTGAGTGTGTTAGAAAAGTTTCATTTGTGTAAATGGGTGGATATTACTAATTCAGAGGGGGGAAAAATCAAATACAAATATATTTTGCATGAAGGAAATTAAACCATTTTTTTTCTCAGTGGTGATTCTCAATAGATACAATATAATGCAGTAATTATAATGTATTACAGTAGAAAAAAATGAAAAAATGAACATGCAACCATAATTTAATATAAACTATTTATGCATGATGGTAGTAATTATTTGTATTGCCTTTAACCTTGTACGAGTTTATATATAATATATATAATAAAATATATAAATTGTGTTTTTTTTTCAAGGTCCTCAGTAATTGATAACGTTTAATTAATTTTAGTATTATATATAATAAGAATATATATATATATCTATATATATATATATATATATATATATATATATACCGTATTTATGTAATATTTTGTGAATACACTTATTTTTTATAAATATTAATATTATATTATAATATATAAATTATAAGATAAACAATAATATATTTATATATGCATTTTGTCTTTTTATTTTGTAAAAAGTTTTTTTCACTATTTTTATTCAGTTGACTCATTTAGAACTTCCCCTTAAATTTTCATTAACGTTTTTTTAGTTAAAGTTTTCATCAATATTTATATTTTATTTTATTTCATAATTTTTAATCGCCATTTTTTTAAATAGATTAGTGTTATAGATACAGTTAGTAAGCAAAAACAACACTGATGATTGTTTGTTTTGTTGTGTGCTGGCAAAAAATTGAGACAGTTGTCATGTCTTATCCACCGCATGATGTTAAACTCAAGTCCTTGCCTACATTTGTTTATTGTTGAATGTTTTAACTCGCAAGCATTTCCCTTACAGAAGTAACATGTTTTAACCAACCAGCCCAGTTCTCCACTAAAAGAAGTTCAAAAGAGCTTTTCATCAGATAAAAATATTGCTACGCCTTTTGTGTGAAAAAGATGAGTCATCAATATTTACAACATGAAAAATGCATCAACATGCCTATATTTGCTAAAAGCTAGTTTTGTCAACTTTTAGGAGTGCATTAGCATATAAATGACCTCAAAGCTAACAGTCATTGACTAAAAACCACAATATTGTTATTCTACAGCATCTGTATGGCATCACAGGAAGTGATTCAATCAGACTGACTTGGCATAAAAGTGATACAGTAGTGTGCACTAGACACTGGGAGGGGTTGCAGAACCCAAACTGTGTGTGTTTTTATACTTCCATTTAGTCTGATTGCTGAGTGTGTATTTCCCCGTTGTGTTTGCTGAGTTCTCACCCCCTGATGCTAATACAGTAGCTTTGGGATCAGAGAACGATTAGGCGAGACATGAGACATATAGGGAACGGCGTGGACGGTAAGTGGTGGTTGGAGAGAAGTGAGACAGAATTGGGATGGAGAGTGAAAAAGAAGGGCAACGGGACAGGGAGGTGTGTGTGTGTGTGCCAGGCAGTGACTGCAGTGTGTGTCGTATATCTCTGCAGACACCAGAGCAGGACGGCATAGTAAGAGTTGCACATGACAAAGCTGCATTTGCAGGACAGATTTCAGATATATAATCAGAGTTAGGTATTTAGTAGCGTTTAGGCCTTCGTGTTACAGAGAGATTAGATACTAAGTCATAACCTTGGCTGTTTTATGATGGCTTTGGCACAATGAGGAGTGGTCGTGTTCAGGTTCAGTTCAGTTCAGTTTTTGCCAAAGTATTTATTGTCATTGCTGAGAGCACATAGTGTGGATGGGTCGTGGAAAGAAGCAGAGGTTTCAGACGTCCTCTGAGCTCTATGGATCCTAATGCCATCTTTAACCCAATGAAAAGCTTCTGCATGTGTTACGGCGTGATTACGGTACGTACAGCCCCTCCTTGAGAGAGTATACAAGACACGTTATTATTTGACATTTTTTAGCTAATATATCAATAAAAACCTTAAAACAATAAAAATGTAGCAAGAAATTTTGCGCAAAAAAAAAAGATATTGTTGCCACGAATTAAGAATTAATTCCTACGATATATTCAATTGTTTGTTTTAGGTAAATGGTTGCCATGTTATTATAAGATGTTCCATAATTTTAGTTTATCAGATTAGAACAAGGGAAAGAATAAGTACAACATGGTCATGATTTAACTAAAACAAGAGAACGTATTTGTTCAATGTGGATGCGATTTAATTAAATCGAGGGAACAAACTAGTACAACATGGTCGTCATTTAACTAAAATGAGGAAACTAATTTGTACAATGTGGTTGCGATTTAATTAAAACAAAAATTCTAATTTGTACGTGTGGTTGAGATGAAACTAAAATAAAGGAACAAGTTACAACATGGTCGCGATTTAATGTGGTCGCAATTTAACTAAAACGAGGGAATTAATTTGTAAAATTCATTCCCTCGTGCATTTTAGCTTAAACTAATGCACAATTTAACTTAAACGAATGAACGAATTAGTAAAACACGGTCGCGATTTAACTAAAACAACGGAGCGAATTTGTACAATGTGGTCGCGATTTAACTTAAAGTACACGTTAGTCGCCTACATGTTCACGATTTTACTAAAAGGAGGGAACGAATTATAAAACATGGTTGCGATTTACCTCAAAGAAGTACTTAGCTTTAACTAATAAATGGAAAGCAAAGTTACACTGAAATATTTTTTTTTCTTGCTGATCCATGAAAAACGGTAATATGATCCGAACCGTGAGTTTTGTGATCCGTTGAACCACTGTTTGAAGAGTTTCACGATTTAAACTTAAAAAGGGCTATGCAGTAGATTTTGGTCAAATATTAAAGGCCTAATATTAAAATAATATGTGTTTGTGTTCAAATAAGTTATGTGTGTAATAATGTGCTTTGTGTGTTTGTTTCTCTGTGTTTTTAGAGTCAGGACTGGAGTAAGACAGATGACAGATTGTTGCTGGCTGTGGAACAGAATGATCCAGAAAAAGTAGCCACGCTGCTGGTGAAGAAAGGTCTCTGCCCATCCAAATTGGACGCGGAGGGCAAATCAGCGTGAGTGGACCTTTGATTTCAACCTATGATGTAGTCTTGTCAAAAATATCGTACATTTATGTAATTACTTTATAAAAAAAAATAACAACACATGAACAATGCAAGAAATTGCTGAACTCACAGGTTCCATCTTTGTGCGTCTCGAGGTCGGTTGGACTGTCTGGAGGTCATCCTCTCTCATGGGGTGGACATCAATGTAACAGACGGCACTGGTAAGATTTAGTGTACTAGTAATGGATGTTCATGGATGTTCTTAAAGGTCTCAGATTCATTCATTTCTCTCTGTAGGGTTTAATGCTCTCCATCTTGCTGCTAAGAATGGACAGTCAGATTGTCTAAAGAGGCTTCTTCAGGTAGGAGTCATGAATTATTGTCCCAGAGTCCTAGAAAGAGCCGATGCTGATTTGATGTTGATGTTGAGGTATAGTTCAAATGTTCATTCTGTAGGAGAGGATGCCTGTCGATGCCACGGACAGTTTTGGGAGGACGTCCTTACACCATGCTGGTAATAAAAACTCTTCCAATATTCAAATGTTTGAACATTGCATTTGTACGCTGTTGTTGGTTTAGATGTTATCCTGCCTTTGTCTTTGTGCAGCTGTAAGTGGCTGCTTGTCCTGCACTGAGATTCTATGGGATTTTAAAGCCAACCTTGATGTTCAAGATGGAGTAAGTTCATTTGAACAAAACACAAAGTAAAAAGAGGATTTATTTTGTACATTTGGCAGAAGATTTTATCTGGAGTGACAATCAGGATACACTTTTTATTATTAAGCATGTATCCATTGGGACACTAAGAAGTATCCTCCCAATATTGTGCACAGCAAGTTGAAAATGTTGTTTTAAAAGGTTTAACTTACTGTTTTCTCTTAGGATGGGTTAACTCCATTGGTCCTGGGCGCCCAGATGAGCAGAGTCGAACTTTGTGCCTTCCTTTTGGAACGAGGAGCCAATCCTAATATACAGGACAGCCAGAGCAGGTTATATATGCTTTAAACAGCTTGTGTACAAAATAAGAGCTTTATTTGATTATTATTCTTATTTTACAAATTGGAAAATACTGGATGGTTTAAATCATTGTTGTTATTGTGAACTAAAACTATTAAAAAATCATTTTCATTAATTGAAATAAAGCTGCAATAAGATATTCATAATGAAAAAAATAACTTAAAAAAATAACAAATGAAAATTAGAAATGTTGCGTTGGCAGCGAACTGAAATAAAATAATCTGAAGTTGAAAATGACTAAAACTAAAAAATCTATTAAAGCTATAGAAATATTTAGTGGAGAAAAACAAAACCTATAAAAATTGCAAAAGTAAATTAAAAATAAAAATATCATTTTTTTGATTTGTTTCTAGTCCTACAGTTGAAATTTGGAAATTATCATGTTATTTTATACAGAAAATAAATATATATACTTCGATTTCATGTATTGGACATTTGAGTTCAAACTCATGTGTTTCGAGGCAGATCAGCATTGATGTTGGCCTGTGAGAGTGACAGTATGGAGACTGTAGAGGTGTTACTGAATGGTGGAGCTAACCCACACCTAACTGATGCCCTGGGGTACAACTCCGCCCACTACAGCATCACCGCCGGCAACCACAACATCACCCAGTTTCTGCAGAATATAGGCGTTTCCACAGGTAACCACACACACATCTAGCCCTCACCTTTAAATCCTTAGAGAGGACCATCTGGTGCTTAGTGGTTCTCTGATGTTTGGCCCCCATTTTCATTTGGATACACTCGTAATCCGAGAGGAGAGACTAAAAAGCAGATGTTACGTTGGGTCAGGAGATGAAAACAGAGAAGTTTGCTAACTCAAGTTACAAAGGACGATTGGAAACATATGTCGCACTGACTTGGAAATGGATCCCAGTGTTAATAAAGGGCCCCCGTGGTCGTACAACCTGACAGATTGATAAATGTGCTGCCTGCCTGCTTTCATGTTGCCTCTTTTTTAATGCAACAGTGAGCTTGTGGTGGAACGGGAAGATTATGTATAGTTATGTGTTTGAACGTGGCTTGCAGAGTGTTTTTAGAGTGATAGTGTGTGTGTGAGTCTCACCGCACTGCTGTCTGTTTCTTATTTCTGTCCCATGCATTCCCAGCTGCTGAGGGTTCGAGTGAGGAGGTAATTGTCAAAAGAAATGACCTCTCCCAACACTTGATCACATGCATACAAATAACTAAACCACAGAAAATCCTCAAGGACATTCAGGGATGCATTATGATACACTAAAATACAAATGTTTCACAAATATAGTCAATTTTGTTCCTCAGCTAAGTAGGGTAACTGCAGTATCCAGACAGCTCGATTTAAAGGTGAAGTGTGCCATTTTTGCACCCCTAGTAGAAACATGTGGAGTTGCGAAGTTCAGTACTGTTCTTCAGCTAATTTTCATAGGCAAAATAGTAATTTTATTAGGAATTCCATTGCAATTGTGAATTCTGCATAAGAGCAAACAATTTTTCCACACAGATTTCAACATTTTGCTTGAATTCCGTCTATGTGACCACATTTTTACATATAGTTGTCTCTGCATGTTGGGAAAGGAAAAAGTATTTAAACATGAAAAAGATGGCGCACTTCCTCTTTAACATCACAAAAGTATGCACTTCACCTTTAAGAAGTCATATTAGTAGTTCGAGGACAGAAGTGTATGTTACAAATCTAACACTGCTGCTGCTGCTTTGCTTTGCTTTCTAACCTGTCTATCCTGAAACTCCGCCCACACCAGCAGGCTCCTCCTCCCAATCCCCCATCTAGTGGAACCACACCCCGCAAAAGGAAAGCCCCTCCTCCTCCTAAGTCTCCTGCTCAGGTACAATGGGATTCATGAATCCCATGAAACATTATAAAAAGAAAAGCATTTAAAAAAATTAATTGTCTTAAAGAGACAGTCCAACCAAAAATTTTATTTTTTTTCCATGGAACACAAAATTAGATATTTTAATAAATGATCAAGCTAGTCTATTGAAATAGGACAAATAAATACCATAAAAGTATGACAGAGTTTCCATTTTGCACAAAGTAGTCCTTGAAATGTATGGCACTGGGTCTTATTCATTAATAATTGTATGTTTCATTCATATTTATGCACACATTTGCAATGCATATGAATTTGTTCTTTACCTTGTTCTAATGTAAATGAATTTGGAATATTCTAAATTAATATTCTAAATAAAACACACCAAAACCATCTCCATATAAGGGCTTTCGTGAAAATTTGAAAGCTATTGATGAATCATGATTTGTTTTTGAAAACGTTTGTATGCAGATTTCACACACAAATTAATGCATACGTAGGGCCCTATGAAATCTGTTTTATTTTTTACCAAATTCTGTTATAATTTTTTCCTAAATTCAATTTTTCTATTTTTAATTGTTCTGTATTCCGCGTTAATGATTCCATTTTTGTTTTTAAAAAAACATGTCTAATTAATTGAAATCATGAAACTTGAATGTAACAATTTAAGTTTAACAAAAATTTCATTTTCAGGTCTCTATGAAATCAGTTTTATTTTACCCCAAATTCAGAGTTTTTCTTTTTAATTCAACTTCATATTTAAATAGCAGAATTTTTCCCTTTTTATTCACAGACACCAGCCCACATCGAGATTTGATCAAGCGTACAGTCCTTTTTCATTTATTCATCCGAAATTAGCAAAATTCTGCGTTATACTGTAAATTCCATTTTTATGACTGGATTCTCTCCGTGTTTTCCACATCACGGAAATCATAGGGCCCTAGTATCATACACATGGTTACTGAATGACACCCATTGTTACAGTTAAATATGCATGGCTTATGCTTAATAATTCTGCAGGGCCCGCCTCCTTCCTCAGATGCCTCAAGCACACCACCTCCCCCTGTCCCCACCCAATCACCTGACTCACAGAGCCCTGCCCCGCCTTCTCCCGCTCCCAGAACCCAACTTCTCCCATCTGAGCACCTTGTGAGTGACAAACTTTTTGCTTTTAACGAACTGTAACCAAAATTTGCCCAACATAACCCATAGTCAGCAGTGACAATACATTATAATAATGTAAACATTTAGTAATTTGAAATAATCACATACACTATTTCTACGTTGCAATGTGTGTTTGTGTCAGGTGGAGGATGAGGAGGTCTTTGAAGAGATCCGTAAGCTCAGGCTGGAGAGAGGTCGCCTACTGCAGAAAATCAAGGTTTTGGAGCAGCAGCAGAGCAGCGCCTCCACTGCCCTGGAGGAGGTACTGCACAAATAATAAACAATGGCAATTTCCACTGAAAAGGAAGAAAATGGGGTTTAAAAGTCAAATTTCAGTGAAAGTAGTACTTCTGATTGTGCCAAATTTAGGAGTCCAAAAAAAGTTCTGAGTGGCGTTTAGATCAATAAAATATTAAATATGTGCTGCACTCTTTCCTCTCAATAACAGAAAAACCACTCAACAACGAGCATTTTCTTTTGAAATTATGTCACCAGCTTGTTCTTCATTTTAGTTTAAAGTATATCAGGGCCTTAAAGATACAGCTCACCCAAAAATAAAAATGTGTCATCATTTACTCATGTTGTTCCAAACCTATAAGTTTATTTCTTCTGCTGTAGACAACATTTTTTCTTCTGCTGTAGACAATATTCTTATTTCTCAAAATTATTTATTCTGCTGTAGACAGTATTTTAAAGAATGTTGGTAACCAAAATATTTTATGAAAGACATTATCCATACAATTATTTTTTCATATTATGGAAGTCAATGGCTACCAGCAACTGTTGGTTACCAACATTATTCAAAATATCTTATTTTGTGTTCAACAAGAGAAAGAAACTAATACAGGTTTAGGACAGCGTGTGTGTGAGTAAATTATGACAGAATTTTCATTTTGGAGGGATCTGTCCCTTTAAATGTATGTGATTTTGTCATAATATAGCATTTATCACTAAATATCAGAATGTTCTGCAGCTAACCAGTCTGAGAGAGCGTCTGAGCGAGGTTGAGGCAGAGCGTGACAGACTGCTGGCCGAGCTGGAGGAGTTGAGAGCGGCTCAGGTGAGCGGTGTGACCTGGGACTCTGAAGACACGGAGGACTCCGATGATATGTTGGACTTCCCAGGTGAGCCAAGAACACTTCCTGTCACAAAAGTAAGTAGAAGAGCTGGAAAAAGCCCCGGAGCAAATTAAGTGGACATTAATGAACATTTTCTGTTTATGTCATATCAGGAGCAGAGAAGTTACTATCTAAGCAATCACGAGGTCTGGTTGCTGAGGGCGCCTCTCAAGAGAATCCTGCCATGGTGGAGCAGCTTCGCAGAAAAGTGGAGGAACTGACCTCCCAGAATGCAGACCTGGTTCTCAAAGTGCAGGTGAGTTTCTCTCCTTTAATCACACACATGCAGAATGCCAACAAAGCACTAAATCACAGGCATTCACACACACATACAGATCGCAGACCTCATTGTCTATGTTTAGATGTGTTTTCAGCAGCTTCTTAAAGGTTGTTCAGATGGGCAAGATAAATATGCCCTAACCACATACCGCACCTGACCTGCTTCTTAAAGCCTCGCATCTGCTTTAGAGATTTCAAGATGGGAACACACAACACATGCACTAGTTCTACCTGATGCTGTAAGCTCAGATTTTTTTTGCATATTTTACATTAACATATATGTTGAATTACACTGGATGTTTTTTATTTAGTATTTTTTGCATTCTCAGTGGTAATTCTCATCAGTGTCATTTTTACATTGAAAATAAATCCTTAACTTGTATTTTTTTGTATTCTCACTGCAATTTTTACATCGAAAAAATATAATTACTTAATTAGAAGAGATTTTTTTGCATTACAGTAATGAGAATTGAGATATAAATGTGCTTAATTGTAACAAAAATAATGTAAAATGGCTTTATTTTCATGAGAACAATTTTTTTTTAATAAACTTAAGAAAATGCATATTCATTTGTTTTGGTTTTGAGGTGAAATGTGACCTCAGCATGTTCTTTCGACTGATTTCTTGTTATTCAACTCAAACCCAATTATAATCAAATGTTTCATGGTCTAAATATGCAGAGTGGTTATTTATATATCTAAAGCACAGCTGACATTATAATAGCTCTAATCAGATCAGTGTGGTGCTGTATTCTCGTAAAAATAGCATGGCATGTATGCAAAGCACTAATATGGCATTCCACTTACATGGAAAATGTTTGGGGAACATGTGCGGCAAACTTGTGCTAATGAGCTTAGTAGAAAGTGTTCGTAGCAAATTGATCACTTACACACATTTGACATAAATCAGCAGTGTTTTGGGAAGGTCCTCCAAAACTGGGTTCTATTTCATTGAAGTCCAGGGTTAAACAAACAGATCAAAGAACGCTATGAGGATAGTGGCTGAGGCAACATATGGCAACTCATGTGCTGTCTGTAAAAGCGAAAACCAATAAATACCTTTGTTATTGCAATATTTGAAAAAAAAAATCCATTGTGTTATGGTCTGCAGATGCTGGAGATGTTTGAAAAGGATGACACTGATATGCAGAGCTCGGGCCCAGATTTTGTTCCCACAGCTCAGTATGAATCTCTGAGGAGAGAGTTTGAGGAACTACAGGAGAAATACTCCAGAGCCCAGGCTTCAACTGAAGCCTCAAGCATCGCAGAGGATCCTGGGTAATGTGGTTAAAATGAGATCAGACTGATATTTTGTTAATCTTTTCCTTGATATAATTCAGAATGTTTCAGATTCAGGTCATTAACTAATAGCACATACTGTATATGTCTCCTGTATCTATACATTTGGTGTATTTTCGTCCAGAAAACAAGTTTTTGCTTATTGTCAATGTCATTAATATGCTCCTTGTTTCTTTATTGGTTGTTATCAACCTTATTTTTTATTTAAAAGTGGGCACGGGCATATTTTACATTTCCAAAAAAGTTTGTTATGCTGCTTGATATTTCAAACTTATGATATATTGGGAAATTGCTGAATTGAAATGCTAATTTTACAAAATATTTACTCAAAATGAACAAAAAATATTTGAAAAATATTTAACCATTGATAGAGAATGTTGTTGGTAGATATTGGATATTTGGCTTTGTGACAATGTAGCAATACATGAACGCCAAAGAGCAATATTTTATTATAAAAATTGCAAATATGAAAACCTGATTAACCTTTTGGTTCTGAATAATAAAATCAATTGCTTTTTTATATCAATACAGTTTTTATGACAGTGTTGGTCAGTCTGTCTGCTTGATATTCTGCCTTTGAAATAAAATGTAAGAAAATCACAATAAAATTGCAATAATATCGTATCATGGCTTAATTCTCACCCCTATTGACAAGGAAGTTATTGGAGCTGGAGCTGGAGCTTACCTAACCCAAACTAGTATCAATCCCTCGTGCACTTACGAATCCTGTCAAGTAATTTAAATGTTTGCTTTCCTTCTTAGATCAGAGGAAAAAGATCAAAAAGTTCTAGAGGAACAGCTGGCCCAAGCCCAGGCCGAGTTAGAGGAACTCAAAGAACAGATGCGTCTGGGGGTCTATTCAGTGGAGGAAGCAGGAGAGAAGCCAGAAGGGGGCTCCGAGTCCCCTGAGGAAGGGGCAAATCTGGAGAACCAGCAGCTGAGAGCAAGGGTGCAGGAGCTGGAGGTGGAGCTAGCTAGCAAAAAGACAGATGGGGAGGGGCTTAGTGAAGGTGACAACGACACCATCCAACAGCTGAAACAGAGGGTGACGGAACTTGAAGCAGCTCTGCAGGATAGAGAGAAAGGGAAAGAGGGAGAGGAGGAGAACGAGACAGTTGTGAGCTTTAAAAAGCGGGTGGAAGAGCTGGAAAAAGCCCTGGAGCAAAGCAAGACGTCAGGGCACGAGGAGGGCGAGGGAATGCCGGTGAACGGGTTGCAGGCACGGGTGGAAGAACTTGAGCAGGCGTTGAAGAAGAGTGTCCCTCGAGGTCAGTTTGAGGAGGTTCAAGTCACTTTGGGTCTTCAGCTTAACCAGCTAGATCGAGAACGAGCTGAAGTGGCTACTCGACTCAACCAGGCCTTGCTGGAGCTGGAAAGGCTCCGCCCCTCATCCCACACTGGCAAAGATGAGGACGACGAGGATCCGTCCGAGAGCTCAGAGGTTTCTATTGCATCTGGTGAGTGCACCTGTTGTCCCTCTGAGACTCTCCGAAATAACCATTTGATTCCTGCCTTTAAATATAACTTCAATTTTAAACCAATCAGAGCACTCCCTGCACCTGTCACCAGGCGGACGGACCTTGGAGGCGATACAGGAGGAGCTGGAAGTTGCAAGGCAAGAGGCAGCACAAGCTCTGGACAGCCTGTGTGCCGAGAGAGAAAGTTGGGCTCAGGATGCGCTACAGCAGAGAGATGCAGTACCACTTGTAAAACACCAGGAGGTGCTGTCTGCAGTAGCCCAGCAGCTGGCACAAACAGAGAAAGAGCTGCAAGCAGAGAGGACACTGCGTGAGAAAGCCCAAACCGAGCTTGCCAGACTGGAATCCGAGCTGCAGGCTGTACAAAAAGACTCAGTTAGCAAGGAAGACCATGATAAAGTCAAGGTAAGTTACATAAGATGCTAAAATGTAGCATTGTCCAATTTGCGAATGAATTGTTCTTTGGGATATTTGTGAATCCGTGAAGTTGGCCAATAAAATCAGCTGTGGGGTGGGAATTTCGCCCATGTAATACATGTTAACACTGCAGAAATGCTTTTTTCCCCTCTATGCATAAAACAGGGGTATCCAAGCCTTTTCCTGGACTGTCCTGCAGAGTTTAGCTCCAACCATAATTAAAAGTGAAAGTGAGTGTGGCGACCCATGCTCTGAATTTGTGCTCTGCATTTAACCCAAGTGCACACACGCGCACCGTGAACACACCCGGAGCAGTGGGCAGCCATATTGTTGCGGTGCCCGGGGAGCAGTTGGGGGTTCAGTGCCTTGCTCAAGGGTCTTACCTCAGTCGTGGTTTTTAGGGTGGAAAAGGGCGCTGGTTATGCAGTCCTCCCACCGACAATTCCTGCCGGACCTGAGACTCGAACCTGCATCCTTTGGGTTACAAGTCCGACTCTCTAACCATTAGGCCACAGCTGTCCCCTACACACCTGAACCAGCTAATCATTGTCTGATTAGGCAGGTGGGTTGTGGCAAGTTGGAGTTAAACTCTGCAGGACGTTGGCCCTCCAGGAATAGGTTTGGACACCTCTGGACTGTGGTTTCTGAGCTTGATTCTTCCTCACTGCAGGAAGAGCTAGAGCGCTCTCTAGAGGAGAGTCGGCAGAGTGCAAGAGCAGCGCAGGAGTCTCTGAGTGAAAAAGAGACGGAACTGAAAGAGCTGCGATCTCAGAAAGCTTTAGAACAGGGACTGGTGTCCAAAGAAGACCATGAGGCCCAGAGACTCTCCCTACAGGCTGAGATCAACACCCTGATGGCCCAGTTAGCCGATCTAGCACGCAAGCACGAGAAGACCTGCACTGAGGTGTGTGTTGTCCTTGATGTTGTTAATGACAGTTTCCACTCCACCTATTTGCACAGATCTTAAAAACAAGCCAAGTTTGATTTTTTTTAAAAAGTCCCCCTCTGCAGGTGTTCCAGGTGCAGCGGGAGGCTTTATTTAATAAGAGCGAGCGTCAGGTGGCTGAATCCCAGCTGGAGACCGTTAAAAAGCAGCTGGCGGATCTTCAGGCCGAGTCCACCCACATCCACCAGCTGCACCAGGACATCCAGGACTCACGGGGGCTCATCAAGGAGAAAGACCGCAAGGTGTGAGGGAAAAAAAGTTGGGCTGCATCCGAATATTCTTACTTCCATACTATACAAACTGTAGTATGTCCGAATTCACAATATTCATAAAACAGTAGGCAATAAGTACCTGGATGTCCTCCAGTGGGACTCTGAAGTGCATATCTAATGGACACTTGACTATCCCATCAAGCCACAGGAGAGGAGTTGTGAATAGAAGGCAGCAGTCGGGTTCTGAAAGTAAATTCATTGTTAATCAATGCATTAGTTGAAGTCATTTTGCATTATTTCAAAATATGCAAAATGTTCAGTATTGGAATTAGTGGTGAAAAACGACATTACCCATAATTCTGGAAAAAACTCCACCAATCAGAGAATCACATCAAGTAAATTGCATCAAAATAACACTTTAGCGCCTCTCCATTCCCATGGATCACCATGAATGATGCAAAAATCCATTATATGGAGATGTGATTCTTTTTCAGCTTTCTTACCGTCTCCCTGCAGATCACAGAGTTGTCTAAGGAGGTTTTTCGTCTGAAGGAGGCTCTGGGGGCTTTGACACCTCCGCTGGGACGTTCCCCTTCCCCACCGTCCTCAGGGATACCTGGACAACAGCTGGCACTGCAGAACCGTGTGACCACATTAACACAGCAACTCCAGGTGAACATAATCCTCCTTGCTTTATCAGCCTTATTGATAAATACACGTTTAAAAATAAAGGTTCTTTATGGGCATTGATGGTTCCATGGGGAAGCTTTAAGATCCATGGAACCTTGCACAAAAGGTTCTTTATAGTGGAAAACGATTCTTCAGATTTTAGAATGTTCTTCACATTTCTTGTAAGAGCTATTCAAGGTAAGGTTCTTTAGCGAACCAAAAACAGTTATTCTGTGGCATTGCTGTGAAGACCACCTTTTGGAACCTACATTTTTAAGAGTGTAGAAGAACCATTTTTGATTCCCTAAAGAATCTTTCAGTGAAAAGAACCAAGAACATTTGAATAATCTCAACAAACTTTTTCCACTGTAGATAACCTTTTGTGGAATGGAAAGATCCCATGGATGAAGGTTCTTCAGGGAACCACCAACGCCAATAAAGAAGCTTTATTTTTAAAAGTGTATACATTTAAATGAATAACACACATCTAAAGTCTTTCCTTTCATCTTGTGCTTAGGACTGGGAGCGCAAACACAAGGCTGTTGTTTCAATATATCGTTCTCATCTATTAGCTGCTGTACAGGTGAGAACCGTAAACCCAACCGTACATCTACAGGAACGTCTTATATTACACTTATCTATGTGACCGTTTTTGACTCAACAGGGCCGGATGGATGAAGAAGTTCAGGCGCTTTTGCTACAAATCCTCTGTATATCACAGAAAGGTCAAAATTAGTGCTTTGTAACTGACAGCAATACAAAGAGTTCAAGTGACTGCTAAACATACCCTTTTACCGAAGCATATCACCACTGTGTACCGCCAATGAGAGGCATTGAAACTGTGAAGGAGAAGATATAGTTTTACGCCTACACATGTTCTCACACCACAAACAGCTGAGCACGTCTGTTAGTACAGGTTTCCTTTCCTTTTCAAATCAGAGTAATATTTCATGTAAAAATTCAAATGTGTCATGTCGATTGAACCTGTATTGTTCTTTCTTCTGTTAAAAAACAAAAGATGCTTTGCAGAATGTCCAAGTTGCTCTTTTCCATACAATGAAAGTGGATGGTGATACACTACTACCATTCAAAAGTTGATGTTTTTTTTTTTTTAAAGAAATGATACTTGAAGCAAGGATGCATTAAATTGATCAAAAGTGACAGTAAAGAATTTATAATATTATAAAATATTTCTATTTCAAATAAATGCATTTTTATTTTTATTATAGATAAAAATTATCTATTCAACAAAGAATTCTGAAAAAATGTATTATGTTTCCACAGAAATATTTGGCAGCACAACTGGTTTCAACATTGATAATAACAAGAAATGTTTCTTGAACTCAAAATTCAAGGATATTAAAATTTATTTCTGAAGGATCATGTGACACTGGAGTAATGATGAAAATTCAGCTTTAAATCACAGGAATAAATTAAATTTACAAATGTATTAAAATAGAAAATAGTTATTTTAAACTGTAATAACGTTTCAATGTTACTGTTCTATTGTAATTTTGATCAAATAAATGCAGCCTTGGTGAGACTTATTTTAAAAGCATAATAAATAAATCTCATTGACCACAAACTTTTGAATGGTAGTGTACAATGCTAAGCTCTCAAAAAAGACAAAAAGCATTATAAAAGTAATCCATATGACTCGTGACCAACATTGCAAGTCCTGCATCTTTTAAACAATGACAACATTTTCATTTTGGGAGTACTGTCCCTTTAAAAATAAACCAAACATTTCCTTGTACTTTCCCCTTTCTGTTTCGTTTTATTGAGAATGCTTTTAGAGCATAGAGGAACAACATCCTAAGAAAGTGAAGTAAGTGGTTTTTAGTGGTGGCAAGGAGGTCTAGAATACCTGGAGAAAGTTATCCGTTAACATTCCCATTTATCTCAATGTCAGTTGCTAGACTGGAGCAAGAGCCCTGTGAGTATGTGTTTTGAAATATTGGTGATTTATATGTTGTTTGCAAAAACTCATGGCTACTTTTAAATGGTTGTCAGTGGATAAAGATGCTTTTTGGACCCAAATGGTACAGCTGCAGCATCTACCAGGCACTAACTGAAATTTGCTAACTGGCTAAACCCGGACTCATTATTCCTCCTATTTCTGCCATATCCTAATATTGCTGAAAAAGTAAGAGCAGTATGTTATTCCAAATTCAGCTGCTGACATACTGTACACAAGAGCTTCATAAGTGAAACTGATGCAGTAAGAATGAATAAACCCTAAGTAAGTGGAAGGACGTTTTTGAAGTAAAAAATAAAAATATTTAAGGCACTGGAATCTTCTTTTTGGATAGTGGGGAAGACAAAGAAAATGTGTTTCTTTATACACTGTAGTGAGTCAAACTCTTCTTTTTATATAACCAGAATATTTGAACATTTATAGAGGCAGGTTTCTCCAGAAAGCAGCTTTTAGGTTAAAATAAGATGATTTGACATTACAAACTACTTATTGAAATGTATAAATGTTTGTGGTAGACTTTTGTGTCCAGATCAACAGCAAAAGTATATATATGAGGACTTTGAAGGTGCATTCAGTAGTTAGCTAGTGCTAGCATTGCTGTTCTTCGTGTACTTAGCCACAATGGTGTTAAGCGCTTTTTCTTGTCATCAAATCTTTCCACTTTGTGTATGTCAGCATGGTTTGCACTTGTTTTTTTTCTTTGGTCGTACAGGTAGGAATTCTTCTGTTGTCTTCACTGGCAGAACACAATAAGTTTCATGGTCTAGTTTTCACTCTTCGCATCACCAGACTACACTTCGCTACTAGCATATCTATAGGATTGTGAGGATTCTCTCAGACATTTTAGGGTGTGTTCACATTGTACAGCAAAATTGCAGTCATCTGCATAAGAATCAGTGCAGTATGGAATTTTGCATGAGGGACGCATTTACGAATGTGTCAATTTTGTGGGAAAAATTTACGATTGTCAATAGTGTAGAGATGTATGAAGCACATAAGTCATTTTTAAACCAAGCAGTTTTTTGTTGGTCAATGTGGCAAATCTGCATGACCAGAAACCCATGTGGGGAAATGTGTGCACGAATTTAAACAAATGTAATTATTTGGGCGAGTAGATTACATAGAAAATCAATGAAAAGACGCAAATAGATGCGAATTCGCAATCTGATGTTCAATTCACAAATTGCTGCTCAATTGCGTCGTCCGCACAAGTTGAAAAATTTCAACTCGAGCGGGAAATTAGCATTATGCGTTGTCGCACAAGCCAATCAGCGAAGAGTTTATTGACATCGTCTGGTTTGATACGTCTGGTTGTATCAGAAAATGGAGGAGAGCATTATTATGTTTTTATTCACGCAAGTAATGCAAAAAACACCCCGTGTGTAATCTAGAGTGAGTAACGCCATGCGAAAATTCACTTCGCTTTTGGTGTGCACACACCATTACACTCTCGCATGAAATTCCTGATCGTACAGATTCCTATTGAAATGACTAGATTTCGCCTGCTAATTTTGCTGAACTTTGGTAAATGTCTCGCACCTTGAGGTGAAACATTTCCCCATGGAAATTTTGCATCGTATTCAAGATTGTTACGTAAATTGGCAGCTTGTTTATCAAGTGGTAGTTGATCAGGTGAATGGATTCCTATAGAAATGACTATACTTCACCAATGAAAATTCGCTGAACCTTGGCAAACATGACCACACGCTGAGGCTAAATATTTCCCAGCGCAGATTTTGCATCGGATTCAAGTTTGTACTGTTGCAAATTTGCCACATTTAACAAAAAAAGCTGCTTAGTTTGGAAGTGACCTCTGAATAAGTGGTGCTTCATCCATCACTACACTATTGATAATGGACAGCAGACCTTCTTTGTTTTTTAATCTTACGTTTTGCTAATGTGACTGCTTTTATTTTAATTAAAAAAATTTTTTTATTGGCACCAAATTACTGAATGCACCTTTAAACGAAACTGTGCACATTGTGGGCATTTGTTTGCGACTAAACACAGAAGAGAAATTGAATATTTGTGAAGTATAATGCATGTCTGAATCACTAAGTTTAAAAAAAGGGCAATATCACATGAGAACGACCCAAACATTTGGTCCTGAGTTCATAAATTAAACATGTGCATTTGACACGACTGCATTAGTGCGACTGAGCTTATGAGCTTTATATAACGTCCTTAACAAATACTGCATCCTGAGAGCAAACCGCTGATATGCACAACACGATGATGTCCAAAGTCTCAGAGGTGACCATCAGAGAAGATCAGAGCCACGGTTACTCAATACATCACATTTAGGAACAACAGCTCACTGACGACGAGCGCTCGTATGGATGTAAAGGATAAGATGGTTTGTCTCATGTGTTTCTCCTAAGTTCACATTTCAGGCAATGCCAAGAACAATCAGCTGGGAAACTCAGTGATCACAATCACTTTATTTCCCAATGCCAAACTCTCAGTTAGGGTCTTCTCTGTTGAAAAAGGAGTTGATTGAGCAAGACATGCTGAAAGCTGTTTGTGGTCAGTGCCGAAGGAACAGCGATATCCCACAAGTCCCAGTGGAAGCTCAGAATCTGTTTAAGGCAATAGTGTGGGGCCTCTAGATTGGCGGCACAGGTGACTGCTATGCACCCTAAAAAATAAAACACACAATACTATAAATCACCCAACCAAAAAGCTTTGATAATCTGTAGAAACATGCCGCAAACCTCTTACCATGCACTCTATATGGGCTTCAAATGGAGGTCAGTTCTTTCTGCAGACCACCTGCTGGAGGTGTAACTCGCTCTCTGCTGCAACAATCGGCAGCTTGTTTGTCAGGTGGTAGTTGATCAGGTGGCTGATGCTCTCGAAAAGCATGTCTTTAGTCCGAACCTAATGAAAAATGAAATGAAAATTAAAAACAAAGATCATATAAGTAAAATGTGAATTCTTGTGGTTTAAGGGTGTTTTCATAATTGGTTTGATGGTTCAAAGTTATTTGGCTCTGCGAACTCAACTTTTTCATAATAATAATAATACATTTTTTTAGAATTTTCTCTTATTTTCTTTTGTTTTAAATTATTTAAAAAAATTTCACTTTCATTTTAGCCACATGTATCTGTTCATCATCAAGTTTTATAATTTTTTGAAAAATATTATATTATATTATTTAAAATTTATTTTCACTGACCTTATTGCTGTATTATGTATGTGCTATTCAAATAAAAATATTTTTAGCAATAATAATAAAAATTCCTTTTTTTATTTTTCACTCGTATCTTCAGCATTTTCATCTGTCATAATTTTGTTATTTTTTTCTAAAATGATATAATTGCGAAATAAATATTAACATTTATTTATATTATTATTATCATCACCAACAGAATTATGACAGTCAAGCACTCATTAATAGTCATTAACTTGCGAATCAGGCTGGATTGCTTTCATTAACAGTTGCAAAAAAATACTTGAGACACATACCTTTACACCATACCCCTGATCCTCCTTTTGAAGAGAACTTGGGGGTTTCATTGATTATATTGTGAGTTGGGAAACAGCCCTGGAATCCCAACTCTGACATCGAACTAGCTCCTCATCAAAATCTACAGTATGAAAACTGAGCTTGAAGCACCACTCACCACTCCTTCAGGATCCACCAACAGCAGATGTTTGGGAAGCCCACACTGCATCCCAGTCAGCACATACTGGCCCGGGTTAGTGGCGCTGTCCCGCACCAGAAAATCTCCATCTCGGCCCAGCAGATTCTCTGCATCCCTGCGGCTCATGCGGCCGTGATACCACATCTCCCGCCGCAGCTGGTCCTCTGTGGGGGCCACGGGGGCCCGGCGCCGTGGGGGACTCGGCCACTTGTCCTCCAATACACAAACTCCACTGGCCTCGTGTAGACGCAGGGCGTCCTCAAACGGTCCTGTGAGGTTAAAAACATTAGGATTTGTAGGATGAAATGACTTGAACACATTAATCAAACATATATATTCTGATAAAACAGTCATTTGTTGTGGACTCACTCATATCAAAAATGTCTTTCTTTGGACTCTCGGGTCTACGTCCTCCACGGGGATCCGCTGAGGTCTCCATGTTGTCCAGATTCTGGGTGTTTACGTACAGGTGTTCCTCGTAATCGCGGCTACCTGGAGGATGACCATCTGCTCGCAGGTAACCATCGGAAGTCAAACCTACAAAAGTGGCCAAAGAAAAATAAACAGATAACTAAACTTCAAAATAAAGGTTCTTTATTAGCATTAATGTTTCCATGGAGAACCTTTAACATCTATAGAACCTTTCTGATGCAAAAAAAAAGTTTCTTTAAGTGGATAAAGGTTCTTCAGATTATTAAAATGATCCTCACACAAAGGAAAAAAATGCTTCTTTTAAGGACTGTTCACTGAAAGATTCTTTGGGGAACCAAAACATCTGGTATATCAGACCCTGTCAAAGGCTCAAAAATCACTTCAAAGCACCAAAACATCAGACGAGTAACATAATGCTGATGATTAACCACCAGGCGTCTCACTTGAGCTGTCCCAGTGTACTTCATAACACAAGTGGGTGGCAGGGAGGCTGCCTGCATCTCTTTTGGCCGGTGACCCCATCTGAAAAAAATAAGCACAGGTCTGAGATCACGCTTTGTTCCAGGCATGAGTACAGCACACTTGTATATATAAATATATAAAGATGATGATAGATAGATAGATATTTGCTATTTGCCTGAAGCAATAAGCGTTGCTAACAAAAAAAAAAAAAAAAACACACCACTCTTAGTTTATTCAAAACTAAAGAAGTTTATTAAGACCAGCCTTAGTGAATTCTCTCCACAAACCACTTTATGCTGTTCATGACACACATAAAGGCAGCAATAAAAATCCACAGACATCTATAATAAAGTCTACATAATAAAGTTTACCTGAGCGGTTTCACTCTGTGGTTGCGTATGGACGTGACCCAGTAGGCCCGCAGGAGGCCTGAGCCTAGAGTCCACCACTCCACCCACAGGAGGCTCCTTTCCTGGTATGCTGTTGTAGTAATCGTGCTCAGATGATTCCTCGTCATCACCCCATGCCGACTCCTCTGTTCGTATGGTCCTAACCATTAAATAAAGCTATTTAGCATCTTAGTGATCAGTGAAAAAGTAAATATATATTTAATATGAATATATAAATCATAAATATATTTTAATTCGGTAACAGAAAACAGTTCATCTAGTAGTAGCTACTTAAAGATTGACAATATGTTTAATGATTATAAAGCTGCAGGTGACATCTGCCGTTGTTCTGAGTGAGCAAAATCCAGTCATTTTAATAGCAATTGGGAATTGCGTGTGAGGGTGAATGATTTCCCCACGGGTTCAAGTTGGTCACGCAAATTCACCAAATTAACCAACAGAAAGCTGCTTAGTTTGAAAGTGACTTTTGTGTGAGATGAGCTATATACATTGCTACACTGTTGACAATAGAAATTTTTTTGTCTGTGAAATTTCACTAATGTGACCGCACCTTTAGATTTTGATATTGTTAGCTTAGCAACATGCTAACAGCACACAGAACTCTTGCCTTAGTAGAGCGGTTCACATGAGTCACATTACTTCTATTTTGGTTAGGATGCTGCCTATATAGGGAAGTAGACTACAAGGCAGCCCACTGTGTTTTGGAACACAGTTTATATTAAAGACAAGAAAGCACATGCAACAACTATGATTTGAAACAGACCAAAATGAAAGAAATTATCCATTACTGATGTGACACTGAGCAGTCGTGTGGTTTCTGAGAGCCCCTTAAATGAATTTAGCTTTAAATAACGGCCTGGAATCAAAACAGGATGGCTATATGAAACACGAGCTGTGTGTATCTTGTTTCAACCTTGCGAAAGCTGCTCAGACCTGAAGCTCAACATTAACTGCAGGTGAAACTAGGAACTACCATCATTTTCATGTTGTGATGCATTCAGAAGCCCAAACAGACAATATGGTTTATGCGAAATTATGTGAATCTCACCTATCCATGGTGGGAATGGCTTTGGGCGGGCTGTGTAGGTACTGTTTGAACTGCAGTTCGAAGGCCTGGCCGATGGTACTGATCACATTCTGGGCAAGACCGTCACAGCACTCCAGGATGTGACATGCTAGAGGGACAAGAAAAAGGTAACATTGTTCACATGTGAGAAATCTAGCCAAAATAATATGTAACACAAACAAGACAGAAAATCTAATTGAAATAGGATTCTTTGCATAATATGCATGCACAATCAAATATAAAATGAATAAAATATTTTTAAAATGTATATATAAATCTAAAAATAAATACGCGTACAAATAAAATGTATTTAAAAATTAATCTAATAATTAATATAAAAATACCTCTTTGATTGACAGGGTCTTTGGCTACATAAGCGACGTAATCTGGTGTATCCTGCAACACAAGATGAAATCAAAGTGAGAATCAGGTGGCATTTGTTAATGGAGAGGAAAATGGTAAGAGCAGAAATAAGAGGCATTAAACATGCAGAAGAGGCCTCACCGAGTCTCCACCAGAGGCGAAAGATATGGACTGCATGGGGTGATGGGCAATCGCCTACGCAAAGAGATGAGAGTAAGATGACGTGATATCTTCAAATCAATATTCAGCACTTATAAAAAATTATTATCTGTCAAGGAACTACAAGAGTTCTGAAGCTACTTAAAGGGGCAATATCTTTTAAAATAAATAACTATCCAATAATATATTTAATAATTTAATCCGAGCCCTAATTTTCTGGCACAAAAGCAATTAGGGTTTTGATGAATTAACTCAATTAGTCAGACTTAACCGACAAATGTATAACTAAATTTAAAGGGGTCATATGATGTGATTTAATTTTTTACTTTCTCTTTGGAGTGTTACAAGTTGTTTGTAAATAGATAAGATCCCTAAAGTTGCAAAGAACCTAAAGTCTCAACCAAAGAGATATTCTTTATAAAAGTTAAGACTGGTCCACGTCCTCCTAAAACGCCTCGTTTAAACACGCCCCCACATGTCTACGTCACGATGTGGGAAGATTTGCATAACACCGCCCAAATGTTCACGCAAAGAAAGAAGGCGTAACTTTATTGTTGTTGCCACCACCGCCATGTCGTGAATACGCTGTGCTTTTCGTTGCGAAAGCGAAAATAATTTGTTTGGCCTTCCAAAAGAGGACACGACTAGAAATCAGTAGTTAAGCTGTATTTACAACACTGTTCCAGAACAGTTCAACCCAAATATTCAGATGTGTGCAGCACATTTTATGGAGGACTGTTTCCTGATCCTGGAAGAGTAGACTACAATGCGGCTGTTCTGACTCACAGTCTGTAAGTACGTTTTCATATTTAAAGAATTTGCCACTGATTAATCAAACGTGAGTTTTGAGCAGTGTAGAGTAGCGCTTGTTGTTTGTCATTTCTCCGACCACAAATGCAGACATGTTTTTATGTTTACACGGCGCGTAAACTTTTATACTGAAAAGACAGTATAAGTATTATAATCTGTAATTATGTCCCCATTGGATGCAACAAATGCCTCATTTATAATGGGTTTTATTGGTTTTGTCTCGTCGCACCGGGATCACAATATGGTAAGGGGCGTAACATTTACGTCACGCGCTTGAGGTATTCAGCCAATCACACCGCACTGGATAGCTTGCCAATCAGAGAAACACCTCGCTTTTCAGACCGATGAGCTTTGTAAAAATCTACGCGTTTCAGAAAGGCAGGGCATAGAAGAGAAACAATAACGTACAGTATGTTGAAAATAATGTGTTTTTTTAACCTTAAACCGCATTAAACACATTTCATTACACCAAATACACAAAATAATGTTCTTTTTAGCAACATCATATGACCCCTTTAAGCAGCTTAGTCGAAACATAGAACTCTTTACTTCAGTGCTGCAGAGGAACTTGATTCAGTGAATCATTTATGAGCAAATCTGAATCTATTCATCCAAACCAACTAAATCATTAAAATGAATCAAACTTTCCAAAGCTACACAAGTGAGAAAAGTTGTTTGTTCTGATGTGATTTGGAGACCAACCTGTCGTGTTGTGGGGATGAGTAGACTCAAGCCGTCAATGGAGATGTTGACACCAATGCTCATCCCAGCAAAACGCAGGTTACTCTTCCCCATGATAGACTGGAGGTTTTTATTGGTGGCCTAAAATGGACAGCAAAACAAACATTTGAATGTCACTACATTTTCATGATTTAGGCTTAATAATAAGAAAAATGACAAGACAATGACCATTTTCTCTCTTACTTTCTTCTTCCAGGCAGGTTTTCCTCCGGGTACAACTTCACACAACCTGTTGATGGACTCCCTGTGTTCACACACACATTTACAAAGATAAAGAGAACTATTAGAGTGGTATTACCAGATATCGCAATCTCACATATCTGGAAAACCTATAATAAACAATTTCCCATGTGTATCAGTGTGACCACATTTTGAAAATGAATGAGTGTGAGTCTAAGAATAATGCTTATTCAAACCAGGTCAATAAAGAGGGACTCAGTGTATTTTAAGTGCATAAAATAATAAACAGATAATAATCATAAAAAACAAAGAAACAAAGCAAAGAAAAGAAAAGGCAAAACCAACCAAAATGCAATAAATAATTAAACAAACAAATACATACATGTATGTAAATTAAACAGAGCAAAGACTGCAACAAAGCAAAACAAACCAAACAAAACAAAATAAAACCAAAACAACACAAAACACAAAGAAACAAACCAAAAGGCAAAACAATAAATAAACAAAGCAAAACAAAAAACGAATTCTAAAATTGTTGAAAACACTTTTGAAAACCCCTAAACCTGGGCAATAGTGATGGACACCTAAACACATCTAATCAAAACTGTGTCATTTGTGAAACCATATCAATGGCCATGGAGCGTTTGGCACAGGGGCACAGGGGCACATGGGTTGTGAGGTCAACAGCAAACTGAGTGACTTCGAAACACCAGCGTACTATCAAATAACCCATTAATATTTAAAAAGTGCCAAGGACTTTTCAGGGAAAGATTTGCAGTTTTTCAAAGTGTTATTTTAGTAATTTGCATTTGGGTGTTTTTGTTGCAAGATTATGCGCCTGTGTGTGTTTTGCTTCTTGGATCTTATAAAAAAATAGCTCACTGGCCACACTACATGACAATGACAAATGAGAGAGCTCACCCACACTCCCTCTTTCCCCGGAGCGCCGCAAATCAGCTGATTTACAAGCCATCCGTTTCTGCTGCAAAATAGATTCTGGCTAAATATGCAGCCTGTTCCAAGCATTCCCATTAAAACCATTATAATGTCATAACAGACTGAAAAGTTATCTACTCAAAACCATCACTCTTCTCCAGTCCTCCGTGTTTATCAACTCTAACTCCACCCCATGCAGTCTGCATCATCTTGGGCCCCAGTGGGTCTCCTCAGTCATTAGTGGGAGCGGTTAATAATACATGGCTGTATCACTCTGTCTCCATCTCGCCTGTGCTATCTCCCCTTTAAGCCCATCGTGGGCCGTGGGGTTCGGGTTACTACTGATCGATGAGCAAGGGCAGGGAGACGGACTCCGCTGTTGCCCTTGGGAATCTGGAGCTCCACCCCACTGTCCCCTACAAGAATGCACATGCTCCTACACACATAAATAAATATATACTTGCTTGCTGACATATGAACGCACACTTACATACATGCAAACATGATTTTGTACACCAAAAATGAGCTGCAAAATGATAATCTATTGCTTCTGTGGAAAGTATATCACTCAAAAACAGCATAGTGTTCATTCGTCAATTTATAAACAGAAAACATTCAAAATCATTCTCAAAAACAAAACTAAACTAAACAAAAAGTTACAAACATGGAAGCTGAGATATTTGTGATTTAAAAAAAATTAGAAAACGCTAAAATAAACAAAGCAAAGAAAATAAATAAACAAATACATATGAAATAAACAGAGCAACATCAAATAAAATAATAAAATAAAATTGCGAGTTATAATAGTTAGAAAATTCTAAAATAAAAAGTTTGAAAATTGTAAAATAAACAAAGAAAATACTAAAAAAAGAAAGAATAATAAAATAAAATTAAATAAAAATCAAGGAAATTGATTCAGCTCAGCAAAGCAAAAATTTTTTTTTTCCAAACTCTACACTCTACAAAATCTAAATATAAAAAAAAAAAAAAAAAAAAAAAAACAATAAGCAGGAGTGAACCAAAATAATAACATCATTTTGGGGGTGTGTGCAGGGGTATTTGTGCACAACTAAGAAACTACTAAAAAATATTGTTCTTAAAACTTATCTAGGTTTAGTGCAATCCAAACAAAAAACACTTTTACCTTGTGACTTGTGTCCTAGTGCTGAAGTCCAAAGATCTCATTGATTTTAGAACCTCAATGCAGCCCATGTACTGCAAAAAAAAAAAGAAAAGAATAATTAGTTTTAATTTTCCAGAGGTCATCATTGATTCATGGAAATATGAATCTAATTCCTGTTGGCTAGAGCCAGAGTCCATGATTTAGTTGCTGAAAACAAAAGCAACAATTGTCTCTCTCTCTCACACACACACACACACACACAAGGATAGTTTAAGCACATTCATGGCAGCAGGGTGCATCCAGTGTTGCACACGCACCTTTAGCGTAATGGCGCATAATTACAGATAAATACTAAGTGTTTAATTTCAGCAAGACAGCTTGTTCTCAGCAGTTCTGAAAAAGACAGCATAATAGCTGTGCTGGGGAAGGTAATTACTGCAAAGTGTGAGGAGATTGATGGCAATAACCGCATCATGGCTGGTGGGGGTGGACTGGGTAAGCGGTATTACTGCAGTCTGGCCCTTCTGGGATGTGGAAAGTGCTCTGACGAAGGTGTGGGGGAATATCCATTTAGCAGTTAGTCATTCACTAATGCATTCAAAAGGGTCGCAGGAACATTGCGCAAGATGCCCACCCCCACACTGACAGTGCGACATATGTCTGAATAACGGTGTTTGTGGTTACGGATGCTTACAGAGGATAATCCCAGATCATTTTTGTTGTTTTAGGCTTGGTAAAGGATTTCGGAGGCTTACACCCACCTCGACCCAAAGCACAGATCATGTGGCATACAGCTGAGTCAAAGTGGTTACCCTAGTCATTACAGTAAGTAAGTTGGAGTAAAGCACTAACTTAAAGGAATAGTTCACCTAAAAATGACAATTCTGGGGGGTGATGCGGAAAGACTGACACTATATGATGGCGGATCCAAAAGAGTTACTTTTGTTAATAAAACTTTCATTTATTCGTTTAATAGCCTATAAGTGAGTGTTTTTGTTGCTGGGTTTTCATTAAAAAAATAACAATGAACCACAAATTAAGCATTCGTTTTAAATAAGGGAAAATACCTTATTTATTTGGGTTACAACAGCTATATCCATCTTATTAATTTTGTCAATGCAAGGTAGATGTTTAATATATGCGAATTTGCCATTGTACTATTTTATGGCTGATGTGTTTTAATTAATAAGATAATAAACCACAAATTACGAACGTTTTAAGGTAGCCTGAGGGGAAATCCATAGGCTATTTATTTGTGTTAAACGCGAGTAAAACATATCCTTATTTATTTTGTTAATAAAAGTTCAAAGTTTAATGTTTTTTTGTTGTTGTTTTTTTCGATTAATAATAATGAGCCATAAGCATGCATTTAAAGTAAGGGGAAAATCCAAAAACCTTACATTTATTTGTGTTACAACGCGGGTACATCAGTCTTATTCAGTGGCGTAGCAAGTCAGCCCCGGGCCCATATGCAAAAAATGTGTACGCTCTTTAATTTGTAGTGAGAATTCGCCTCAGTTCAAGCTGCATATGAATCAATTATATTTTCTTCTTTAATATTTGCAGCACGAAATAAACATGAATATGTGAATGCATGTTAAAAAAAAATCAGAACAACTTAATACAAACGAATGTCTCATGAATCAATCAATCAGAAAAAAAAAACGTACGTACTCTCCCAGGATCAGTAAACAGTCCTCCATAAAATGTGCTGCACACATCTGGATATTTGGGTTGAAGTGTTCTGGAACAGTGTTGTAAATACAACTTAACCACTGATTTGTAGTCGTGTCCTCTTTTGGAAGACCAAACAAAGTAGTTTCGCTTTCACAAACGAAAAACACAGCGGCCTAGCGTGAGGGGAAGCCTCGGCTTAGCGTGCGCTGAGGCCGGGATAGAGTGAGCTGAGGCGGCGGGGTCGAAAACGGCACGCCCGGTGGATGCGACGAATGAGCGGCAACCACATGTGACGACCCCGGGCTGAACTCCGCTTCGTCCACGGTGATTGAAAGTTGATGTATTTCCTCAGCGACCAGCACAGATCAGCTTTAGGCATGACGAAGCGGATATCGTCCTCTTTTGGAAGACCAAACAAAATAGTTTCGCTTTCACAACGAAGCCCACAGCGCCTTCACGACATGGCTGCAGCGTCAACAATACTACAGTGAGAATAAAAGTTACGGCCTTCTTTCTTTGCGTGAACATTTGGGCGGCGTTATGCAAATCTTCCCACATAGTGAGGTAGATATGTGGGGGCGTGTTAGAACGAGCCGTTTTAGGTAGGTGTGGCTGACTCTGAACTTTTATAAAGAATATCTCTTTGGATTTGAGACTTTAGTCTTTGCAACTTTACAGATCTTCTTTATGCACCAAGAGCTTGTAACACTCCAAAGAGAAAGGAAAAATTTAAATCGCATCATATGACCCCATTAACTCATATTTAACCGTTGCTTCTTGTAATTGTAGGCTTAGGCTACTTTTTTCAATGAATGTTAATGAATATACTAATTTAAAAATATTATTTATTTTGTATTACATATTGTTCATTCATTTATTTTTAACACCGCACCCCCAGCACCCACATTTTTTCGTTGGCTACACTCCAGGGGGAACTGCAGCACCCCTACTTCCTACGGTAATGAACCTGTATGGCTTTCTTTCTTCGGTGGAACACAAAAAAATACATTTTTGAAAAACACTGGCAACCAAACAGCACTGGAGCCCATTGACTTCCAGGGTATGTTCCACAGATTAAATGCATACAGGTTGGAACGACATGAAGGTGAGTAATGAACTCATTTTTAAAACGAATGAGTGGTGAACTAAAACTTTAAGACACTAGTTCTTGCCGTTTTTGTTCCTGAAATCAACATCCTCTGTTTTCTTCTTCAACAAATATAAGAGAGCTTTGGGGAAGTCCCAAGAACTGATTGTGAATTTGAAACTGTTCTGTATGAATATAGATCAGTCGCTGTAACACTACATTCACGTTTTCTGCACTCACTCCTTTTGTCTTAAAGGGACAGTACACCCAAAAATGAAAATTTCCTCATTTACTGACTCTTATGTTGTTCTAAACCTTCCTTCTTACTTCTCTGGAATACACACACAAGATATTTGTTTAAACAAAAAAGAACTGCTTGTTTATACAATAAAAGTCAATGGGGTCCAAAATAACATAACATAACAACATAATGTAACATAACATAACATAACATAACATTGGGTGTGCTGTCCCTTTAGTTAGTTTATTTTATTATTATTTTTCCAGAGTATATCTTAACACCAGCCCATTTCTTTCCAAGCGAGCCATTGCAGACATCTCAACTAGATTAGCCGGCAGCGGGAAGTCTTCAATCAGTGTGATTAGACTTCTTCCTTTTATATTTTACTGAAACTCTCCTGCTTCCTCTTCTTCTCAAAGACCTCACTGACTCTCCTCATAGCAAAAAATAAATATATATCACAATAATACACCATCCACCACTACAACTGGAGGAAATGACCAGTGAGGTTATATAAAAGGAGAAACTTACAAAATCTGTGGGGGCTGCCTTTAAATTTTTGTTTCTTGTAGTCTTCTGTTCTTAGAAAGTTATTTTGTTCTCATCTAGGAATGACTCGATTTAGTCTAATCTTGAAGAAACAACTTATTCACCAATGTAAGTACAGATTAGTATTTTTAAAAAAGACTTTGAATGCTTTTACGTATCTAGCCGCTAGCATTTCATCACCACAATAAGATGAACAATAGAAGAAAATGCAGGCCTACACTCTTAAAAATAAAGGTGCTTTCAAAAGGTTCTTCAAGCGATGCCATAGAAGAACCATTTTTGGTTCCACAAAGAACCATTCAGTCAAAGGTTCTTTAAAGAACCATCTCTTTCTTACCTTTTTATAATCTGAAGAACCTTCTTTCGCCCCAAAGAACCTTTTGTGAAACAGAAAGGTTCTTCAGATGTTAAAGGTTCTTTATGGAACCATTTAGACAAAAAGGTTCTTCTATGGCATCGTGAAGCACCTTTATTTTTAAGAGTGTAATCTAAAATATCTTTGTTTGTGGTGTACCAACGTGCCACAGCGTTATTTGCCTAACAGCCCCCCCTCCATGCCTGTTTCCTCTGCAACACATGTGATACAAATGACTGTGATTAAATGTAATTGAATAAACGAATGAATGGTGCCAGTGTAATGCAATTAAGGAGTGCACAGGCCTAGTCTGGGCTGTTGGGAGAGAGGGTCGTGTGGTTACAACACACGGCGGGGTGGAAGAGAGTGCAGGGTGGAGGGGTGAGAAACTGGGTTGAGGGAGGATCGCTGTTATTGACGTCAAATAGTCTGCCAACATTTGTAACCCTTGATTCACCAAGATGCAGCCCAGAGCAGAAGATACTGGCTTATAACCACAACATCTACCAAACTGCAAGAGTAGTTAGCCTTTAGTAGTTGGTTAGCCTATTGTCAAAATGTTATTACAGACATTTCTAGCAAAAGTAAACAAAGAATCAAGCATATTGTGAATATGTTTTGAATGTTTTTATATTCAACATGAGCTAAAAAAAGGTCATATTGAACATTCTGCCTTAACTTTAATTGCAATTTCATTATTATTCCTAAGCGAAAACACATGCAAATAAGGATCTGTATTGAAGGGAAAATTCAGGAATTGTACAAATGACCATCTTGGGATCAAATATAAATTTTATGAACAGCCATCACTCATCTTCAGTCATAAACAGTAAGACACCCCTCCGCCTCCCTTCAATTCTAGTTTAGTTGTTTACATCTGCAGTTTGTATACCCACGCCTGCCCCCTGCTCTGATGCAGTCGCTGTACCACACAAAGCAATATATCTGGATTAAATTATAGATTCCTCCTTTCTCCTCAAGCAATTGCACCCTGACATAACCAATACACTGCAGAGAATAGAGCCCCATTGTTCTCATATCATAAGCAGTTTTGCCTGAACTCAGCTTCTGAAAGGACAAGATGTTGCAGTTGTTTATACAGTAAGCTGCAAGGGGATATCAAGTCATATAGCTCTCAGCTTCTTCAGAGCTGCATAAGATGGTGCAGTGAATGTAAACGAATTACTATTGATAATGCTACAGAGTTGACACCGCTGCAGAGCTGCAAAACAACATTAGGCGGAAAGCTCGTGAGATTTCGAGATGATAAGTAGGTGACTCACCCTGACGATGTACGAAGCCCCCGTACTGCTGATCTTTTTGTCTGGGTGCAACCACCCCTGCGAGGGCTTGTTGATGAAGCTGCCCTTCTGGGTGAAGTTATCTCCCAGCCACATTCCCTCCACCCTGGTCCTCCGGTTCATCCCGGTCCTGAAGCTCCCAGAGCTCCCTGGACTCCCCTCAGTGGCCCCTGTGCTGGACTCTCTTGGACTGGCCCTCTGCCTCCTGGCGGCCTGTAGGGAACATGGGCCCACACAAACAGGGTCACAGGAGTTGAACACAGCTGCGAGACTAGCCACGGGACCACTGGTGGCAACCGCCCCCCCTGAAGCCGCAGCAGGAGAACTATTGGTCGGGGGCACCCTGCCGGAATCCTTGCTGGAATTGGAGCTGGAGCTGCTATTGGACGGGCTACGACTGAGCAATGAATTGGAGAACTTCCAATGGGGCATCTTAGGAATGAGCATGCAGAAAGTGGTGGTGCTGTCCTGCTCGCCGTCCAGCCCGGGTGAGTCAGCCAGCACCTGGGCCGAAGGCGGAGGAAGGGCAGCAGTCTCCAGGGGTGGCAGCTCCAAGCCAGGCGTGGACGAGGAGGCCACCGGCGTGGCCACCACCTTCCCGCTCATGGCTAGGCTCTGCATCAGGTCGTCGGAGGAGGTCACAGAGTCGTTCCGGAAGCGGCCATATTTTGGCTTAAGTAGCATGCCCGGATGAGCGGTCCAGAGCAGAGAGGACAGTGGGGGGAAGAGGGAGGGGAAGGGGGGATGGCTAGGGAAAGGGAAAAGGAAAAATGCAAAGGAGAAATCCACAAGGTTCTGTGCGGACTGAGTCTAGCCCTGCGTCCTCTCGGTCTCTCTATGCTTTCTGACAGTTGCTCTGTCCCTTACTGTGGCTTGCTTAATCCCTCCCTCTCTTCTTCATTCCCTCTCTCTCTTTCTCTCTCAGCCCAGCTTCCCCCACTCTCTTGATGATGTCAGTGTTATGGTCTGTCTATTAGCTCTGCCCAACCCAGCTGCGTTCAGGCAACATTAGCTAATGCACATCTGCCTGAGCACCTCCTTATAGCATCTTGCACTTATTAAACTACACACAATCTGATAAATACAAAGCCATTCAGCCCTGCAGCTAGCTACCATACTTTCTCCTTTCGCAGTTTAGGCTGATTCCTCAGAAAGCTGGTGCTATCAAAACATTACTATTTTTTTTAGCATCCCGACAACTGGCTCAACAGGAAAATACTGGTGTGAGTCTAAAATATCAATTATTTTACTAGTTCAGTTTGTTGAGGCTAGTAGTGCATAAATGACACATTTCACTGTTTATGCCATGAGATGAAGTTTTGGCTTGTTAGCATAGCTCTGATATTCCCTGCTGGTGAATGTTGTAACTACATTGTTTGGCAGCAAAAACCTCTTTCTCCGTAGTTATCACTAATAATTTGTTACATTAGGTACACAATTTCTTTTTGTAGAGAGCTCCAAGGGTAAGTTCACCCCAAAATTAAAAATGTCTCCGTGTGATTTTTTTTTTCATATATTGAAAGTCATTACGGTCCAATATTGTCTGGGCCCTAACATTCTTCGAAATATCTTCTTTTGTGTTCCACAGAAGAAAGAAGGGCATGAGGGTGAGTAAATGATGACAGAATATACATTTTTGGGTGAACTATCTTTTTAAAAACATGAAATTAGCTTATAGCTTTAAATATTTGTTGCCTTTCATGTCACAGATCAGGATTTACACTTGTGAAATGCTTTCTTTGGGATTTATATAGACATCAATGATTACTTAAAGCAAAAAATAAAGACCTACTGTACAATATCTCAGATAGTAGCTTGATACACAGCATACATACAGTATATGAGTACTCAATATGGCAAAGCGTCATTTACACCAGTTATTATATAATAAATGAACTTTTTAAATACCTCACAACAGCATAACTGGCTTCTCCATTCACACAGAGTTCTTCATATTGCTGCAGTATGGATTATAAAACAATTTTTGAGACTGTCTCTGGTCTGTCTCTCACTGCTGAAGTCAAGAAACCATCCGAGTTGTCACATTTAAAGGACTTGCGCAAGGCGCTGTGCCTGTTTGACAAATAGTCTCTTCCTTTTACTCTGACGTCACTTTTTTCGCAACTGCCCAAAAAAGTAAATGCAAAGACTCCACAAGGCCAAATAAACAGGAAGCACTAAAATACTCTATATTCCGTTACCGTTGCCTATGTGTACAGACTATTTTGGTGGAAACCTCAGTTTTGTGGTGTTGACAAAGCCTTTAGCTTGCTTTATGACTCACAAGTGCCTTTTTTTCAAGTGTTACATTTTCCTAAATCAACATCTCTTGGGTGACCTCTCAGAGGTGTTGTGCAGAGATTTTGTTGTTTTTTCCATTCGTTACACTGCACATGTAGCTGGGGTAATTTTAGCTTCAAGAATGGGGTCACCGTGACCATTAGCAATTAGTGAGAGTGCACGTGCAGGGTCACGGTCTGGATCAATATCTTTGTTATGAACAAAACCACAGTGGAGAACATAAAAGCAAGACGAATGAAGAAAAAGAGAAAACAAGATTACTTCACTCATTTACTGTCTGGTTCTCCTCCGGGAGCCATAAATGCTCAGTTCTGGAGCACTCCGACCCTTTCTTCATATTTCACCGTTTCCCATAGGATGCACCTGTCTAATCTAATCTGATCTAATCTCAGATCTTAGATTAAGTAGATTTAGGGAGTTAAATATGAATTGTCACACTTCTCTAAAATCAACTATATAGATGGGATCTTCGACATGAGTTTCACCAAGGCGTACAGTGAGATCCCAAACTGCAAGATGTACATATAAATATATATATATTATTTTATAACCATGATGATAATCATTTTATAATAATTAATCACAGCAGCTCTGACATAGACAGACTATATTCCACAAGAGAAAACTATCAACTTAATTTTACATATTTTGTGAAAAGTTTGCATTCCCCTCGGATCGTACATTGCGCCTAAAGCATTCAGAGCATTGAAAAAAAAAACTAAATTAGGATAAAATTTTTATATATTTTTTAAATATTATTTGAAAAAAGTAGGGTTTTTTAAAATGACATGTGCAAATTTACTTAATATGAATCTAAACACATTTCATGATTTCTTTTTATTGATATGTATTTTTTTTTTTTTTTAACATTTTAAGAATTTTTTTTTTACTTTAAGACTATACATTATTAATTGATTACAGCATTATCATTAGGCTAACAGCATATTAACAAAAAAAATCATTATTATGTGACTTCTCAAGAATATTTGAGTTAATTCATGAATATCCTGTAAAAAAAAATTTAAAAAAATAAAATCTGCATATTTACTACATTATTTTGTGTCAAAGTGGAAAATACAGTACTATTTATTTAATCTGATAAAAAAAATATTCCTACTCAAACAGGACTGTTTAAAAGTCACACGCACATAAATAGATCAATAGCACCCAACAGGTGACATTTCCTGCGAGTTCATTATCTGCTGTAGCATATTATCATGATATTAAACATCAAATTGTGGTCAGCGTGGGTGAAGATGCTATATTAATATTTTCTTCAAAATACCACCAAATTAAAATACACCTTCCACATGTCAGACACATACCACATCCTCATATAAAGCATCTGTAACAATGCAACACAAAATACTATTAGATTTTTTACTAAATATATCATGTGGAGATTAAAGATTAAAAATATAGATAAAGAGGAAAGCCAACCATAACTCACCAAATGCTATCTGCTGCACGTTGCAATGCCAGCCCTACATCAAGCAGCAAAGAGAAGTATTTATTTATATGTAGAGGAAAGCTAAAAGCACATAAGAGTCGAGAGGTGTGAAGTTTGAGTCCAGAGAGTGAGAGAAACCACTTGAACCAAACCAGGAACACACACCATCACACACCTCCTGCAATGACATGCCCAATCAGTTACTGGTTTTCTGGTCTAATGCACTTAACACAAATGTCAATATTTGCGAAGTTGCAAAATGCTTAAACACTGTATAAATTTAAGTGTTTCCAAACATGAAAATGATGATAATAATGGTTGATGCTAGCTGCTAAGAATTGTTTAGGAGTATAAAATGTATATTTTATTCTAACAGACTGTTATATAGCATTAAAACATGCACAAACGCATTCCTCATTTGAATTCACATCTTGAACAAAAGGTATTACGTGTTACTTGTGAAACGGAAACTGTGTAATTCATTAACAAAAGAGTCACTGAAGTTAACCTTTGGTTAAAGTTCTAGCAAGCCTGATTTGTTTTTTTTAAACAACAATAGAGTACCACATAAAAAAAAGAATACATCTGAAAAAGAAAAAAAACAGTGGAAGAAATGTGTTCAGAGAAAGTATCACTGGATAACACAACATGACACCAAAAACCACTATGTATACTGCACAAAATAAGCCTTATATTGTCACATAAACTGATGACTACAACATTAAAAGATAAAATACAGACAGTAAAGAAGCTTTCTGATGCCTTGCTGCTCTGCTTGATTTTGTACAGCAACAATATGTGCTTGTTGAAAAGGTCACAGGAACACTGTGGTCAAATCAGCAGCCATGACATTAAATGTTTATACCATTTGAAAAAAAAAAAAAAAAGGCGCAAACTTCTGCCACCTCAAACAACTCAATATGAAATGTAGTCATTTTCGTATTTTCGAACGTTCAAAAAGATAACTTACACGGTCACGACTTTTCATGAACAAAGCTTGAAATACTAACAGGAACTTTTTGATTTGGTGAAATCTTGTTAAAGCACTTCTTTCATACAAGAGTTGCTTAACTCATCCTTTTAACACATGGTCACATTTTCTAGCTTGATAAACTTTTAGTTGTGTTACGTCTCGTGTGAATATCTTGTCACATCATTATCTAGTAACCTTGCACTTTTCGTGTGAAGTCTTAGGTGGCTTTAAATGCTTGTGACAGAGTTAAAGGTAATAGTCATTTTATAATCACACTGGTCTGATATTAACAGATATGACATTTAAATCATGACTATACTTGAAATAGTGTGTTTATTTCAGTGAAATACTATTCCCCTCAGACTTCCTCTGGAAAAATAAGATTTTTATGAACCGAGGGACGGACGAAATTACTTTGTTGTAATACAAACTTGTATTTGACCTTAAAATAAAAGTCTTTTGGTTTACTGTATATCTGTAATGTTATAGCTATGTAAAACCCAGGATAATACTAATAATGTGAAGTCTATCATTTGCAGTTTGATCATTTGATGTCGATAGTGCTGTCAAAGACATTTTGGAGTAAAGAAAAGGTTAACACATTTACCACTGTCATATATCACAGAAGGTCACCAAAGAAAATTAGTGCATAGTCTAACTAGCCTATATAAAACACACTCTCTCTTAGCATAAACACCACCCTTGGGTTTCACACTTCTGTCCCACACTTATATGTTCACACGGTTAAACTCACCTACATAAAAAATAAAACTAACCAAGAAAAAAGCTCTACAGTTGAAAAGAAAAACATTTTCTTATATTAAAAACAAGGACTCAAACAAAACAAGGCCAGTAAATATCGAACTAGCGCTGTCAAACGCAGCAGGCGTGCGTGGAGGGGGCGGGGCCTAAACGAAGAGCGGCTCACTCAGCCTATCAGAAGCGAGCGAGGGACCGTTTGAGTTCAAAACTGAAGCGGCGCCCTCAAGAAAACACCGTGAGATTTCACTTTGTTTTTTTTTTAGCATTTAACCACAATGTCTTCATCGAAAAAGCAGATTTACTATTCCGACAAGTATTCAGACGAGGAATACGAGTACAGGTGAGGAATTTCACTCTTTTAACGGTTCACTTCACTTTCGAGATAACGCGACACTTAATAATGACCGTTGTAATGACATTCGGCTGGGTCGGTTTTAAAAAAATATCTTTAAAACATCCGCAAGTGATTGAAGACGGTCTGTTTAAAATGTATTTTCCGAGTTCTGTCGTCCGAACAGCGTTATATTGCCTGACAGACAGTTTGAAGAGCTGTTAAGTATTAAATATTACTCAGTCAAACTAACATGTTGTCCCTCTCTTTCCTCATAGACATGTTATGCTTCCCAAGCAGCTTTCCAAACTGGTGCCGTCCTCCCATTTAATGCCAGAGGAGGAATGGAGAGGACTGGGAGTCCAGCAAAGTCAGGGCTGGATCCATTACATGATCCATAAACCAGGTTAGTAGATACCTGGAGACCAGGGCTGTGTTTAAAACCTACTTTGACAGCTTAATTAACGCTACTGTCTAGGTAAGCAGCTCTGTAACTGGTGAATGAAATGTAGCCACATGTCTACAAAAAGCTGCCTGTTATTCTTCTAAACCCTAATCCCACTCTTTCTGTACAGAACCTCACATTCTGCTTTTCCGAAGACCGCTTCCCAAGGAATGACATTTCAAGATTGTCATCGGAAGTTAAACTACTTGGTTGACTCTGACCATGCATGCATTTCTTTCCATACGTTGTGATTTGTACATAAGTTTTATTATTTGCAGATCTATGGTAATGAAATGTTACTCCTCCTCCTCATCCCCCTTTCATTCGGAGATCTGATGGCAACAGGAGCATAGATAAGAGGGGAACGGGCTGCATCCTCCAAAGTGTTTTCTTTAGATCTGCACTTAAAGGGATATAGTTCACCCGAAAATGAAAATTCTGTCATCATTCACTCACCCTCAAGTAGTTTCAAACCTGTATGAATGTCTTTGTTCTGCCGAACAGAAAGGGAGATATTTTGAATAATGTTGGTAACCAAACAGTTGATGTAGCCATTGACTTCCATAGTAGAGAAAAAAATACTATGGAAGTCATGGTGCCCCAGCCAGTTGCTGCTTTCGATGGTTTCCCCGCTCAGTTCTTCGAATGATAGAACAATATCGATCTGGGTCGACAGTAATGAATACCATGGTCCTATTGTCGAGGGTGCTCGCTGCTGGCTAGTACGGGGGACCTGCTCTTCTGCGATTCGGGGATCGTTCTTTGATTCATTTATGGTGTCCAACGGGGTTTGGGGTTCGGTGGTTGGAGGGAGTGGGGTTGTTGATATGAGACGCTCTTACGGAGACTGTGATTTGTTTTTTTGTGGACCAGTGTACTTTGATTGGGTGGGGGGGGGTGGAGCGGGTGTGTCATGACGAATTGTCACGGGGTGTGGTGGGTGTGGGAGGGTGATTATATAAGTTATGATCCCTGCTAATGGTGTACTACATAGATGGAGAGTACGGGGGAACTATAGCGTGGATGGGGTGTGGGTCATTTTGCGGAAGAAGGCGCTCCGGCTTCCGAGAAATATACAAGCTGTTGGTAGCGCTCCATGTCAGACTGGTCTCTTCGACGAAAGCAGGTCGTCGCGTGATGATACAACCACACTGAAGATTAGCAAGGCAATTCTGGGTGATGGCAGCGGGCTTGTTGGTGTGGACAAGTCAAATAGTAATGGGTGAGACGCACGGTAGGCTAATAATGGGGGTGAGCATGAAACGAGTGGACTATAACAAACAAAACACACACGGAGGGCGCCAAAATGGGGCGGTGTAAAAGAGTCCGGACGTATCGGGGACAAGAAAAGAACCGAAAAAAACGGATGATGGAACTAAACATAATCAAGAAAGTGAAAAAGGAGGGCTGAAAAACGAAGAGGGACAGTGGTGGAATAAATGACGGAGGAGTGCAAGAGGGGTTTAGACTTTTTTAGAAATGTTAACAGCAGGGAACTAAAGAAAGCACAATTCCGCTAAAAATTTTTTGACAGGGATTCATTAACAATTTATTTAAAGCAACATTTTAAAAATCACCCTGATTTTGTATACACCACACACCATCTAAATTTACCCCCTTAAATTTTCTATATTTTTGCATCAATTCCCCAAACCATTATCCTGTTCCTCTCTGCCGGCACATATTGCATCTCTGCTTTCCTCTCTTGTGTCCCCCCCTTTTGCAGTCTAACCTGCACACTTTTCTTGACAATCCTTGCACGACCTTGTAGCATGTTAGCCCAGTCTCAGTTCAGACCCGCTTGCCCCGGTGCTGTTGGTGGTGTTCCCTCCTCCTAGGAACTGCCTCCTCACTCCTACAACATTCAATTGGCTTTAAAGTCCGACTTTGACTCGGCGTTCCCCCAACATTACCTGTCTTCTTCTGAACCATTCTTTGGTAGAACTCTGTGGTTTGGGGTCCTTGTGGCTGGGCTGTCGGCGAAGCGACCCAATGGTCCGGGTGTATATGGGCATCTCGGGACAGTCTCCTGAAATTTTCCTTTAGAATTTGCGGATAAGTCAATGCATGGGTCCCTTAATAATGGTTACTCCCGGGACCAGCGGCAGCAAACAGGTCCAGAACCATGAGACTACCACCACCCTGTTGCACAGTGAATAAGGGGCGTATAACTGGAAGGCAGTGTTTGTTCTTTCGCCAACATAACACGTGATTAAACCAAAAGTGCGAGGGTGGGGTCTCACCATCCCCAAAAACATGCTTCCAATAGCCTCTGTTTGTCCACAGGGGGGGGGGGGTGATCAAATGAACTGCTAATCCCTAGAGAGTCACATAGCTGTTGCCACTCACAATATGTAATATGGGATCATTTTGCCTGAAGTAAATGCCAACGGTATACGATTTTTGTCTCGTTGTGGGTTATATTTTTGCAGAATATCACGATTCCTAAAGGTTCACAGGATTGTTCGCAGGCCCCCTGTGGGTGTTGGGGTTGGTGTAGAGATAAGTGATATTGTGGGGTTGTGTGTTGGTGTTGGTGGTTGTTTGGTTGGTTTACCGTGAAGGGAATTGTAAAGATTAGAAGGGGGTACGTACAAGAAGAAGAATAATGATGGTAATTCCAAATATAGGAGGCTTGTATAAGAAAAACAATACTCTGAGGAAGAGTCGTGGTAGGTCTAAATTGTTTCACATGTGAAAAGAAGATAGAGAAGAGTAAGGGCCGATTGTTGTTTTGTTTGGACAAGGTGAGCTCGGCAAATGATAGAAAAGTTGAGAAATTGTTATTGCGGGGCGGGGGAGAGCGAGAACCAGGTAATTCGGAGATCGACGGGTCCGATAGAGAAGGAAGGGACTGAATTTTTTAAATCTAAAATTTATGTTATAGTTGACTCTTATGCTCACTTTTAGAATATTGAATTGACTACAAATAGTCCTTTGTAAGCATGATCCCTCAAATTATTTTTAGACAATAAAAATAAAATTATTTTTAAATGATTCTGAGCGACCAAGAACAGTAATAGAAATTCAGTGGTCGAATGGTGTGAGAATGCTGAATATTTCCATCTGAACATCAGAGTTCATTATAAGACAAATAGCAAACCATTGTAAACATGCAATTAAATTTTTCAAGCTAAAGACAGAAAACCTGTATGTAAAAACATACCCTTCAAAATACCACTAATCTACAATTAAAGGGGTCTCAAACTCTGAGTGCCTGATCCCTAAAGAGAAAGCAGGAGGTCTGGATTTGTGCACTGTCACTTTCTCTGGGTTATGACTTCCAGGACCTGGTACCACTGTGGACTCCGTTGCAGCAGCGTGTCTGCCCAGCATAGAGAACGCCGGCTGCCTCGGGAGGTAGACACTGGGATCTGTGCGGTTGTATCTACCAGGACCTGGAGTTTTAGGTAAGTCCTCAGATGGACCCCCGGATTTGCATCTCCTAGAGATGCTGTAACTGGCACTGGATGCTTTGGTCAAAACATTGGAGCCCATGAGAGAAGGGAGGGTGTATTTGTTAGGGGCAGGTATGGTGTCCACGGAGCGATACTGTGTTCGATAGCCCATGGTGTGGGATGGCGGTTTGCGATGGATGCTGCACAGAGAGGCTTTCTCGGGACTGTATGCTCCTGGTCCAGGGGTGGAGAAGACTGATGCTGCAAATGTCAGATACAACAAGGGTTAGGAACTGTCAAACTCAGTCAACTCATTCCAGCTAAGTGTTTCCTGGTGGTTTCGACATGAAGTAGTTTGATCGACCAGTAAATAAGGAACGGTTTCAACAGAGTGCCACTTCGAAATAAGCGATTTACCTTGACTTTCCATCCTGCCATGTATGGAATAGGCAGGGGTGCCATCTCTTCCAAAGCGAGTCAGTTTGTCATCGATATGATATTTAGGCCCTGGACTACAGTCAATGCTATGCACTGTACAATCAAAGCAGAATAAACAAAGCATTATATCACTCAGGAAAGAAACTGTCATACATCACAATACTTTTTAATATGTTTTGGGCGAAGTGTCATATTCCTAGTGGAAGGCCTGGTGGAGTAAAAACCACTTGAGGGGAGGGGGTGGGGGGGGGGGAGGAAGGGAGGGGGAGGGAGGGGAGAGGGGGGGGGGGGGGGAACTGAGCCCAAGATAGGTGTTAGTGTTTTTTACTTGTAGCGTTCAACAAGTGTACATTTGTAGTTTCAAGCATATTTTCAATTGTTATTTGGATCATATCAAAGGTGAATTGATTAAATGTTAAGGTCATCGCGGTCGTAAAATTTTAATAAACTTTTAAATGTTTGAGATTTTTTGGAGCTAATGGGAAGGCCTTGAACATACAAAATATCATAATTCCAAGGCTTACACTATACTGTACTATTATGCAAAAAAATTTTTTTTAATAAAAATAAATTGTGCACCATTTGCTGAAGTATGTATTTAAATTTTGATATAATTTTCAAATCTTTTACCTTAAATATCTGGTTTAGAGTTCTATGTTTTTATACCTTTTTTATATAAATGATATTGATCAATATTCAGTAGGAAGGAAAAATAAAGCAATATTAAACACACTTTGATGCCGCAAAAGTAAAAAAAAAAAATTTAAAAAAATCCTTAAGGCAAAATTAAGCGAGGTTGTACCCTTTTCTGTAAAGTAACATGAAAATAATATTAATAAAAATATCACTTCTGATCTACTAGCCTATCAACACAGTAATGTTCAAGAATGGACATTTCCAGCAGTCTGTCTCCCTCTAGAGGTGACATTAGCAAAATACATACAAGTTTATGAATGATAAACTGTGTCAACATTGATGATTTGTACATTCCTGGCATAAAATGAGCTAGAATGAATCCAGCTGTTATTTTGGAGTTATTTCCCGCTGAGCTCATTTATTTTACTTCAAGTTAATATGAACTCATTGTTGTTAGTCATCCTGCCATGGAAGGAGTAGGCAGGACTTGTTGACTTGGTGAAATCATGGCCTACAAAGCTGATAGCCGGTGGAAGGATGTATCGACCAGGCCCTGGCCCTGTAAACAAGATTGAATAAACACAGCCGTCATACTGTAGTCATGCACACAAAACATATGCACAGCCCTACTTGTAATCAGAAATATGCTGTGATGCAGTTTTTGGCAGGCAGCTGTGACAGAATCTGTTAAGGAGATCCACACCCTGTAGATGCAGCCCAGCAGGAATGTGAGCTCATCGCAGTGGCGTGATGGGTTTTCCTGGAGTGGAGGACAGACAATGCCTTTGGCTATCTTCTCTGACACTACCAGGGGAAAGCCATGCAATCAGCCCACAAATGTTTGAGGACCAATTTGATTCCGCACATACTGATACTTCCTCCAAACACAATTTTCTGACATTGAAGGTAAGACTGTTGTTTAGTACATAGTATATACATTAAAACAGCTCACCTTTTTCTCTGGCAGCAATGACCGGACGCTTCCTCTCCATGTCCCTCATAGTCAAGATCGCATTTGGGACCGGAGGTTTAACCCTTCTAGAAATGTATGTCCAGTCAAGATCTCTACCGTCTGATGATGTCAGTACTAAAGCCACCCAAGTGGAAAACTGAACACTTTTGGAGTAAATCTTCATTCATCCTGGTTGACTCAATTAGGGGCTGCCAGACCCATAAAATATACACATGCGTTTGAGAGACAGAAGCACAAAGGTGTTATCACTTGACTTCATGGTCATGTATATCCATCAGATAATTCCTCCTCTCGCTTCCCTTTCTCTTTAATACCTTTACTTTGTTCATCTGAGCAGAGATGGACCATCAAGCATGGGTCGCTAAGGAGACCAGCAGCTGGGGGCCCCCCTGCAAAGCTGCATAGAAAAGGCCCTCGACATTTGAGAAGATGGGAACTTCTGAAGGACATCTAAGTGAGTATGTACAGTATTCCCATCTATCCAACTGAAATGCATTGTAACAAACTCTGGGAGAGCTATTAAAATCACTGGAGGCATGATAGGTGAACATGTTCACCACTGCACTGACCATCAAACATTAACAATCCTAAGGTAACCTGAGCTGATGTCAACATAGGCAAACTCTCACAAGCTAGGGTCAATGTTTTGCCAGGACCTTCAAACAAGTGTCAGAGAGCTTTGAAGAAGCTCAAGCAGTTAACCAGGAACAATAGATTCTCTCAAAATAGTTTAAAAACAACTTTAACATAAATGTATGTACTTTTAGTACATACAGTATTATTGTGATTACATAAGATTGCTCTGCAATAATAAAGCCCAAAGTATACTAAGGTTTTTTACGCATGCATTAGGGTGTGTGTACTGTGTGAGATGTAAAGTCAGAACTCTGAGTTCATAACTTGCAATTGTGAGAAAAATAGTAAGAATTGGGAGATGAAGAGCACTTTGAAATACTACACATTCGACTGTATGCATATGCGAAGCGTTTGCGTCAGAACTGTAGTATACGGTCTTTACACATTGGAGAATCATCATCACAAACCAAATTCTCCGGTATAACTGATTGTGAGCAATGCTGCCTAAAATACTTAGAAATTTCCACCCAAAATATACATATGGTATTTTCAATATACATTTGGTATCCTAATTTTGCATATTATATGGAACAGACCAAATGCAAATTGCAATTCAAGCATAGCAAAACAGCTTTCACACATGATACAAATTGCATACAAAGTTTATTCTCATTTACTTTTTTCCAAACGTGTTATCATTGAAGGTTAAATTCATTTTAAGTGATTTTCCAAATTCACATAAGGCCATTTTGCAAATCTGCATTGATTTTAGGGGAATTTAAATACAGTAAATGTTAAATGGGACTTGAGAGTAAGAAACTCTTATTGGTACCTTAACACATCATTAAATTAAACCAAATTATTCAGTGAACTTGAATAATCACATTAGAGACATTCTGTTTAAAAGTGCAGATTTCATATGAGCCTGCCAATTTTCATTTAGCGTGGAGGCGTAGTCAAAATAGCTTATATTCTGTACAAATCATATTCCATTTTGTGTAACGGAGTTTGTTTTCTGTGATGCAAAGACTAATTTAGCATAGGGTGACTGGGAAAGAAGCTTATTTATCAGTTGCAGTGTCCTCTCCGATTAATAAGTCAGACGTCAATAAGTAAAAATAAGTTAAGCTACACACCTTAACACACAATTTTGTGCATTTTTTTCTGCTCTGGAAGTGCACGTTCCATCACAGCACATTTTAACGGGTTGTAAAACCACAACAGTAGATTGTATTCAGAAAGAAGAGAGGCTCTGACTGAGGAATTGAGAAAAAAAAACAACAAAAAACGAACCAAACAAAAAGGCACTAGCCTCAAATAAATACCACAGATAGAAAGCAAAAACAATAAAATATTAGATTTTTAGGTAAATTATACTTACAAACATAAATACTGGACTATTAAAACTAGATTACAAGAGGAATACAGGGAGACGTCATACCATCACTAAACGTAATGAGCTATGGAAATGAATTAAAAAAATAAAAGAAAGGAGAACTGATATAATCTCTCTTTCTGTACACACACACACACACACTCAGAGCTGTCATCTCATTGCAACAGACTGGGTACCACTCTTTTTCCCAGCCCTTCTTACACACAAACATATTCACAGAGAATGTACAATGTGGAGCTCCCGCATTTGCTGCTGGTGGCCAGGGGTCTCTGTTGTAGAGGCGGCAGAGAAACAGACAAAAGATTGATGCTTATTATACACATAAGTGAAAAAGAAAATGTTTTACGAGGTCAAGACATTTTTTAGAAGAAATAGTCCTTTAAGTGACTGCGGTAAATGGGTTGTATCTCACCATCGCTCAGGTGAGTCCTTTGTGTCCACTGTGAGGATATGTCCACCCAGAAGTTGTGCGGTGTCTGCCGCCTCCTCTTCTTCTCCTATAGGCAATAACTTTTCCTCACTCTCTGGTGAAAAGCTGTCCGTGTCTGGGTCATACTCGTAAGAATAATAGGACACCTCAGCTACAGAGCCTGGCTCCTCCCCACCTATTAAATAAATCACATGCTGCAAAAACCCCTAAAAAAACAAAAAAATTTGTTGCCATCATCGACACAAGCATTGTTTGATTTGTTTCAAAGACATTTAGATGTTTTTTCTGGAAATCAAGATAAGAAAACTTTTCTTTTTTTTCATTTGGGCTGTGGTGTCCCTCGAGTGTATGTTTTTGGCCCGTTTGACTTTTTATTAAAAACATGTTTGCGGAATTTAAGTAAGATTTTAGCAGTTGTTTACTAATAACCAGTTTCTAAAATAAAATTGTCTTTTAAATTAATATAGTTAGCAAATATATACATTGCCAGACTACATGACAAATAGAAAAATAATACATGTACAAAATGGCCTGAAGGGGGTGCTCCTTGCAAATATAAAGCAGCAACTCAAGCTGATTCTATTACTGTCATATGTTTCAATAGACCAAGTGTGTAAATGTATCTCTAATGTTAAGAATTCACAGCTTGGGTGTCTTAACTCATTTATCTTTCCACAGATAATGTTTGCAAGGCTTTAATGTAGAAATGTCCATAAATTAGAAAAAAAAAAAAAAAAAGAGACCAATCCTAGTTTATGGGCTTTTGTTAACACAGCTGCTCAGCACCACTTAATCATCAATGATAATAAATGTCTTTCTTGCAGTTTGGAATTATACATGAAACTGAAGTCTACTTATTTTCCATATTATCCTTTAAAATCATTACATCACAATCATTACAACATTCATCCATATAAATAAAACTAATGTAATAGAAGAGTAGAATAAATGTATGTGTTTTTTTATTTGTTCTTTTTGAGCTTAGGTCAGAATAAGACCTCACTGTAAATCAGAATTCTGATTGAATGTGTTTCAATCAGAAAACACAATTGAATGCGTTTCAAACACATTTGTGATCTAGGACTAAGCTGAATTTGTGTCAAGGAAATGCTCTCACAGATTTCCAAAACACATATTTCTGCTACACAGGTAAATGGTGTGAGTTTTCCAAACAGATTTACAAATGGCAAACCCAAGAAAGTCACCTCAATCATTAATAGGTCGCAAACAAACTTGGTAATTACCTCAAGCAAAACAGAACTGCAAATTCTCGCAAACATTTAAACAGGAGGCTCCTAGGTTAAGTAAACTTTAAACAAATAAATAAATAAAAGCGGGCCAAAACCATAACCTTGAGGAACCCCAATAACCACAGCCCTATAGACACATTTTCTCAGCCCAAACACAACACTAGGCAAGTCTTAACAGCTCTGCAAGAGACTGTCTAATCAGTCTGGGAGTTTTCCAGAGGACACAGACGCACATACCTACACACACACACCTAGATGAGAGTGCATGTGATATCATGAGCACTTCTAATTTGCTAATTTTGCTACTTAAAGGGTTGTAATGTTTTTCCTTATCAAATTTTGCCCTGTTTTCCAATAAAATATCCAAACATCCTTAAAACCTGATACATTCTTGAAAAGCAAAATTCTGCGGAGATAAGACTGGGTTTTAGAAAAACGTATCTTGAATCAATTGTTAATTCATAGTTTTTTCATATATTACAAGGACTCCAATCAAATCAAGAATATGAGGGATATCTATTGTATTTATGTTTTATATTTGTTATCAGTCATACTGTCCACACTGAATTAAGTCAATGAAAATTGCTATTGTCATTGCTGGTAACTGTGTTTGCAAGAAAAGCATAATGAAGTATTAGTCAAAAAAAAGAATAAGATACTACAGCATTGATTTCCAACCTGTTGCATTAAAATGTGTACTTATCAAATCCAGCCAACTTTTACTCACAGTTAATGGTGTTTGAACAGGCCAAGCCCTATACGGGAAGGTGTGAGGTGATCGACAGGAGGCTGGGATACTAATTATCTGAGCATTAATGTAGTCTGGGCTGGTATGCAGGCCTGTGCATGCATAAGCTTCTACGCATGTAGCATCTGATCGCTGAACTCTTCAACACCTGCCCATGTGTGGCACATGCTCACACCTGCAGGGCACTGATCCAGATGTGTTCAAAGAAAAGAAGAAGAGAAGAAGAGGAGATTATAATACCTGCAGGAATGAGTAGAGGTTCCTGTTCTGGTTCTTCTCCTGTAGCACATTCTCGCTCTTCTACTGCCACCTCCACTGTAGGATGACAATGCACATATAAACATGTCAAATTAAAGTTCAATACAGTACTTTATTTAGGAAACAGATACAGTAGTTGCTCAGTGTTTCATATCTGGTTTCCAGATCCAAGTCTAATATCATTTGTTTGCACTTGTGATGCCAGATAGTCTGATATTTTGTTATCTATTACTTCAGACATTTCCACAATGTTTTCACTAAATATATGTAATTATATTAATGTATATGGATTTACAATACATGGCAATAAAAATCAACATTTAACCCATTTATATTCTTACTAAAACAATAGTGTCAGAAAAATACCATAGGCAATAATGTGATAGAAGCTTATTGGAAAATTCTTTAGTGATGCACAAAAGAATCACTGAAGGGTTGTGAATTGATCCCTTGAAACAAACTATTTGAACAGATTCACAAAATGAATGACACTATCCAGTAGCGACATTTTTGCTTCAGAATTTCTAGTAAGAGCACCAACGATCCTGGAATGAATCCAATGACACTTTAGATTCATAAATGTATCTTTATAAAACTTGATTCCAAAATTATTTTTTGGATTCAGTGATGCACAATAGAAATTGTTGAGTTTTGAACTAATTGTTTGAGACAATTTGAACTGATTTACAAAAATGAATCACACTGACCAACACACAGACACTAATGATTACTAAAAATTTTAAATAAAAGAATAACAATCACAATATTCACAATGGTGCTTCAATTTAACCAGAAAAATCACTGTGGATATATAACTGTACCAGTAGACTAAAACCAAAACTGCTTGTAATTTAGGATCTATAACCTGCAAAAAAAATTATCATGCAGCCCTAAACATGCTACTGTTGTCTACCATATTGGCACTGATTTCCCACATAACCATTTTTGTGTCCCCCTCCCGATGGCGGTCCTCTGTAAAACAAGAAAGCCCCTTTGTTGTTGGTCCACTCGTTGGAAAGGAATGTGACAGGATTTTTCTAACCCTCTGCCTCCCCCTTTCTTTTCTCTGTCAAAAGGCCCCAGACAAAAGCGCTCTGTCATTTGGGGAGCCCTGTAATACACCATATACTGGTGTGTGTATGAGCATATGTATGTGTTTATATCATCTGCAACTGCAGCACCTGAACAGCTGTTCCTACCAGCAGGTACACGCACCTTATTTTTTCTCGGTAGTGAAAACACGGGTTTGATTCTTCGTATCAGGCCTGTCTGGACATGGATAATTGCAAAGTATTGAAAACACTTTGATTATCTTTGATGTGCAAGTGGATGAGGCTTTAATCTCGCCTGTGATATGAACAAACAAGCAACCGGATGTCAAGTGGCAAGGTACGAATCTCAGCAACAGACCAAATTGAACCTATGGAAGCTCTAATCCACATTACAGTGATCTAGGTTGGAGATATGTTTGGCTGAAACATTTGCGGTCTTCCCCGCATGTCCATGCCTGTGCGTATCCAAAAGTCCTGCGCATTAACCTCTTAAAAGGAAAGAAAAAACATGTCTCTAATTATGCAACGAGCATGACTTCATCTTAAAGTATCTAGGGAGGGTAGCACCTGGTTCAAGGTCACATGGCATAAATCTTGGTGAAAACGAGTTTCGTAATGAAATGGTACAGGTTTACAAAGCTTGGGTCCTTAAGTTGCGTAAAAAAAAAAAAAAGAGGAGAGGATTTATTCCATAAATTTGCATGGAGGTCGCAGAACTTACTCTGTGGACAGTGGCTGAAGGGCATCTGCTCGATCTGTGTGCCGTTCCTGCAGGCGGACACCTCCATCTGGCATTGGTTTTGGTAGATTTGGCCATCAGAACCACACACGGGCTCGCCATCATAGCCACAGTCACGATAACACGTACATCGCTCGTAGTGTTCCTCCTCTGGACAATCAAAAATGTTGTTGCACTGGCTGCCTTGCACAAAGCCTGGAGGGGAAGAGTGAAAGAGTCATTAAATATGAAGTATTTGATATTAGAAGTAGACATAATAGAAGACAAAGATGTACCCGTCCAGTGATTGCTGGAGCTTTCCACTTCATTGCATGTGGTGCCATCACATAGTTCTCGTGCTAGTGGACTGCTCTCGCTCACGTTGTAGAAACGTGTGGCTTCAAATGCTGTATACACATACACACAAAGTCGATAAAAAAATTGCCTTGTGCAAAATTCATGTCATTCAAAAGACAGAGAGACTGGATATAACTAAAAGTAATAACTTGCTGATATTTCAGTAATGAAAAGTGAGTGAGGGAGCTATTTAGTTTAACCATTTATGAAGCACTTTTCTGATTCATTAAAAATAATTGTTTGTAAGATTAATTTAGCCACAAACTGAATTTACACTGGTACACCACCTGTTTGTTGTCGCGTGTAATCTGTAATCTCAACAGAAAAACGAGTTGTCCATGTATTTTTTTTATTGGATTTTTCAAATAAAAGAACTGGTTATGAATAATGCTGCCTTTAAGTGCACCAGGGAAGCTTGTACCAAAGAGTTATTACAATGTCACGTTCAGAAGTTGGAGAAGTCTGAAAAATAACACTGAAGTAGCCTAAACAAAACAAAAAGTGGTTTCCCGTTGACCCAAATAACTACATCTGAATTCATAATGATGAAAATAATTGCTATCACTTGTACATTGTATCTAAGCAAAAATATTGTTTTTGTAAACAGTAAAAGGGGAGTGACTAACTTTACACTTATTGTAGGCCAACGTTGCGCCTTTAAAATGAGTGAAATGCAGCATGTATAATTAAAATAATAACTTTGCAAAATCATTCTTTACCAATCACAACAAACTTACTTTCCGATATGATTCAAACTCACCCTCAGGACATTGATATCTCGCATGTAATCTAAAATTCAGAGTTTCTCCAAGTGTAAATACGGCTGTTCAGTCATTCATGGGCTCGGAACTCGTAATTACGATATTTCTGACTCTTGTGTCTCTCAAACTTACAAAGCATCCATGGTTTTACTGTCTTGCAAAATAAATACATGTATCTTTACAAATACAGTACCATAGTACTGAATGATTACCATATTCATATACCATAGTACCATGGTATTACCATCTAAACAAATACCACTTCTATACTATGGTGCCACCACGATACTCTTTTGTTTGGAGTGGGATGGTCCAAACTCACCTGGTTCATAATAGTCATAGACTTTCACTGGCACTGGAGCTGTTTTGCCCACAATATACTCCCTCATGGCATTGAAGACCACACAGGTCATACACTGACTGGGGATCTGTGGAAAAGACAATACCCCAGTAGACTTTACAATGACAAATCCTTAAAGGGGTCATATGATGCAATTTAAAGATCATTATTTGTTTTATGTGGTGTAAACAGAAATATGTGACCCCCCATTTTTTTGTTTTTGCTTTTTTAATGTTCAAAAAACACATTATTTTTACATAATACTGTACATTATTGTAGGCCCTCTATGCCCTGCCTCTCTCAAACGCTTCGTTTTCTACAAAGTCCCTCCTTCCGACAAGCGCAGTCTGCTCTGATTGGCCAGCTGACCCAGTGCATTGTGATTGGCCGAACACCGCAAGCACTCGTCGGAAATGTAACGCCCCTTACCATAATAAAAAGCTTCATCTTTCAAAATAAATGTAAAAACAAAGCCGGAAAGGGGAACAGAGTTGTGTGACAGACACAGTGATGAAGCTGGCATGTTTCTGCAGTACACAAGCCACGGTTAAGACAACTGACTCCACTGTGATGTGGACTCGTCTCTCTCTTTCTCTCTCTCACACACGCGCCCGCGTGCACAGACACACACACACACACACACACGATGCACAAAACTCCGCATTTGAACAGTCAATAGCAAACTTAAACTAATAACAAAACAGTAGCTGCTTCAGAAGCGCCAGATTGTCATAGCAAAGTCAGAATTACCTCCTCTCCTAGGTTCACGAAACGGTCGTCCATAAAATGCATTGCTGTTCTGTTGTAAGTAATCTTAAAGATTCCTAAATGCATCTACTTTCGGAAGGCCAAATAAAGTGCTTTTCGCCTAGAAACACACAGCGTCTCCCTGACATGGCTGCTTCAACACTAACTGCGGTTACTGAAACCATGCCTTCTTTCTTTGCGTGCACATTTGGGCGGCATTATGCTAATATTTCCACATAGTGAGGTAGATATGTGGGGGCGTGTTAGAACGAGCCGTTTTAGGAGGGCGTGGCAGAGTCTGAACTTTGAAACAGAGACTTGTGAGACTTTAGTCTTTGCAACTTCAGGGATCTTATCTATGCACAATCAGCTTGTAACACTCCAAAGAGAAAGGAAAACTTGAAATCACATCATATGACCCCTTTAATATGCTCCCCTGACAAAACACCTGAAGTTATACAAGACTTTAACCTCAAGTATTTTAACAAACAGCTCTCATGTTATGCAAAAGTGCTGCTAGAGCTACACAAAGCTGTAGTTATGTGACTTTAACTCACCTCATCAAAGTAGAAGAGAACCTTTCGTCCGTCTACTTCATACCTCTTCAGCCCCACTCGTTTATCCAACAACAGCTGGGAACAAAATGATTACAAAGAAGGATTATTTAGCACAGTAAACAATGCTAACTTAAATGCTAAAGCTAATATGTCATTTAATAAATGGTTTTATCTTATAGTACATTTATTACAAGCACAATACACATTTAAACCATTCTTTGAATGTGGCTAACAGGTAAGTTTCAGGTATAAACCAAGATTTTTCATTCTTAAAAATAAACTAGCATTTAGCTAGCTCTGTTAAAGGGAGAAACTCAAGTTAAAGAGAAAAACTTCACTTTCTATGTAAGTAACAGTTATAATTTATAAGTAAACCACGTCAACCAAAAATCTGACTTTAAGGCAGGAATTCCTCTTAATCTTTATACTGTATATTTGACTTCTTAAACTTGCTAGCTGTCATGCTAACAATTCAACCAGACTGCCAATGCACAATATCACTGCACATTTGCAAAAAGTTGGAACTCCTCATGTCGTACACTCAGTATGTGAGTATCTGTACAGCGCTGCCTTCCACAAGCTGTTTAAAGATGTCATATTTAGTCAGGGCTGTTTAACATCCTAACATCCTTCATCCTATGTGTGTGTGAGTGAGAAAAGAGAAAGGAGGCGAGCGCTCGGACACAGTTTATGAGGGGCCCAGTGTGAGCTGGCGCCACAAAGACACATTCGAACATAAACACACACAAATATACACAGTATGACTGCAGCCCCAAATAAATGACCAAGAGTGATTTGATTTGTCCAAAGGCCACAGCAGAGAACACAATTTCAGAAAAAGTTGTGCTTGTTAGCGTTGCCAAAATAAAAAGTCTAAAAAAGGAAACATGTTGCCTTAGGGACCAAAGATCGTTGTCGTAATTAGACATTTATAGACAAATACATAAATAACACTGTTGACTTCACTGTTCATTGTAAAAAAAAATATTGATTTTCACTGTGGAATATATGAGAAGCAAACAATCTTCCAAGCATGTCCTCCCTCTTGCTATAAATTAAAACAATGAGACATGACGGTGTAAGCAATCTCGCTTCCCATAGCGAAACGAGGAATGTGAACAGCCTGGATCGTGTAATAAACATGGAGCCAGCCAGAGGTGGCTGTGTAAAGCCAGCTCATTACTGGCTAATGACGCTAATGAGACACGTTCCACCGCGGTGAGCTTCGGAGTTGGTTCATGTTATACAGCTCCCGAGGTAGTGTCGGTTTACTAGCATGGAGGACATGAGGCCTGGGACCTATAACATGACTAATGAGGGACAATCAGTTGACTGGGGACAGCAAAGGTGACTTAACCAACCTCTATTTACCCACATACCCCCAGCTAGAGGGAGAGGTGGGGCTGATTGACCCCCCTGAGCATTTCCTGTTCCAGGCTGCTGCTCTGGACATTATGGCCCTTTCATATATAATTTCTTGTTTTTATTTTATTTGACACAATCCAAATAAGAACGACTGTTAAGTGTTCTGTGTGTGTTTATGTGTTCGTGAGAGAGTGAAAGAAAATGGTAAATTCCATGCCATACTGCCTCCTTTGAGATGGCCTCCAGATGTAAAAACTGTTCATCTGCCAAGAGGACACATGCAGAAAAGGAGAAAAGGAAAGAGCGAGACAGAGAGATGCGCTGTCCTATTACAGAGACACCTTGTTGATCTCGTGTCTACTTTGAATAATGTGAAATGTGAATGTGACAAATGATGGGAAGTTCTAGGAGAGATATTACACGCACACAAAAAAAAAAGCAATCTCACTCTTTCCAAACTCTCGATATCTGCACGGAAGCCAGACAAAAGTGGGACTTCTAGAACAGCCATATTGGATGAACCAGCATGCAGCCACCTGAGGAGGAACAGGCGGAGTTAGAGCATAAACAACACCTCTAAAATCAAAACTCAATCTAAGGTTATTTATTCATATCAAACTAGATCAAGTGAAATAGACCTAAAAATGCATCAAATCCTTTTGTCGATGCTGTTACCTGGTGCAAACCTCCAAAGTAACACGGTAGTCCAGGTGGTCTTGGTGGGCCGCGGGGTCCTCGTCATCTACAGGAGCTCTTCGCTTGTGACTCAGCTCTGATCGGTTATCAGCACGAGAACGGGAGCGAGGAGACATGTGTCTTGAGGACGGCTGGATGTGATGTTCCTGTCTGGGTTCCTTGAGATCGACTTTAAGCTGAAAGGCTGGCTTAGCCACTGGATCAGGCACATTGTAGGATACATCAATCTGAGGATGGAGACAAGGATATGATCGATACCATTAGGTCAGAGCACTATGGTTTCATCTGGCACCCCATTTCTATTCAAAGAAATGTTAAAGAATGGACTTTTTTCCATTTAATTGCCTAACCAGGAGTTTTATGTCCTTAATACAAATCATGCTAATTACATGCCAAAATGTAATATTTAGTGTAAGGGATTTTGTTCAAAATGATTTATTTGCGCACAGATGCAAGATTCTTAAAACTTGCATTGCTTCCTCTAAACAACCTGAGAACAGAACGTTCTAGGTCAAGGTGCTGACGTGGTTCTGCTTATTTTTGTGGCCCAGAATGAAAGACATTTTACCAAAACAAAAAAATACAAATAATTAGACCATCCTATCTAGGGGGTAGATTACAGGAGAAAGAACATATCCCTGGCACACAATTGCTTAAGTTTTACCAGATCTTTCCATTCTACAATCAGGAATGTGAACATTAGTACTGAATTTCCCCTGGAAAAAGAGCTGGCTGTCGCCAAGGAGGGATTCGCCTCTAGATGAGGAGGAGGACGACGAAGAGTACAATCATTTATCTGTGGAGAGAATTTGGGATTAGGTTTACCAGAAACCAATAGTACCTGCATTAAACAGCAACCTTCTCCTTTAGCGCTGACAAACAGTCCTGTAGGAATGCTGGGTATCTGAACAAAAAGAGAGAGAATGCAAGACTTATCAATCAGATTAACAGCGCAAGTATAAGCAAATACATTAACCGTCTGGCCCCTGTCCAACATCCAAATTACATGCATTTAAACTGACACTGCTAATCACAAGATGGAGTGATGTGCCAAGCAGATGCTGAGAGGAGGGACATTTCAAGTTCAGGCCCTCACTGAAAATACCTCTCCGACAGTAGAATGTAGAATTGTCAATCGTGTTAGTGAAGGATTTTTTTACCACAGCTTTTTGTAGAATCTTCTTATTGCCCCATTGGAGCTCAAAAGTTTCTTGGAAATCCAGATTAGTGGAAGCCAGAGATATGGTGAGATTGACCCCGCCCACATATGACAGGATGGCATATTCAGACAGGGCTTGCAGTGCCACACAAGTATCCTGTTTTTGGAAAAAATAAAATAAACTCAAGTCCAATAAAGCATATTTAGCCTACACTATATTTGGACACACTAATGTAGTCTACTTACTGTATCCACCTTATTTTAAAGAAAGAGCAGGTGCATGTAACTTGAATGTGTGAGGCTTTTGGTATCATCCGCTTTCAGGTATTTTAGAGGTACAAAAGCAGTCCGTTATGCTGCTTGATGTTGATCATCGTAATAATAAAATTACTGGTTGGAGCGCAAAATAGTTTTTTTTAACACTGAAGGAAATAGCATAATTTAGCATAAAAAATAAGGTGGATACTACACAGTGTACACTTAATACTTAAAAGAGAGTATTCTTCCTTAAAAGCATCAACAAAATGCATATATTTAAATGCACATGCTTAAGTTGTCTACAGTTATTATCGGAGTAATAGAATTGATCATTTTTGATCCACTCTTGCCAATTAGATCAAATAATGAGACTTTAAAATCATTGCTGATTTTACTTCTTGTTCATTTGTGAGAGTTGCAATGCATGGGCTGATTTGGGAGAAATAGTAAAAGTAGTATGCTATTACAAATTCACCTATTGTCAGGTTGAATCTGGGAAAGTTGTGGGAAACAAGATTTGCATGCTAAGAAATGTAGACATTGGTGGGGGGGGGGGGGTGGGGGGGCAAACAGAACATTTGCATACTATGGATTGCACAATAAGTAGATGCAGTAAACGAGCATAACATGAATCTTTTATTCACAACCAAGGACTGAAGAATGTACCAAAGATTTTTCACCTGAGTTGAGGAAAAACCACCCAGAGCATTCCGTTGTTGTGATAGCCATTTAACTACAGGTAGGGCCGATGCCACATCACCCAGAAGTGTGTAGGTGAGTAGACCATAAGCTGTCATCTCAACTTCAGCTGACACAACTAATAAAGCAGAAAAAAGGTTTAATATATTGAATATTGTTGGTGAGTTGATTAACTGATTGATGACTGACTGATGACCTGATTGGGAGAGGCCATCATTGAAGCCCATGAACGTGTCTTCATCAGTTACAGTCCTGCCAGTAAGACTCCAATGAGTGAAACCATCTGCAAACACAGTAGAACATTTTGGATCAAGAATATGCTAAGCTATCATCACCAACAACTATCTTTTAATACACGTTAATAAAGTACCTTGGGTGATGGCCATGTGGTTAAGTCGCCGCAGAGCCAATGGAGCATAAGGACTACGAAGCAAAGTGAGTGCATATGCGGACAAAGCAGTTGTATATGGGTCGTCAGCAGAGTAAGTGTTGCTCTCCAAAAACGCTTTAGCTTTAGCCACAGCAACCTTCTCCTCCTGAACAAAAACATTCAGAACTATTCATTAGTTGAGGAGAATAAATATAGCTTAGTAAGTGTATTTGAACATACTTCTAGGTGTTGTTAAGGTGTAGTAAAACATTCCCAAATGATGTTAATTCATCACTTAGCTTTTACAAAGCTAGCAGGTGTTTCTTGTGCTAAACTTCAAAAACCTTCAGTGCAAATCCATTTCAATCCTTCAGCTTTTCCTTCCTAAGAAACGTACAACCTTGCTAATGATCTTTCATCTGTTTAGCGTCAGCGGACTGACTTTCATCTGTACCATATGTCCCTTTTCTCATGGAACCTGGGCCCTAGCCCTGAGCAGCCATGTACGCTAATCTGACAGGTATTCTTTTCATCAAGTCGATTTTAGAGTGAGAGAAGAGGGTCTTTGAAGTGTCTCATTCTGTCTGTACTTCGAAGGCTGCAATGCTACACATTACCAAAGCAACATATCAAAGAGCAGGTTGGCAAGGCTTGGCTCTAAACCAAACTAACCTTAGCGGGAACGAGCGAGTGTTTGCTGTTTTGTTAATGAAATCTCTGATTGTAAAAATGACTGAACCCTTTCAAATTAGGGCTATCAAACAATTAAAATATTTAAATCAAGATCAACGTCATCATGCAGGTCCAATCAGTTATAATATCTAATCGAACAAATTTAATTACATGTTAACTTTGACAGCCCTAATTTATATACAATTTGGTTCTTTTTTGTTGCATTTTCAATGGCAATGAACACATGTATGCATTAGTTGGGCAATGTATAGAAATTGTGACTTGGTCTTCATGTGTTTTTAATGGAATTGTCAAATCTCTTAAGTTTGAAGAAAGGAATGTTGGCAGGGTGAAAAATTCAAAAGAATTCCATTGTCTCTGCATGTTCTTATCATAAATCTTTAGATTTAGACAGCAAGCTTCCATATTAGATTACCTATCACAAGGCTGAAAGAAATACTGTCGGTTCTTTGCCAGAACATCCATCATCTTACGAACAGGAATGCCCTCTTAACACGGATCCCGGAAATTTGTGCGAAAAGAGACTTCACTGAGAGGTAGTTTAATGAGACACAGGATAAACAAGATGTGGAAGATGTGGTTGATCTCTCACCTCAGTTGTAATCCCAGTTTCCATAAGAGCTGCCACCACATACGCAGTCAAGGAGATCTTTCCATGAATCCCACCCTTAAAAGGAATTGGACAGAGCAACTTTCACCAGGATGATGACAAATAACACCTCTATCCCAGCTTCCTCAGTTTGATGAGAGCTTGTAAACCTAAGGAATGTTGGCTTAAATAAGCAATGTTCTGACACAACTAAACTGAAATGGTTCTTCTAGGATTTCTAAAAAGGATCTGAATCAAGTGTAAACATATCTTGGTTTAAGCTATCCTTTTTGTAGAAACTTTTGTCTAAACCTTTACAAATTAAGTGGGCCAGAGCACAGATTTTCATATGGACCTTTCCCAGTTCACACATCTCACTCAAATCTCAGAGATACTCCAAACTGCTTAGTATTAAACAAAAGGAAGGTCTCCATTTATGTACCTGCAGGTCTTTGTTGAGTATCCGGCCCACTGCTGGGAATGATCCTTCTTCCTTTTGATGAGTGATCAGCCAGGATTTGGCAGCACGTAGTTCTTCAGGATCAATGAAGATGAAGCCACGTGACTGAGCAAATGATTTCAGTACGAATGCAGTCAACCTGGAGGACCAAGAGGTAACAGATACCAACACTGATGTCTTATGCTATGAGTTCATTATAGGCAACTTGTAAAGGATTCTTGGAAAGTGTAAAAAATTACATGAATGTCCATTGTCTACTTTTTTTTTTGTTGTTGCCTGGAAGTCAAGCTGCATAATTTAGTGTGGATGTGAATAGTAGATTTCAAGTAGATTTTCTTGGAGAATACCAAATCAAGTATGCAAAGTATGGGATCCCATACATAAACTGAAAGCTATTTGAAACGTCACAGCGAGGATGAACTTTGAAAGATGTAAGGAACAGCTATTGGAAATGCTGGGTGACTTTGCCTTGTAAATGCTCTCACCTCTGTGATTCAACTGAACCAGGGCTCTACAAACATGCAAACCATGTGCTAATTTGTTTTAACTGCAACATGGCATGTCATGATGCCATTCCTCAAAGTGGCCAGATGATGATACAAGTGACTTCACTTAACATAAAGGTCAATAAATAAACAATGAGGGAGTTTTTCTGCAGCATGTAATTTAGGGATGTCAAAACAAACACCCAAACAACACTACGGAGTCCTTGCAGGCCTGGCCTTGAATATTATGTTCCCCAAGAGAGATCATAAGACTGGAGCATTGGGCCAACAGGAGTTTTTATAATGTTAAGTAATATGTGTCAGAGACTTTAACTGCCTGACCCAGGGGAAAGGTTCTAGAAAGTGTTTGGATTATATAAAGAGCAGCAAAGTGAAGGGGACACCCCTGATTCTTCTAGTTAGGCTTGCGCAAGACGTTCGGTCAGAGGATTGCAAGGTGTCTTTCTCACAACATAACCCTTGTAAGAAGTCGCCTTACCTAATGCTTTGGAATGCTCAGAAATCTCTGCCAGGACTCTCAAGGCAAACAGGGCTCTTAAAATGATCCTGAAACATCTGTGGCGAACCACTCCAAGCATGCATAAACTTGAGGTGAAAAGCTACTAACCTTAAGCATATAATTTTTCTATGTGGTTTTAAGGCACCCCAACAACAGAATGTGACCTGCATTCTGTTAATCTGGGATTCTTCCTCCATATCTAGAGCATTTGTAGTTGACCTCAGCAGCCTGGATCCCTTTTCACTTTTAATATTGAAAAGAATAGCCAATACATTTAACATTTCACAATAAGTGGTTCACAGAAGAATGTCAAGCAGGTTTGAAACTACTCCTTTAGTTTTAGGTGAACTACACCTGATTTGCTCAAGCTCTGCAGCAACCTTACAGGAGTTTGTGGGATTGCTGGGAGTTACTGGGGGGTGTAGAGTAGATTACTGCCGCATGTGGCTCACATTGGATCCAGACATGCTGATGCCAGCGAGTGATGCCAGAAGATGGGCTGCCAGATCTGGTCCAAGGTCTAAACATCTTTTCTCCACTTTCGAAGGCATCCTCACACTTTACAAAACTCTGCTAAAGTTGCACCAACCTTCCAGGCATTTATAAATAAAAGTTTCCACTGTGTTCCAGAACATTAGCTGCTCTTTCCACTGAAGAAGATTAGGTTCGAAGGCCTTGGCATTACTAGGGCACCAAGGCGCTGATGGGGACATAAAATACTTGCTGCACCATTATGGCCAATCTTTTCATTAGGAACCACAATTTCCTGTTCTATCATTCAGCCCAAGCGGGGACATATTAGCCCAGCTCTGGAGCTGCTGCTCACCTGGCAATAAATGATCAGTGCTAATAGCTGAAACTGGACCAGAAACAAAAGCAGGGTTGTTTCGGACTTATACACATTTTCAGACTAATGTAAAATCTGGGAGAGGGTCTGACATACCCACTGGACCATGTCCCAACAGCTTTAAAATGGAATCCCCCATCAAGTACACTACTTAATGCAGTATTCTTTAGTGGTGTCAAGGTTTCTCAATTCATTCTTACCTTGCGTCAACACATTTGTTTCTCACCTGTGCTTAACTGTGCAAACATTTTCTCCACTCACATACTCTCTGCCAATGCAGCATTGAACTTTCCAGAAACAGCAAAGACCAAGGATAGGAATAAACATTAGCCTGCCATCTAGTCGACTACTTTTCTGGATGACTAGTTAACTAGTTAAAATGAGTAGTAATGCAAGTTTATTCAGGAATGAGGAGCGACAAGGATCAAGTATGTGCCCTGCTTTAACTTAGCCAAAGCCAAGTTCATTTTCCTGTAACACAGGCTCCTGTGTGTCCAGCGGCAGAGCAGGCAATATAGTGGGGGTTAGGGGCTGTTGATCTCACAGAGGGCATAGTTAATGATGACTATTCTGAACCACGGGAAGAAATCCCCCAAAACAACCAATAAATCTGTAAACCAGTGTCTGGAGTCAGGGAGCTTATTAGTAGTTTGTTAATAAGGCTCCAGGGTACAGTCAGTTTGGCATTTTACAATCCATGGCTCTATTAAAAGTCAGACAACCATGCATAAAAATAAATGAATCATTTAGATTTTTTTGTGCTAAACAAATATAGGCCTATATCATAAGGACAACATTTTTCTTTGGGTTTTTTGGGAACATAAACTTCATATGCTTTCAATCTGAGGTTTAACTTTCTATAATAAATCAGATAGAGAAGCAGGGTGTGTGAATATATGAATATATTTGTAGAAAAATATAGAAACATGGATGTTTGTGAAGTTCACCTTTCTCTGACTGGAGATTGGGGTTAAATAAAGGACATGCAAGAAACAAAAATATGGCTTACGCTATTGTAATTAAAGCCAACTTCTTAGCAGACACGGCATGTACAGACTTCACACAGCAGAAGCTTACCACATGCTTCCGGAGGAATCTCTTTCCCCAAAGGCACTGTAGGAACCATCCTGCCTCTTGTATGTCAGTTGCCTCTGATAACCTGCCAGGTACATTGGAAGACCCAAGGCATTGTTTGCACTGCGTTCGTACAGACATTCAATCACTTTAAAATAATTCTTCAGAAGATTAATAATCAAGAAGACACATTTAAAAATGAAAGCATGTTCTGTCTTGTACCTTGCAGTAGGTAGTCAGTGGCCTCTGCCTCCACCTCTGGGCTGAGCTGATGGGTTTTCTGAAGGTACTTGAGCACAAAGACATTGGGAGCGAAGTGGATCATGTTCTGCTCTCCACAACCAAAAGGGAGTCTGAGGAGCTTGTCAAGATTTTTGAGGGTGGGCCCCATAACATCACCTGGGACACAAAAGATAGTCACAACAGCAATTGCATGTTTAAATTAAACACATTTTAAGGTGAAATAGTAGCTTGTTCTGTTGGGTTGGCTACTCTATAAATCCTACATCCTTACCTATCATGGCGGCAGTGGCTCTCTCTGAGCCTGGCACCACATTGTGTGGGACTCCCAGAGTGAAGGCCTCATTGTGGTTCTCGTCTGCATCTTCTTTGCGCCAGATCCTAAACTCACCTACAGAACCCCAGCCAGTGGAGAAACCAATATGCCGCACCTGAGCAGGGAGTGGTCCGACCCACTGCAGAATCAGGGTCTCACTGGATGGCTCTAGGCCATGCCCCACCTATCACCAGAGAGATTATGTAACTATGAAACCAGACTATAGTGTTAAGCTGATCTCCACTCTAGGCCAAGATGGTTTGTCTGGTCTTTTTAGATTGTTTCAAAAGGGTTTGAGGTAGTTTTCAACTGGTCAGGCTGGAAGACCAACTAATCGACCAGCTATACACAGAGAAGCATCTAAACTGAGAAGCACTGTGCAGGTGTCTTGTATTTGCTTTTAGAGCTTGTGAAAATAAAAGCCTCTTTTCAAATGTTTCCTTTTCGGAAACACCCTTACAAAATGATGAACTGATCCATGCATGACATGGTGGAGATATGCATGCACTCATTCAGAGGAAACTAAGCAAGTATAACAACACTTTAATTCAATAATAACAACAACATGGAAACCAATTAAGTTCTACTCAAAAAGCAGTTTGATGAATACTGCATTTAACAAGCACAGGGAGCTCATAAAAAAAACAACAACTGCCAAGTCTTGGCAAAAGCTGCCCACATCACCTTAAGCCTACATAGACCAAGTTTGGAATCTCCATGAACAGACAGACTCCCTTAATATTATCAAGAATTTGTTATCAAATATTTGACCATTTACAATGAAACGTGACTCAACATCCAACAATGAAAATACATCACTTTCAAAACAAATCTAGCCCCAGCTACACTGAACAAAATTATAAACGCAACACTTTTGTTTTTGCCCCCATTTTTCATGAGATGAACTCAAAGTTCTAAGACTTTTTCTATGTACACAAAAGGCCTATTTCTCTCAAATATTGTTCACAAATCTGTCTAAATCTGTGTTAGTGAGCACTTCTCCTTTGCCAAGATAATCCATCCACCTCACAAGTGTGGCATATCAAGATGCTGATTAGACAGCATGATTATTGCAAAGGTGTGCCTTAGGCTGACCACAATAAAAGGCCACTCTAAAATGTGCAGTTTTATCACACAGCACAATGCCACAGATGTCCCAAGTTTTGAGGGAGCATGCAGTTGGCATGCTGACTGCAGGAATGTCCAGCAGAGATGTTGCTCATGAATTGAATGTTCATTTTCTCTACCATAAGCCGTCTCCAAAGTCGTTTTCAGAGAATTTGGCAGTACATCCAACATCCGCAGACCACGTGTAACCACACCAGACTAGGACTTCCACATCCAGCATCTTCACCTCCTAGATCGTCTGAGACCAGCCACCCGGATAGCTGCTGCAACATTCGGTTTGCATAACCAAAGAATTTCTGAACAAACTGTCAGAAACCGTCTCAGGAAGCTCATCTGCATGCTCGTCGTTCTCATCGGGGTCTTGACCTGACTGCATTTCGTCGTCGTAACTGACTTGAGTGGGTAAATGCTCACATTCGATGGCGTCTGGCACTTTGGAGAGGTGTTCTCTTCACGGATGAATCCCGGTTTTCACTGTACAGGGCAGATGGCAGACAGCGTGTATGGCGTTGTGTAGGTGAGCTGTTTGCTGATGTCAGCGTTGTGGATCAAGTGGCCCATGGTGTGGTTATGGTGTGGGCAGGCGTATGTTATGGACAATGATCACAGGTGCATTTTGTTGATGGCATTTTTAATGCACAGAGATACCGTGACGAGATACTGAGGTCCATTGTTGTGCCATTCATCCACTACCATCACCTCATGTTGCAGCATGATAATGCACGGCCCCATGTTGCAAGGATCTGTACACAATTCCTGGAAGCTGAAAACATCCCAGTTCTTGCATGGCCAGCATACTCACCGGACATGTCACCCATTGAGCTTTGTTTGGGATGCTCTGGATCGGCGTATACGACAGCGTGTTCCAGTTCCTGCCAATATCCAGCAACTTCGCACAGCCCTTGAAGAGGATTGGACCAACATTCCACAGGCCACAATCAACAACCTGCTCAACTCTATGCGAAGGAGATGTGTTTCACTGCGTGAGGCAAATGGTGGTCACACCTGATACTGACTGGTTTTCGGACCCCCCCTGGACCCTCCCAATACAGTAAAACTGCACATTTTAGAGTGGCCTTTTATTGTGGCCAGCCTAAGGCACACCTGTGCAATAATCATGCTGTCTAATCAGCATCTTGATATGCCACACCTGTGAGGTGGATGGATTATCTCGGCAAAGGAGAAGTGCTCACTAACACAGATTTAGACATTTGTGAACAACATTTGAGAGAAATAGGCCTTTTGTGTACATCGAAAAAGTCTTAGATCCTTGACTTCAGCTCATGAAAAATGGGGGCAAAACAAAAGTGCTGCGTTTATAATTTTGTTCATTTATCTCAAGTATACCAGTGCAGCCAGTAGCAGTGCTGGATGAGTAATCTTCTGTGCCAGTGAGATCTAACTCAATGGTTCATAAATCACAGGGTCTTTGCGTGGCTTAAACATTAGAATATGCCCTCAGTCTGCATGTTGGGGGGCAACTAACTAAACATTGCCACATTAAAAATGGCGCTTTTCCACTGCGTGGTACGACTCGGCTCAGTACGGTACCACACGGCATGGCTCGGCTCGCGTTTCCACTGCAGTTCAGTACCACTTAAGAGTGCAAGGGATTATTCACATGTCGTTATAGTTGAGCCGCCTCTATTGCGCGACTCCTGAAAAACTTTTTCATTCCGCGTTGCCCAATCAAGCTCTCTCTGGATCCGCTCCTCTGCTATCAACGGGAGGAATGTCTGTACTTCCTCAACAGACAAACGAAACAGCCACTTTTTGGTTGTTAAAAAAAGGTGTGCTCGTTCAAACAGTTGCTTTGATCCTTCGCTGGCTGTGCTGATTTAAATCTAGCGGTTCTTTTGTGTTCGTGTCGCAAGTTCAGTGGAAGTGACGATTCTCTCCGGCCAATCCATGATCAGCAGAGTTTACATGTCACGTTTTTGTAATGGTACGGTTCACTTGGAACCTCACCGAGGTGGTACTAAAAACAGTACCAGGTACCAGGTACTGTACCCAATGGAAAACCCCCCAAAATTTAACCGTACTGAGCCGTACCATGCAGTAACTGGCACCATGCAGTGTAAAAGTGCCATAACATAACTACATTTTTCAATAGCATGACAGTAGCTGAGCGGTTCTGAAAATGGTGTAGGCAGTTTTCCAGTAACAAGCTAAAAATGTAGCGCAACACAACTCCTCCAACAATTCGCATTAAATTTTTCACTATCATCTCAGATATTTACCAAATGACAAGACTCACAAAATGTACCGAATGGATTTCTGATATTCAGAAACGTTACTGATTACCTTCTAACAAAGTGAACTGTAACTCAGTGAAACTTTTTCCCTACAGAAGTGAAACTTGGTAAGCGTTACTGCTGCCATGTTCCGAACAAACCTGTTCAGTTTGATGACAGCAACCCCTTGTGGTCATAAAATTCAATAAATCTGCTTAAAACTCCCTATAGTTTGATGTAAAGTCACATCTGTCACATCCTGAAATGCCATCTAAATGGTAGGTATCAAATCAAAAACGGCATCTCCTAATATTTTCAAGTCTACCTTACCTGCACTCCACCTCCTCTCCAGCCGATCCAAAAGCTTCGGAACTCATCCCAGGATAGAATTCCTGGCGTTGGGGCACTGGCAACAGGCTCTCCCATCTTACTCCGCGAAATCCAGGTGCGTGAGTTTTGCCACCCACCCAGGACAATTTCCACCATTTCGGAGTTGTCATGTGCACTGGGCGAGAGGGCAATGTGGGCGTCGTTATGACTTTTGATGGCCACTTGTATGTGTGTGACTCTTGCTGGCTTCTTGACGTATTGATACTCATATTTGTTGGGTGTGGAGATATGGATTCGTTCTGTGAAATGTCAGGGACGAAATATTGGAGAATAAACTTCCCATTCTTTTGATTCTAACACGAATCTAGCAACTATTACTATCAGTATGAACATATTAGGGAATTAATAAACAACAGGAAAGACCTTACCATTTGGACAGAAAAAGACGCTGTATGTGTACTCTCTAGGTAAACCTTCAGGCTATGGAAAAACAAGGAGGAGGAATATTTCAGCAAACAACTAAAAACACACTCCTTGCTCCAGGCAAAATCGCATAACTCCTCTGCACGCTCCTTTTTAACTTTGTACCGTTTAAATTCTCTGGTCTGGAACACAGCAACAACAGATTCCCAGTGCTAACTATACAGTGCTCGGCCAATCAATTGGTACATTCAAAAAGTATCTGAACAGTTACATAATACACCTGTTCGTAACACAACATATAGTGACAATAAGATCCAGGGTCCCCACCTCTACCAGCACGCTTCTGCGCACATAGTCCATGCCCACGGGGCTTCTGCTGTCCTCCTGTTCCTCACCCACTTTGCCTGCTTTGTTGGACTGCAGCCCATCGGAGCAGCAACTTGGCTCACTGTAGGCCACGGCGCGAGCTGCCATGGAAACAAATATGAGAAATGACAGATCACAGTGAAAATGGTTTACTTGCATTGTGGGTGCATATGAGAGGAAGAGTTGCTGTTTGGCAAAGTATACATGCACAGATATAAACAAGTACAAAAATGGGAGACTTCTAGCAGCATGCTTTCTTCCTTTTTTTTTTTAAACAAACCCTGTAATGTCTTCCGAGACCCTGATGGCCTGGGGATAATAGGATACACACATGGCTTCGCAGCAGAATGGCTGCTTGCCAGCAAAGCCCCTTTGTATGCATGTAGTGAGAAGGAAGGACTTGGAGCCAGGGGAACTAGGAAAGAGCCATGGGGGGCCCCATTGGCCAGCACTGTCCTGAAAATTCATTGAAATGCCACAGAGAAAAGACCCCCACCTCTATGCCCTTATGTTCTTTTCCTTGTCTGATAGCCTAAAAAGAACAACATTGTTGTCCAGCATGGGTCATTACATATGTCAATGACAGGCTGAAACAAGTCAAAGAGTCTAAATATGCGATAATGATTGATGACTCTGACCCAAGATGGCAGCGCATTCACACGCTGCGGCTTCTCTCTCCCCCGACAGAAAGGTGTTTTCGTGTTTTCTTGTGAGTCGCAGTGTTTTTGTACGCATTCGTCGCGTCTATTTGATTCTAAGCGCGCATATAGTCGTGAGTTTCTGCTCGATGTCAGCAGAACCACATTTTTAGAGTTAAACTCTGCGCACGCCGAAGAGCTGCGGGATCTCGGTCTGCTCCGGAGGCCCACTCCATCACCGACCCCCACTGCTGCATCTCGCCCACAGCGGAGGCGCCACAAGCGGAGTGAGAGGTAGCAGAAGAGGGGTAAGTGCGGAGGTATCCAGGCTAGGCTAGCGGCTAACCCACACAATCTGGCTATCCCCACCATCGTACTGGCTAACGTACGCTCTTTGGACAATAAACTGGACTACATCCGACTACTACGCTCAACTCAGAGGACTGTAAGAGACTGTTGTGTTTTTGTGTTCACGGAAACATGGCTCAACAACAGCGTTCCGGACTGCGCTATTCATCTCGATCAGCTGACATGCTATCGAGCGGACAGAGTTCTCGTTGAGGGAGGTAAGACCCGCGGCGGCGGGCTTTTTGTTTACATCAATGATGCGTGGTGCCGTTGCTGTTGTGGTCTGCAAACACTGCTTACCCCTGGTGGAGTTTATGATTATTATGTGCCGGCCGTTCTATCTACCGAGGGAGTATACAGCCATACTGCTCGTTGCTGTATACATCCCTCCCAGCTCCAACAACAGCAACAGGAGCGAGGCACTAAATGAACTGTACCAGCACATCAGTGAGCAGCAGACAGCCCACCCTGATGCTTTTCTCATCTTGGCTGGGGATTTCAATCATGCAGACCTAAAGAGTGTGTTCCCAAAAATACACCAACACATAGACTTTCCAACACGGGGAAACAACACTCTGGACTTTGTTTACAACACCCAGAGAGGAGCTTACAAGGCCCTCCCCTTCCCCCACCTCGTTGCCTCAGACCACATCACTGTCATGCTACTGCCTGCATACAGACCGCTCGTTAAATTCGCCAAACCAGTTCACAAAGAAATACAAGTGTGGCCGGAAGGGTCGTCAGAGGCTCTTCAAGACTGTTTTAACACCACTGACTGGAATATGTTTAAGCAGGCTGCCACATACAATAACACCACAGACCTCCAGGAGTACTCAGAGACTGTCACTGCCTACATCACCAAGTGCATTGATGATGTAACAGTCACAAAGACCATCACTGTCCGGGCCAACCAGAAGCCGTGGCTAACAGGGGAGGTCTACGGACTCCTGAAGACGCGGAACGCTGCCTTCAGAGCTGGAGATGAGGTTGGCTTGAAGACAGCTAGGGCCAACCTATCCCTTGGCATCAGAGAGGCTAAGAGACAGTATTCCAGGAGGATAGCACATAGTTTCAGCGACAGCAGAGACACTCGGAGCCTGTGGCAGGGGATACAGACCATTACGGACTACAAGCCCCAACCATGCACCTGTGACAGCCCCATCTCCCTGCTGAACAAGCTGAATGCCTTCTTCACACGATTTGAGGCACAAAACAGCACCACTGCACAGAAGACTCCACCTCCTCCCGGCGACCAGGTGATGACGCTGTCCCCGGACAGCGTGAGGAGATCCCTCAGCAGGATCAACGCACGCAAAGCTCCGGGTCCTGACAACATTCCTGGGCGTGTACTGAGAGACTGTGCAGTGGAACTCACCGATGTCTTCACAGACATTTTCAACATCTCACTAAGCCAGGCTGTTGTCCCCACATGCTTCAAAGCTACCACCATAATTCCATTCCCGAAGAAGTCGTCTCCATCCTGCTTTCAATGACTACCGTCCAATTGCACTTCCATCCTCATGAAGTGCTTTGAACGGATAGTTATGCACCACATCAAGTCTGCCCTCCCACCGCTCCTTGGACCCCTTCCAGTTTGCATTTCGGTCCAAACGCTCGACCGATGACGCAATCGCCACTACCCTCCACTCAGCATTCACACATCTGGACAAAAAAGACTCCTATGTCAGAATGCTGTTCATAGATTTCAGTTCAGCATTCAACACAATCATCTCTCAACAGCTCATTCACAAACTGGTCCAGCTGGGGCTCAACACTTCGCTGTGCAACTGGCTGTTGGACTTTCTGACTGGAAGACCTCAGGCATTTCGGGTCGGCAGCAACACATCCAGCTCCATCACACTGAACACTGGGGCCCCCAAGGATGTGTGCTGATCCCCCTCCTCTTCACTCTGCTGACCCACGACTGCACACCGTCACACAACTCCAAACTCCTTATCAAGTTTGCAGATGACACGACTGTAGTGGGTCTCATTAACAACAGAGATGAGACAAATTATCAGTAACGAGGTGAGCCGCCAACAATCTCTCTCTGAATGTGGAGAAGACAAAGGAGATTGTTGTTGACTTCAGGAGAGTGCACACTCAGCATGCTCCTCTGACCGTCAATGGTGTGACTGTGGAGAGGGTGAGCAGCACCAAGTTCCTTGGTGTGCACATCACAGAGGATCTCTCCTGGACTGACAACACCGCAGCACTGGCCAAGAAAGCACAGCAGCGTCTCTACTTCCTCCGCAAACTGAGAAGAGCCAGAGCCCCGGCCCCCATCATGTGCACCTTCTACAGAGGCACCATCGAGAGCATCCTGACCAGCTGCATCACTGTGTGGTATGGCGCCTGCAACGCGTCCTGCCGCAAGACACTTCAACGCATAGTGAGAGCAGCTGAGAAGATCGTTGGTGCCTCTCTCCCCTCCCTTCAGGACATCTACAACACCCGTCTCACCCGCAAATCCCTCTGCATTGCAGGTGATCCCACCCACCCGACACAGCTTCTTTAGTCTGCTGCCATCAGGGAGGAGACTGCAGAGTTTCCAGGCCAGGACTAGCAGACTGAAGGACAGCTTCATCCATCAGGCTGTCAGGAAGCTGAACTCCCTCCCGACCTTGCCCCCCCTCCCCTCTTTTGCCCCACGCACCACTGAACTCTGACCCTCTAACGGACTCTCCCACTCCCCCCTCCCAAATACACACACACACTGTCACTTTAATCAGTCTGAATAAGCTCTTTTGCACTACAAATCATTTTTTGCACTACAATCACTATATCTGCACTGTTGTTTACTTTACTGGTTTGAACTCTATCTGCCATATGCCTTGTGCTTTTATATATATTTGTACAGTGGACCTTATTTGTATATTTGTATATTTGTATAGTTGTATTTTTGTATTTTGTATTTAATCTGTATTTATGTTATCTGTATGCACCAAGGGTCTGAGAGTAACGCAATTTCAATTCTCTGTGTGTATGTGCTGTACATGTGGAAGAATTGACAATAAAGCAGACTTGACTTGACTTGACTTGATTAATACTCCCAAGAATGTTTGCAATGTCTTGTAATAATACACCTTCTGTAAACAATAGTGAGAACAAATACACAATTCTTGTCAAACATGAAACAAGCACAAGATTTTTAAACCTCTAGTCAAACGTTTTACAGAATTTGTTTCTCATGATCCTAAAAACCTTCTGATCTAAGTGTCCAAGCATACAGGTGAACTTCTTCAATACTGTTTAAAAAGTATCCCAAGATGCACCTCGTGAAGTTTTTTTGATTTATTATACTGTTTCTGTAAAAGAGTTGGTTTACCTATTGGTGAAGTATTCAATGGACTAACCTGTGATGTTGACAGATACCAGCTCAGAAAAGAGCAGTACTATAAAAGCGGGTGTGGCCTCCCCAGGTGCCACACACTTTTTCCGGGTAAGATGGTGTTTTCCTGGGTGACCCACAAACTTGATCCCTTTGGGCACTGACACTTTCACATGGACCTACAGATAATGGGCATAAAAATAAGTCATGGAGTTTCTCCGTATCACACAAACACATGCTCTCCGCATTTTCAAAGTTATAAGGCATGGACTCCCAAGGGCTCCTAAAGGATTCTGGGGAATTTTTGAGGTGCATTGCACATTTTCCATGCTGCCTAACTCATTGCCTCCCATTGTTCCTCAAGGATTCAAACTCTAAACCCCTCAGCGCCAAAACTGCTGCAAATCTTTTCTCTGCACATACCTCAAGTCAAAAATAAGCTGATACTAAATAAAATTTGAGTCCACATGATATGAAGGCAGAAACTGGTTTCTATAGCAACTATGGTAGTCAAAGACATGCAAGTCTTGGTGCTTGTCTGTGCAAAATTAATTGCCATGGTGCCAAAGTGTTGCTATTCAGTTACTAAGTTTGTTGGCATGTTGCTTGGCAATTGCTAGGATGTTTTAGGTGGTTGCTTATTGGCCCTAACTATCTGTGACAACTTATCTTTTGAATCATAGTTATGATTGTAGCAAATGGTGATCAGTTTTTCTGTGTAAAAACACATGCACACACACCTCTGCACATGTAGGAAGGTAGTTATACACTGTCAGTGGGACTTTGGTTTGTTCACCACGGACAACGCTGTACGGTAGGGTGAAGTCGATGAAGAAGGGCTTGAATGTGCGCAGCTCTGTGATTTGAGCCAGGCCCAGACCCTTTTCCGCAGACAGACCAATAGCTTCTGTCACCCATGTGGTGATGGAATCAGGGATGTCCAAGCGTAACTCAGCCTCTCCAGTAACACTGCTGTCAATCAAAGTTACAAACACACACATATACAGAGGATATATAATATATATATATATAACACACGCACCAGATCTGCTTATTGGATCTAGTCAAAACTACAGTAAACAAAATTTTTTTATACTAAAATAAATAAAACCGTAATATGACAAAGTTTTATTGCAATTTAAAATAACATGTTTCGTCTTTTTTGAATATATTTAAAATGTAAGTTATTCCTATGATGGCAAGCTGAATTTTCAGCAGCCATTTTTCCTCCATCTTTCGTGTCACATGATTCTTCAGAAATCATTCTGATATGCTGGTTTGGTGCTCAAGAAACATTTCTTGTCATTATTAATGTTGATTCAATTGCGGTGCAAATGGGAATTTTTTTTTGCATGCTTTGAAAAGAAGAGGACTTATTTGATCAATTTAATGCTTAATAAAAGTAATAATTTCTTTTAAAAAATCTTAAATCTATACATTTTAAAGTAATATTTTACTACCTGACGTTAAAGCAATGCCATATCCATGTTTCTGGGAAGAATGTACGCCTGTGGTTCTCTGCCCTGAAAAACACACACTGACATAAGAAACAATTCTCTTACTGACCCTAGAGACAACCAATATTAACCTTATAATTTCAGACACTGTGTGCATGTGTACCGTGTCCCAGATCGGGAATGCATAGCTGCCACTAAGGTGGAGGTGTGCGGTTGAAAAGCGGGTACGGCCTCGTCTGTGTACATCCCTCCACTCTGCCTGTGATTCAGACTCACCATATCTGTCATCACCACCAGCCCTGCCTCCTGCATTACAGTTACATAAACATATTAGCATTTAATATCTAATATAAAGGTTTAAGTTTTTTGAAATATGGGAGACAGTGATGTCCTCACCGTAAAAGCAAAACGGGCATCTTTACTGATATCCCAGTGCCACGGAAACACAGAGGAGCGTCGACTTCGCGATGACAAGCCGGGCCACCAAAAATGTCCCTCGTCTTTAGGTACCCCAAACGCATCAGATACATCAAATTCAGCCAGTTCCTTGAACACCTGCAAACTCATGATCGCAGCAAACTGTTAAGACAACTTCTGAGCTATTCTGATGGCATGTTTGAAGGTTCATATGAGAACCGACCTTCTCAGGAGTGAGCTGGAAGCCTGGTTTGAGAAGGTACATGCTTTTGTCCACAGAAGCTACACATACACATGAGCCACTCTCTGCTTGGACCGTCATGCTGACTGGACTGCCCGGCATCGACTCGTTTGTGGACAAAGATACAGAGACCTAAGGAGAAGAAAGTCATATGAGTTTGGAACAACATGAGGGTGTATATACAATGACAGAACTGTGCCTTTAATAAATTCTAAACCAGATTAATGATTAATGAGCTGAAATAAATTCAACCATCAACCCAACCCACTTCATTTTCGAAACGGGGCTGCACAGGAAGTTGCACACTGTCAGTCACCCCCTCTCCATTTTCCCGAACATAGTAGACCAGTAGGCGACTGAGGGGGGCCATGGCGGGAGTCACGTTGAAATGCAGAACTGACATGCAGCTGTCTGTTTCAGCCTGAGAAGAGGACACACCAGAGTCTGGGCAGAAAGAGGACATGATCATAGACAGATAAAAAATGGGGAGGAAAAAGAGGAAGAATAGTGCCTTTATGAGCGAACGGTAAGCTTCATTAATAAATTCATGTTTCAAAATATTTTTCTTAGTATGATGCACAGTACACAAAATTGATAAATTAGGAATAATGAAAAATAAAGCATGAGGTATTTCAATTAAAAGTAACAGATAATCCACTACAAATTTATGAATTGCCTAGAAGACAACAGTGTAGATATGAACCATTCGTTTAGAGAGAAAAAAAAGGAAATCAAGGTAAATGTCACGTCAACAGAATATTTTTTTAATTATTTGTCACTGTCAAATTATGCAAAAAAGTTCAAATATAATTTAATTGTATTTAGGATACATACAATTTTATATTGCTATAATATTAGCCATAGCAAGCACATTTTTAACATGTCATTTAAATTGTAGAATGTTATTAAAAACAATCCATAACTATAGATGTGATAGAAATGACACTATATGTAATATACATAGTAATATATTTTATGGCCAAAGTTGTCCATAGTTGAAGAAACACCAATAAATAAGTAAATAAACTGAAAGGCATATTGCAGTTATTGCAATAAAACTGACCTGAGACTCGTGGCGGTTTGGCGGTGGTGTGAATGTTGGCGTCAAAGGTGATGGTAGCTCTCTTTTCACAGTAAGCCATGCTCTTGGTATGTCTCTGACCCGACTGCACTATATTCCCACGAGAGGCGACCTCGTAGTGCAAGGTGAAGTTACAGGGACAGGTGGACTTCAAGGAGATCTCTGCTTCTTGTCCAATCTAAACACAATAGGTGCTTCCATGATTAAAGGTTGTTTAAACATACAAAATATTTCTGTATGTCTTATCAAGCATTGCTAATTATGCAGTGTCTCTTACCACAAGAGGAGCACTAGGACTTAGAAGCTGGATGTGGCACTTGCTAGGAGAATACCAGCTACTGATGGACAGATAGTTGGGGAGATACTGGTCTCCTGCAGGCCTGCCATCAATGGCAGTCACTTTTGACTGCAAACAAAAAGAAAAGAAATGAACTAAATCTGAAAGTTAGAAATAGAAGGTACTGTGACTTTGACTATTTGGTGCTACTAACAAACTATTGGTGAAAAGCTATACAAAAACAATCAATAGAACAATAAACAATAGAATTTCTCTTTCAGACTGCATTCCCAACTTTCACAAAGCATACTGTACCAAACTAAAGGGGTCAGTTGCATAAACATAGCCGCTACGTTAAGACGTTAAGACAGAGTCTTAAGAACTAGTTTGACCAATTAGCAGTTAGCAAAGGGGTAATCAGTTTTACTTTTCGGATTCAAATTAGACCAGTCTACCTTTTTGCAACAGACTTAAAAGTTATGATCAGTCTTGAAGAAAAAAAAATAAGAGGACTCATTTTTTAAGACTAATCTAAGCTGTTTATGCAACCAGCCACAGACCACACAGATGCAAATGTGGATTCTTTGTTTACCTGAAAGACGTCCTTCTCAATGATCAAACAAACCAAACTTCATGGTCAATAAAACCTAGGTTTAGATCAAAACTTCTAGTGTGAAAGTGACATTACAAGAACCGTCCCATTGGCACTCGAGCAACCTGGAAGTCAACTGCCTTGCTGAAAATTGGGTGTTCAAGATTACTTGTGAATTACAGGCAAGTGTGTTGGAGCAGAACTGAAGTCTGCAGGAAGGTAGCCCTCCAGAAGTAGGGTTGGAAACCCTGCATCACCCCTAAAAGAAGCTTCCACCACATCTCCAAATCCCTCTCACTGACCTCCAGCCAGACGTACTGGGCAGCTGTGGGGATGGAGGGAATCTCGAAAGTGGCCTTGCCATTGCGTGAGACCAGCTCACTAGTGTAGATGTTGTCCTTCTGGGTAAGTTCGGCTTTAACCCGCACTTGTACTCCTTCCGCTGGGCTTCCGTCCGGATAGGTCACTTCAATCTGGGGTCAGTGGTGAAAAAAACAATCATTTCAAATTAGCATTGATTAGTAAAAAGGATAAAAGGAAACATTATCTGCTTTCTACCAGAAGACTGATCCTCCTCTCACCATCCCTTTGTAGGGCAGACCAGGTTTGAACTGCTTGCGAGTATCTTTGGAGTACTTGATGTCAATAAGCTGCTTGTGGACGGGCGTTGAATCATCAAACACGGTCTGTTGTCCACCATCCACACTGCTCACTGTCACCCACATGTTCACTGCACCTCTGAAATGGTCTGTAACCTCTAAGGGCATCATGTCCTTTACGCAAAGGCTGAAAGTGGCTGAGCCTTTAATCTATGTAGAAAAGAATAGAAAAGAAACTTGTTGCAGAGAATTGCTACTTACTTTTGATCTTTTGATGTTACAAGGGCATAGGCTGCTGAAAAGCTGAGAAGACTAGCTTGGACTAGTTAGTTAACACTGGATAGTTACTGGACTATTTTGCCCCTGTCCCAAATGGTGCTTTTTAGGTGGACTTGCAGTTTTGCCCATGAAGACCACAAGGAGTGGCTTTGGAGTACGCCTTTGTGGAAACCACGTGCCAGCAATGTCTCCTTTTGCTGAGCTTGCATTGGTCTAGACATCACAGTGGACTACTACTCAACAGTCTACATGCCGTTACAAGTGTGAAATTAGAGGAGGACCGCAAAGGGTGAGGCTAACATTTAGATAGAGCCCTAGTAGACCAGTGCAGCCATGCATACAAAACAACTAAGGACGTTTCGCTGTTTGAGCAAGTTAAGGAACCTCATGGAGACAACAGCATGCACAGCAGAACATCCTTATGTTCATGCACTCACCTCCATTGATTTCACCACCGAGTTGCCAACTTCATGTCTGTAGTAGCCTACTCCATTGACCGTCATATTTACTGTTAATTTGCCCAACACTGGCTTTCCAAAGGTGTACCTGGAATAAGGCAGGGTGACTGAGAAATTGGGGGCCGTTGTAAAACAACTTGCTTAAGGTGTATGGCAGGTTTTTGTCCTCTTACCTTGCCTTGACTGTGACCTGTTCACATGAATTGAGTTCTCGAATGTAGGGAGGGGCCTCAATGATGAGCTCAAACCTGGGCATGACTGTTCAAGAGAAAAACAGACCAAAATCAATCATATTCATGGGTTTCTATACATTTTACTCTTACTGAAACGGAAGATTTCATCAACCATAACATTTTAGTTAACAATACACAAAAAAGCTATTAATTTTCGATCTTTTAGAGGCTATTTACTATATTGTGTGGTTAAGATTATTTGAATCAGTTCTTTAAAAAGGATAAACACTCCTTACCATACTTCTGCACTTCAAATGACTTGTTGTATGTGTGGCCTTGCATCTCCACGAAGACTAACCATTCACCGAAGACCGGTTGGTCTGACAGCGGAAAGCTCATATTGACAATTCCTGATAGAGACAATAGTGACATAAAAATACCAGCACTTCATATGTATTATGGTGGTCAATGCTTATTAGATATCATAGTGACTGTCATAAACTAAAGTTGTACAGTGTGATTACACAATGATTGCAACATCATTAAAGTAGACGGAACACAACAGTAACAATTCTTACCACAACAAACAGACTTCAGATCTTTCCAGTGGATTATGCGGGATCCTCTGGGGTCCTAGGCAAACAAAGTGGTAATCTTAAACAGTATGTGGTAAAAAATAGTCACACTCTTGCTTATTTGTTTGCCTTAAATCCAGAGGCCACTTTACACTTGTAAAAAAGGCAGCAAAGAATCAAGCTTAAGCAAACATGTTTCAAATCCAGCGATGCTTTTAAACAAACTGACCTTGCCCTGACTCAAAGGGCCTACACTCCAGAAGCCCGTCAATCAGGGCAAAACTACACACACCCCAACTGACACTTCCTCCAGCGAGAGCCAGAGGCCGACAGTGCTAAACTAACATAAACATGAAACATTGCATACATAGCAAACATTTTTTCTGGTTCCCCTTTGGCCATTTGCACAGCTTTCAGAAGAATTTTCTGGAACTGAGGAAGAGTATTTGCCCCAGAGATGCTTTAAAGACCAAGCAGCATGTGGGAAAGAGATGGAAGCTAAGCACAGAGCAGTGGGGGGCAACGCCCCAGGAAGACTTGCTCCCTTTTATCTCCCTAGTTGCCCACTAGCGTCTGCTCTAGGGTTGAACCCAACACCGTTAACCAGTTGTCAAGCTCTATAGCTGTGCAACATGGACCCTGCTGGGAAAGAAACACTCCAATCATGCTTCCCAACCAGAGCAGTGTCCACACCATGGCCTCCACTCACCACTATGTAAGCTTCAATCTGTAAAACAAAAAACAGAAGTGATTAGTGGGGTGAGGACGACAAACTGTACAGCTTTAGCTACTTTAGCCGTCCTCAAGATTTGAATCAATCTTCCATCTGAGAGAAGTTTTGCAGAATTTTGCCAGCGTGCATTTTTTAGCAGCCCAATTTTCAATAAGGATACTGTCCATGCACTATAGCTAGAGCCACTTTTGGGAAAAAAAGCTTGTTTCTAAGTGTCTCTGTTGAACGTGTTTCTGTAATTTGCGTTTTTGTTTGTGCATGAGGGTAACACAGCTAAGCTACCTTTTGCGCCTTTCTAAAAATGTTAGCAAGATAAGCTTTAAGATACTAAATAAACACTGATCATGCTAAATAGGACAATGATCCTCTAATACAAATCATCATTTAACATTTTAGCATATAATTTCAGAACTTCACCTTTTCACTGGTTGGCCTTAGGTCTGGTGTGACAGCATATACATTGATAAGAACTAGAGAAGAGAGAAAGAAACATACAGTAATGAATTAAAATTCAACTTGTTTCTTTCACAAAGCTATCCATGACACATTGGCTAAGTTTGGAATAGCATGCAGGATGTACAGTGTGCAAAATAAGCACATTTTGTGTATGCACAGAATACTCAGATGGCATCTGCCAAATTCTGCAATATGTAAAAGACCATACAACATAAAATATTGTGTCCCACAATGAAATGCACTCAAAATAACCTTTCATTTCTAGTGTGAGGAATGAATCAGAAGTGATATCGGCCAAGTTTTTAAAAACATCTTTAACCAGCATGGTAAGAGTTTTAGCACAAGATAATAAAAAATACCAAATAACTGTATAAATTTAAAAGATAATAACTGGAATTGTACGGAGGTCATGTAACAGCAATGTAACAATCAACTGTTTGGAATGTTTTGTGCTGCATGATTTTTTGCATTAAAAAAACATATTAGGAAAGTATAGAGTGTGTATTTAATATGCTAAATTACATATTAAATATCCAATATCAACAGCACTGAGACATGTAGCATTACAAAAATAGTTAGCATCATCAGCAACCCATTCCCGTTTGGTGAAAGGAGAGAGACCTTTCTGCCGGGGCTTATAGACAGGCTTGTCAGTCTGGATGAAAACAGTTGTGCCTTTGCTGTCCACTGTCACAGTGGTGTGGTTGTGGAAGATGTAGCCACCCTCATTGAGCTGACGGTTCCCCCAAACCTTCAGATGTGCCTGGCCTCTGAGATCTGACGGCACCTGGGAACATTGTGGTTATTAGGCATAAAGGTCCCATCCAGCTCAGTGCAAACTGCTGCTTTAAGGACTATGGACTAAAACTAGCTTATGATTGGCTCACCTTTATTTTGATGGTACCTTTATCTGAAATGAAAAAGAAATGACAGGTAAAGGGAAACCTGCACAAGCACCAAGATTTCTGCAACAAAGCGTGAATTTATAGTGAAATAAAGGGCTTTATCGAACAAAACCATAAATTATGATCATTTAAGATTGGTGCCATTTTTAATTTGACAATTTATGAAAATGAAGCTTAAATAACACTCAGTATTGGTGTTTAACTTTTTAACCAAGGACAGTGATCTTTGGTGGGTCAAGACATTGCAAAAGGAGCTCTTGGTTTGTTTGTTTTTAATGCCATGCCAATTTCTACGACTATTCACTTGGCAAAAACTATACTTTAGTTAATACAATTTTAAATGGAAACTAAATAAGACCTTTAAGACCCAATAATTACAAATCTAAAAATTAAAAACTAAATTTAAATTACCTTGATTAAAAACGTTTTTTTCAAAGGTAAGAGGAGCTCTTAGCACCACAGCTGTTGTTGGACGTTACTTTGAGATGCTGAATTGAGCAGTTTTAAATTGTAGTAAATACCCAAAATAATTTTCACCTCGTACAGTGCCATGGCTATGAGCCACAATCTCGCTCTTGACGCTGAGCTGCAGGTGCACTCGTGTGTCCTCTACAGCATTGAAGATGGTCACACTCACGGCCTCTTCCACACCGGCACGGAACACAGACGGCGCGGCAATCAGGTAACCCCTGTGAATCAAAGGACGGGAGTACACAGCAACAGCTGTGCGTGTTTACATCACAAGACTCCAGGTACCAATTATGCTAACACTTTGTTTTGTCTAGAGAGTATATCTGAATCTCACATCATAGGGCACACAAATCAAACAAACAAGAGTGCTGAACCTCACCACATGGGAAAACATAAAACAAATATCAAATGTTCAAACACTAACTGGCAAGTGTTTTGTTTCTTTGTTGCTCATGTTGGGTGTTGTGAGAAGGGTGGAACGTTATGATTGATCTCAAAACAACAATTTAGACTACTCAATTTCGCCTACCGAAACAAAATACCAAATAATGTAAAATTACAAATTGCTCTTGTTGTTTAAATTACAATAATGGGTTGACCACTATGGAAAGGAGCTCCAAAGTCACTTTGCAGGACTATGACCGTGTTTGAAATTGCCCCATACGCTTAAATAGTGCACAAGGACCACTTGTAGTGGACATTATCAAATGCACTCATGCACTCCCATAATGCACTGCAATAACAAATGTACAAATGATCGATCAACGGTTAGAGGATGGACTCTATGCAGTCACTTCTGCGTTTTTTTTAGTGCGTGCATTTAATGCACCATGAGGGCTGCGCAGTATGAATTCTTGCATCTCGATGATGTAGTTGACAGTGGAATCATGCAGGTACAAGTTGTACCTTTTTGACTTGTTATTAAATTGTTTAATTATGGTTTACGCAAGCCATTTTGTTTTGTTAATTGTTACTATTGGAGCTTACCAGATGCATTCAACTTTATTTTACTATTAAACAGAAAGCATAAACAATGCAAAAGCAGCAGTTTTTCTGGAGCTCTTAGTGTCCAACTCTGCTCACTCATTTTCATTGACTTCTACAACTACACTAGTGGACTAACGTAGGGACCAGTGAATGAGAGTATAGGGGGGTATTTCAGACACACTTGTTTTGCCGCAATTAATCGGAGCAAGAAAAGACTATTCAAAGATACTTAACAGAAACATTGCCTTTGAAAGGTGGAGTGCACCACCTACAGTACTGGAGTAATATTGGTTTTAGTTCAAACGGACAAATATTAGTTTTGATCCATGCAGTGTTCAGACCATTTGTTGGTGATTTGTTTAAATGTTTGGTGTATGTAGGCCTTTACGCTTAGAAGAAAGAGACAAGGCTGCATAAAACCCAATTTTGGGGGTCAATGCAATTAAAACTAATAGCACTTTCTCAAAGACATGTCAAGACAAAGGTCAGGGCAATGCTGTTATACAATTAAATTAATCATAATTAACCTAATTCTTTAAGTGTTTTTCACCTCTTTGGAATCCAAGTTGTCTAGACTACTTACACAAATCCAGTTACAAATTTGGTTCCAGTGACCTTAAACGATGAGAAAAGTTTGGAAGGTGACTCTCGGACCCATTACATGGCCATATAAACTCGGCAGCTCAGTGTCCTTGAGTTTAATAGCATGCCTCAGTGTGAGATATCAGGTGATTGGCATCACGGTTCAGCGAGGCCAGAGACAATTTAAGTCTCAAGACATGAGAAAATCCCTTCCAAGACATCTACGTGGAATTGACTGCATTTGATCCTCACCTCCCTATCTTACAATGCTCTCATGTGTGCGATGGGAATAGAATTATTCAGTGTTTACATGGTAGCACTATCTTGTTGAAGGAAAGTACAGCTACTGGCTGACTCAAGAGAATGTAGCTCTGTCATAGAGAGGGCAAGCTGGTTATTGACCTCTTTCTCTGGTGCTCGAAATACTTGGCACAACCACGTGTAACAGGTATGGACACTGGCACTGAGCTCAGGATGAAATTCATGGACTTCTGTGGTTCTTGGGTCAATTAACCCAACAACATTCCTGTCAACTAATCTTTATGGGGTTTGAACAAGGTTCTTGTCAACTTATTGTCTGATGCTGGGGTATTTAAAGAGATAATTAAAGAAATCTGGTTCCAGCATCAATAAAAATGATAAAAAAAACAACAACTTGGCAACATCGTACCCATCAATATAACATCAATAACTTTCTCCAAAAAAATTAAAATAACTAAAAAAGAACCAAGTACAACCCTACAGTGAAAATATTCTTTGATAAGAAAACATTATTTGCTGAACCCAATGTCCTACAAAAGAATAACCTTTATAGGTATAAAGACCTCAATCTTCGAATATAGCCTTGGGAAAGCGAACTTAAGTGTATTCTGAAGAACATGAGGAGAATAAATTGGTTTCAGCACATACACTTAGCTCATTACAACATAGCAGCATCAAAGCTGAAAAATGGAGTAAATAACTTCTTGATCATAATAACAGTGGGGAAAATGCTTGCAATTTATGAAACATAACAATGACCTGTTTTGAAAGAACGTCACTTGGGAGTTTGTTCATAACATAATGTCAGCTGTACCACCCTTTACAACAATGTACCATGGTAACCTTAGTTTCTATCAAAATAACAGACTCTACAGTTGCTGTTACATCAAATCTGTAGTATCTTGGCAAGTACATGCAAACTTCTTTGAAGAGGATCCCATATTAGTTAACCATGGTGTGTTACACTAGTAAACGCAGTGACTTTTTTGGTAGCAATTATAGTTACCAATACCATAAACATTTTTGTAACGGATTACATGTTATTTGTTAGTAACACCCACAAACATCAACAGCTGTGCTGCCGAGTTGATTTATTCTTGCACAAGGAAACATGTCCACAGGCGCTCGGCAATATAGTGAGGATGCCGTTATCACCTGACTGAAGTCTTATTAAAACGCTCCGCATCATCCATAAAATAGCGCTACAAACATACTTACTGTCTTTCTTGTGAATTAACTCCACTCATTACACACATGAACACGGTCCATAGAATCCAGGACTTGTGGTGCACATGTAACACTCTCATTTTGTCCCTCGTTTGTTTGTGTGTTGAGTCTCTCCGGCGTATATTCCACAAATAATTATTACTTCGAGTGCAAACTCAAGTATCCACGAGGGATAAGCTCGAGCCTCCGGTGCAACGCGTGCTACGTTTTGTATCCCAATTACCAGTGTTGCGTCCGTGCAACTAATTTTTTTGAACTCCTCTCCACATGTAAAGACGATCCCTCTTGGCTTGCCTTATTCATCCGCCTTAGTTTCCTCATATTTCAGCATTAAAACGTATCTCCATCCACCCTACCCCACCCCTTGCGTAGCACAGTATTTAATGCGCATCAGATCCAGTGAGCTGGGCTCCATAGCCTGTAATGTAACCGGTGCAGACTGCTTTTGGCCCTTTGAACTCTCCAGGCTTTTGTCTCATTCAGTGGTGTGTCAGAACAAGTCTAACAGAGCCCCTCTGAGCTAGTAGAGACAAGACTGCACTGTCGCCTGGAAGCGTTACAGGTCCGGCCGAATGAGACTGAAACGATCCGAACGTTTAGTCGCATTAAGCACAATTTTAATGCATGTGATGAAATTCATTTTGATTACTTAAACTGAATATCATTAAACTCAGCTGTTTCTTACATACCTAGTTGCATAATAAAAGTATGGCTTTAAAATATCAAACTTCAACATGACGTGAATTCATTTCGACATGGAAGCACGATAAAGGTTTTTAAATAATATAGGACATTGGCGCCGCCTAGTGGCGCTTTAGCGTGAAACATTTCATATTAGCGTTCATAAAATGATAGATTTGTATAAATATAAATAATTTTAAAAAATGGTATTTACGTTAATATATTAGAGAATAAACATCTATTGCATTGCTTCATTATAGAGAATACTTTAATATTACTATAAATATATATATATATTCATTTCAATAAATTATGCCTTTGTTTGCTTAGTCACAAACCATATTTTTGAGTTTTGTCCCAGTACGCAAGCAGTGAGGTGCCAACCGCCAATAAAATTTCAAGAAGAAGAAGAAGAAGAAGAAGCAAGCAGTGAGGTGACGCCACATGACGTTGTATTACGCGAACCCAAACAGGAAGTGAGTGCAACAGCGTGGCTACATGAAACGATACACATGTTGCTGCTCAGGTGATTTATCAGCCAAGCTACGAAAACACCAAGAGCACAGTTTCAGCAACATGGCAAGTTAGTTTTGAATACTTAGCTTGTATCATATAATCACATTTAGGAATAGTAAATGACTAGAAATAAATACAACGTAGCGAACTGGCTAACGCTAGTATATAAAGAAACATACTGTACATTTACATCATTTCATAGTAATAAAGTTACATATGAACAAAATAATACTAAATCATAAATAAATACATTGTTTTTAAATCACTAACAAAGTATTATCGTGTTTCTGACTTATAATGGCATTATTTAAAATACCGATTAAATAATATTGTGTGTGTATGTATATATATATATATATATAGCAAGGGATTCATATTGATTCATATTGAGTTTTTTGATGTTTGCGACTTGTGTGTCTATTCTGTCTTTCATTTTTTTTAAAGGCACCTACAGATTTCAAAAATGTGGTCAGAAGATTTGCTGTACTTCAAGCTGAGCGTGTGGAGGCATACAAGCTATTTGAGGAGTCAGTTTATCTTTATCTATCTGTCTGTCTGTCAGAAATTATTTTGAGGTAATACAGTTGTTGTTTTTCTCAGGGGTCATGAGGTGTACTTAAGGACGGGGCCCCACTATGACTTCGAGCACTACAAACAGCTGGTGCATGAGATAACAAAAGCATTCTGTGGCTTTTCCAAAGAGGTTCTGGAGATTAAAGAGCAACTGCACCAAGACTTTGACAGGCCCGACCTCTCTGAACACATTGACAAACTGCAGATTAAAGAGAAGGAGAAACTAGAGCTGGTGGGCAATGTATTGTTTTTAAAAATGTTTGGCTAATACTACACAATATGTATTATATACAGTTATTATCACAAACAAATAAGTCTAATTTGCTTTTTATTCCAAAATTGACAGCACACTTTCATTTGAAGCTCAGATTAATAGTATAACCCGGTCTTGTTACATTCATCTCCGTAATATTGCTCGCCTTCGTTCATCTCTCACCCCACACAGTACTGCCATTCTAGTTCACTCACTTGTCACCTCTCGCATCGACTACTGTAATTCTCTTTTATTTGGTTTACCACACAAGCTTCTCCATAAACTCCAGCTGATTCAGAATTCAGCTGCTCGTATCATAACCCGGACTCCATCTATACAACACATTACTCCCTCTCTTAAACAGCTTCATTGGCTTCCCATCAAAGTTCACATTGAATTTAAAATTCTTCTTCTCGCATATAAAACTCTCCATAACCTCGCTCCAACTTACCTCTCAGATCTTATTCAGCCCTACACCCCTTCTCGAACCCTTCGTTCTTCCTCACTGGGTCTTCTCCATACACCCACAGCTCGTTTAACCACCATGGGTCATAGAGCTTTTAGCCGTGCAGCTCCTCGCCTTTGGAATTCTCTCCCAGCTAACATCCGCAACTTAAATTTGTTATCCCAATTCAAAGCTATTTTTAACTTTTTCTTTTTTTTGGTTCATTGATATTGCTATTTATTGTTATTTATTGCTGTTTTATTTATTGTTCATGATGTATGTTGATGACCTTGAGTGATTTGAAGGTGCCTTAAATAAAAGATAATTATTATTATTAAATTATTATTAGTTAGGATGGCACTGTCAGCATAAACCCCCTTTAGGAAGGTGATTGGTTAAACATTTCAGTCCTGCATAACATAAATTAGACCGTAAATTGATTTTGCTCCTCACTTCTTTATGCATAAGACTGAAACATTATTGAACCAAAAGTATCTGTTCTGTAATCGGTGACTGTATTCTTAATGTTCATCTATATTTATGACTTTGCAGACAGCTAAGCTACAGTTGGCCAAGCAGAATGCCCAGGATCACCCAGAAGATGAGGATTTCCAAGAGAAAGTCCGTGTATCCAACCGGAGGTAAGTGCAACTGTCATATATATATATATATATATATATATATATCTATATATATATCTGGCATGATTTTTTTAATTACTTTTAATATTAACCTTGTATTTCATAATTAATTACTTATTATTTTAATATATATTGATTAGTACTATTTTTGGTATTATCTATTTCTTCTTCATGTGTAATATAAAATATATAAAACTAACTAATAATGAATGTGTGTGGTGGTGTGTGTGTGTTAGTCAACTGATATATATATATATATATAATATATATACGTAAATACAATTTTAAATATAGTAGTAGAATTAATTATAAAAAAAGTATTTATTAATTATGCTTTATATTTTTAGCTGTTTGTTTCTTGCATATTAGTGAAAAAAGCTAATTGCTTAATAAAAAAAATCAACAGGAGTAAGTGCAAGTTTTTCTTACACACCTGACAATGACAGGTAAATTCAGTAAAACTACTGGGAACACGATTGTATTAAAATCTATTTTCAATATTAATTTGTAATTTATTTATGTATGTATGTATGTACAGTGGGTATAGAAAAGAGTCACCCCCTTTAAAATAATCACATTTGTTGCTTTGCAGTCTGAAATGACTACCAACATGTCCGAAACAGAAAAAAAAATACAGAATCGCTGAGTTGGAAAAAGGATCACCCCCTTGAGTCAGTATTTTGTTGAACCACCTTTTTCTTTAATTACAGCCTTTAGTCTGTTGAGATTTGTCTCTGTCTCTATCTTTGCACATCTAGACTTTGCAATATTTGTCCACTCTTCTTTGCAGAACTTCTCAAGTTCAGTTAAATTTGATGGTGACTGTTTGTGGACTGCAGTCTTTAAGTCATTCCAAAGATTTTCATGGGGTTTAAGTCTGGGCTCTGACTAAGCCATGCAAGGACATTCACCTTTTTCTCCTTCAACCATGTGTGGTCATTCAGTTTCTCTGTGTGCTTTGGGTCATTGTCATGTTGGAGGTAAACCTTCTTCCCATTGACAACCTTATGGCAGAGGGCAGCAGATTTTCCTCAAGAATTTGAGTGTATTTTGCCCCATCCATTTTTTCCTTCTATCCTGACAAGTGCTCCAGGTCCCTGCTGCAGAGAAACTCCCCCATTACAGGATATTACCACCTCCATGCTTTATTGAATGCTGTTATTTGGATGGTGAGCTGAATTGGATTTCCGACAGACATATAATTTAGTGTTGAGGCTAAATAAGTTTTAGTCTCATCTGCCTCATTCTTCAAGGTGTTGTTTGGCAAAAGCTACTTCTGACTGCATGTGTTCTTTCTTGCGGTCGTGGGCTTTTTCCTTGCAACCCTCCCCCATAACAAGCCACATTGTGGAGTAATTGTGATATTGTTGTCACAGCACACAATGACCACTGCTGGCATACATCCTGCAACTCAACTGCTTCAAGTGCTTCTCGCCAGTTTTCCTTCTGGCTCTTTCATCCAGTTTGGAGCGACATCCTGATCCAGGGTGGGTCTGTGTTGTACCAAATACCTTCGGCTTCTTAATAGACTTCACTGTGCTTCTAGGCATTGCTAAAGCCTTTGAAAGGTTTTTGTATCCATCTTTTGACTTGTGCCTGCCCACAACTTTATCCCAGAGATCTTTTGACAGTGCCTTGCCACCCAGTTGATTGTTTGCTTCAGTTGCACTTCCAAGGACTGAAATGCTCCAGGAAAGCTATTTTCTTGCTGAGCTGATCAAAATGAGCACAGGTGAAAGTCAAATGGCTTTGGCTGCGTCCAAAAGCTCTAAAATGCCTTCGGAGGACGCATTCTAAGGCAGGAAGGCATCAAGGCACATCCGAATCCAAAGTTAGCTTCAGTTCCTGTCTCCTGATATGCCTTTATCTGGCCGATTTTTGAAGGCAGCATAGATATATCCTTCACTGCCTTTGATATCCCACAATCCTGTGCGGTTCCATTCCGTTTTTTGGAAAAAAAAATGGTTGAACTAAAAAATAAAGATGGTGTCTGAAATTTGTGTTTGGTGGTCAGTTTGTGTGTAAATATATATTTCTGACTATGGATGTACCGATTCCCGTTTGATAATAATCATGATAAATTCCCCACGGTTATTATTACCGTTTCATATTTTAATTATCATAAAACCGTATTAGATTACCGCGATTTGAACAACTTGCAATAAATAAATACTGTCCAGCATAAAGCCCAGTTTTCAGTAACAGTGTCACGTGCAGACAGCATGCAGAGCAGTTTCGTTTTGAGTGAAAAAAGGCGTAAAAGCTGGGAATTATACAAATTAATATATGAATAAATTAATTATATGAATGTACCTCTGAAAGTCCTGACTGTCTTCAGAAACGATTCAATGGCATTTTGTTTTCATCTTAGCTCCATGTAATACCTAAAGGAATTAATCGCAATACTGCTTTGTCCTCTGAGGTTAGGGAAACACTCTAATTTCCAGCGTTCCACAATCGCCACTGCTGTCCGAGTGGCATTTACAGATACTATATTTACATTTCAGCCTAGTTGTGGCAGAGTTCTGTCTTGCCAAAAAATGGACCAGAATTTTGCATGCTCTGCTGTAATTTAGACCGTTGATGAAAAACAGCTTGGTGGATTCCCTCATTTAAACAATTCCGATAAGTTATCTAGAATTATTTATGGAGTAGATCAAATACATATAATAATTTATTAATCAATTATCATTTTGACTTAACCGTTTTCTTTATTTAAAGGCTGAAATGTTAGGTTTACCTTTTTATGAAACTTTTTCAAAGCTTTATTTGAACATTTACATTAGATATTTGAACATGTTATTAGATAAGCTGTTGTCAGTCATGTTGTCATTTAAAATCCGCACATCATTGGTAATGTTATTGTTTTAGTGATTATGCAAACAAAAAGTCATTTTATTTGTTGTATGATTTTTAAATATAAAACTTGAAGTGATTTATGTGTCAGTACTTTTTAAACATCTCCAGCACATTTTAACAATACCGTGATAATACTGATAACCGTGATAATTTTGGTCACTATAACCGTGATAAGAAATTATCATACCGTTACATCCCTATTTCTGACTTAACATTTTTTTTACTTTTGATGTTAGTTCTAGCGAGAAATCAGTATTATAATAATAAATAAATATTCATTTAGTTATCATCAAAACTCATTCTATTTTGTTGTAGATCATTAAACCGCCAAGCTGCCTCAGAAGCCTGTCCGAAATCAGTTTAATGAGGAGCCTTTGTGCAAAAACACTGCCTGCAGAGGCATTGCCTGATAGGGCAGCAAGTCAGCTGTCTAGGCTTTCGGACGCAGCCTTTGTGTGCCATCGAGAAGGTGATTAGCTACAAACGAAGTTTACGAGTCATTTTTAGGAGGGGGGTGATCCTTTTCTCAGGATCTCAGGACTGAACTCAGTGATTCTGTTTTTATTATTTTATTTTTTTCTGACATGTTGGTATTACAGTATATCTTTCACTTGGATGTTACACTGAGTAAATACAGTTGGATAAAACAAAAACTTCATTTCAGGCTGCAAACAACAAAATGTCATTATTTTAAGGGGGGGTGATTCTTTTCTATACACACTGTATATAATAATTATTTGTATTTTAATCACTTATTTATAATATATATTGTATCACTGTAATTCATACATTTTATATAGAATATAATTTAAAATGGTAATATAATTCATTTTGAAAATAGTATGTTTTTATTAATTCCGCTATTTATCACTATATGTATCACTTTATGTTTCATCCTGGATTTGATGTACAGTACTTGGTACATCAGGTTAATGATTAAAACCTATTGTTCTTCTAAACATCCGAATGAAAAAACTGTTTCTGTTTCTCTCCATCTTTCAGTATCATAAAGAATACAGCCGCTTTGAGTGAGATTCTGCAAGACTTCAAGTATGACTCAGAGGAGCCGGAGTGAGATTCAGTCAGTCAGTCTCAGGAGACGGAGATGGATTCAGATCCTCAATGAGCTTTCCTTTCATCTAAGGTATCGATCGCTGTCTCAGGCGTTGTATAGACAGAGTGCATTGCTGCTGCTGATGCAGGCTTTGCAATGCATATTTTTATTAAACAGAGTTTGGCATCTTTTATTTCATTATTTTGTATACATTGATAATAGCTTATGACGTTTTGTTTGCTAAACCAACACAATGTTCATTTAAAGTATAAATCAGTTCATTCTGATTGTAAATAGCGTTCATTATTGTGTGCATAATAATATTCAGCAAACGCTAATGTGTTACAAAATATATGAACATTCCTTAAATATTTTGAAGACATTTATACAGACAAAAATATTTATACATAATGATACAGTATTTACATGATGTTTTTGAACACAGAGGACAAACAATTTGCAAATTGCATTTCCAATACCAATTAAATGATTTAAACTTGTGCGTTTTCCAAATTTTGGGACAGTACACTGAAATGAAATGAAAAGTTTGTCTTCATTTACTCACCTTTAAGAGATGAATATTTAAATGCTCTTTTGTTGTTGTTGTTGCTGCTTACAAATTCTCACTTTTAGCAAGTTAAATTTAGTTAAAATCTGTCAGTTTTTGTCATTTGCCAAGGTCCTTTTTTTGGATGAAAGGTCAATAAGAAAGAGAAAGTCTCCCATTATCTCCTTTTTTAACATTTTATGCTCTTTCTCGTAAATTGGAGTCTTTCTTTATATTTTAATGCCCTTATAAAATAACATGTCTGAGACAAAAACGCTTCCTTTGACGTATTTGATGGGGACTACTGCAGGAGGCAAACAGTAGATCATGTCACCAAACGACTGGCTCCTTGCGGATTCCTTCGGAGAGTCTTGGCTCATCCAAATGAAAGTCCCAAGCACTGGAGAGTGATAAAAACCTTGTCGTCACAGGCCCCCGCAAACTCTCCCAAGGCGCCTTTAGAGTTTCACTATGATTTACCGCTTTGTAGTACCTGAAAGGCAAGACCATGGCATTTACAAGTGAATGTGATGAGTTGATATATGGGGACAGAGAAGCGTAATTGGTACCAGCCATTCTTGTGGCAGTGTTCTTCAAAGGACAGTGTGACTAATGAAGCGACCTAAGTTTCCCAACAGTCGTCAGTGCCAAAGCAACAGTAACCACTGAATCAGTTCAGAGAGCGTGCAGCGGATGTTGGTTAGCGTTCGAGAACGCCACACAAGACTTCTCGGGCTCTGTTGGATCGCAGCTGAAGCTTTGCTGCGCAGTCTAACCTAAAAGGAATTTATAAGCATTCCGGCTGATTACTTTGACTGGCCGTTCCCTCTCTGTTGTGGTAACGTCTGAAGATTATATGATGCTTCGCTATTAGTAAACGCAATCAAATGTGAGCCTATTGATCAGAAGAATAAACAGATCTTTTGGTTCTCTTTTTTGTGGGTCACATAAAACCGCAAAATGCCTTTTTTTTTCTTTCACACAGGCCCTATATCATGTGTGCCAACGGTAATGATTTGCTGTCTTGATATGTGTCGCAGAAGGAGGTACGCTTTGTCCTTACTGACCTGGTCGTGCGTTTTCTGGGCTTTCTGCAGCCAGACGCGCCATTGGTCGTAGAGTTTGATGCTGACGTCTGTACAGCCGTAAGAGTGTTTGCGCATCCAGCCGAAAAACTGCTTGAGCTCCTTTCGTAGTGTTGAGTTGTGCTCGCTGGGCTTCGAATCGCATGAGCCAATATGTGACCTGTCTGTTGGGGAAATGACAATGGCATTAATTTGATATTAAATTCGAGTTTTTGGTGAGAAATTAAACAAAACATAACTGGAAATATTATTGGCAAATTCAAACGTAAAAGACTCTTTCTATATATAGATATATTATAGATAGATAGATAGATAGATAGATAGTATACGGTATATACAATACATACACACACATACACTAGGACTGGGCAATTCTAAAAAAAATTGTTTTCCTATTTTTCAGCCTTCTGACAGTATTCAATATGGGATGCATGATATATCAGGAACATTAATATATATAATTTTTCATACTGTGCATTAAAATGAATATAAATTCACTTAAATTTTTTTTGTTTTTAGTGTTTTATTTTGAATTTAATTAGAAAAGACGGAATTTTAATATCGGTCATTTATTGGCCATAAAAACAAAATAATCATAATCTTATTAGTAACAGCCTTAATTTTTGTATTGGTGAATCTCAATATTTATTCTAATCAATCTTTGTGATAAATTTTTTTATACTTTTATAGAAATTAATTTTTATCTAGATGCACCAATATAACAAAAAAACATCAATGTTTACAGACATAATTTTTTTATTTCAACATATTACACATTTTTGACTGGTGATGATACAAGTGAATTATTAAGTTTGGAACTACTTTTACATTTGGAATATTAATTATAGATTATTATAGTTTTTTATTAACATTTTAATAATTAACTTTTATTTTTGTGTTTTTAGTTTTCTTTTTACTTTTTAATTTAAGATTTAGAAATTTGGTTGTGCTGTCATTTTATTAGTTTTTGTTTTTTATATTTCTATTTAGATTTAATTTTCGTATTTTTTGTACTTCTTTGGACCTTCATAGAGTTGCCAAAGTTATTTCGCCTTTCTTTTGTTTTTTCCTAATATTTATATTTTATTTTATTTTATTTCAACTGTACTTCAATTAAAATTATATTTAATTGTTTTAGTTTTAGTTAGCAATAACAACACGAGTGAAATTGATAAATTCATGAATTCGAACCATTGGAACTGATTCACGAAAATAAATTGAAATTACCAACAAAAAATAATTGTTCTAACACTTTCATACTGGAGAGACAATGATTGTGAAACTAGTTTAATGACACACTGTTTATAGGAAACTTAAAAGCGATATCCACAACATTGATTAATTTTAAATCACTATCAAATTCTTCCCAAGTATATCGTTATTCTTTAATACTGAGTATATCACCCAGCTATATGTAGTACCCATTATTTGCTTTTTTTTAATTATTGTCTACATATTTTCTATGCGAATCATCAGATAAATGCATTTGTAAGACATTTGTTAAATTCAACCCCAGTTGACGACAGTTGCTTAAATGCTGTCGATTGTACAGTGTTGCCCTGAGCGATGTGCACATACCCATGAATAATAGGCTATTTACCAGCTCCCTGCTAATGAGCTCCAAAGCATTAAACATAGAATGCAGGAGGGGGAGCTCAGACTTGCCATAACTCATATTGCTTGACATAAAACAGAGCTTAATAACATCCTCTCTTTAATACAAAACATGTAACATCATTTCTTATGAACCGAATCTGTTTCCACTAAGTTTCAGGTTGACCGCCCCTTTAATCTAAACATGCTCTAAAGAGTTTTTTAATTTATCAATCTACAAAAAGCCCAAAGAATTCATCAATTGTGCCCTAAAGAGCTCTGACATTTTGCTGAAGTCTTTTGAATCTACTAATGAGAGATCTCTATCAAGTAGTTTGATGTTTTTGCAGTGTTTACATATGGTTTGAATCTAATTAGCTTGTGATGCAGAAGCCTTATGTGAAGTAAAGGGACGTTGCATTATTGCATTTTGATGTAACTCACCGATGCCAGGTGTCGATGCGGCAGTCGAGTAGCTCCAGTCGCTCCAAATGCCTGCTTTCTTCGAGCCGTAGACGCCTATCGGGTTGCAGCGTACCTGGGCGAAATACACTGTACCGGCCCTGAGACCCGCTAGCCGACAAGACGTCTGGTTCCCAGCATCATCTATGACCTCATGTGAAATAGAAAATTAAAACTAAGAATAATAATCTTAAGTATGTGCACCAGACATTATATTGGGGAAAGCTGTTCACCCAGAAATGTAAACTGTCTTTTTCTACCTTCATGTCATTTCAAACCTGGTAAAGTTATACAGGTTTGGAACAGCATCATAATAGTGGTCCATAGGACTAGTGCACTATATTCCAAGCCTTCTGAAACCGTACAATAGGTTTCTGAAAAGAAGCGTGTGAAATCACAGACAGATAATCTTCCTCTCTAGTGAGAAGTTAACTGCTGGATCCTTACGTCAGTGAGTTGAATGTGAGAACTGGATTAGTCAGTAATTAAATGAATCATTCAATCAAAAAAGCTATCATATGACTTCAAAAGACTTAGAATAAAGTGCACAAGTCATATGAAGTACCGTTAAGAGGCAGGACACCATTTTGGGGTCAGTCATCATTTAGGGTTCAGAAAGGAGTGGCCAGGAGATTCCTTAAAAATTCTAATTTTGTGTTCCAAAAAACAAAGAAACTTATGTAGAATCACATGAGGCTGACTAAACAATAACAGAATGTGAATTTTGGGGTGTACTGTCACTTTAAATTTTGCTCCTGGAGGGCCACTTTCCTGCATCATCTTAAGAGTTTAGCTCTAATATACCTGCTTGGAAGTTTCTAGTGATCCTGAAGACCTTGATTAACTGGTTCAGGTATTTTAATTAGGACTAGAGCTAAACTCTGCTGGATGGTGGTCCTCCAGGAGCAGGATTGGCTATCCCTGCTTTAAATGTAATTTTCTATTAGATTAAACCAGGGGTGTCAAATCTTGCTCTGTGCGCTTAAAAAAAAAAAGTTCTTTATTGGTCTATGATTATATCTATGATTCCATGAAGAACCTTTAAACATCTAGTGATGTTTACAGAACTTTGGAACTCCAAAATAAACTTTATTTTTAAGAGTGTTTGGCTCCAACACCAGTTAAACACACCTGAACTAGCTAATCAAGGTCTTCAAGATTAACAGATATTTCCAGACAGGTGTGTTGGGGCAGATTGGAGCTAAATACCGCAGAATGTTGACTCTCAAGGAGCAGGATTTGAACTCCCCTGGACTAAACCATTCCAGCCATACCTTCCATTCATCGCTGTCCTCCACACGGTATCGTATCTGATACTTGGCCTGAAACAGGTAGTCTTTCAGGGCAGGAGGACTGCCCCAACGTACACTTAACTGATCTTCCAGATCTCCAACGCGGCTCACAAGGACATCAGGAGGCGGATCTGTAGTCACTGAACGTAATATTTCACATTAACTAACACTGTATGAAAGGCATTTTCAGAGCTGTTGATTAAACCCAATAAAAGTTGGTAACTGTTAAACTATTCTTTCTTTCACTTCAAAGACTAACTTCTTGTAATTGAACCTCCCAATAAACCTTCATTGGCGCTCATTAGCTCAATTATATTTTGCCGTTACTACGGCAATCTCCCGTTTCTATTGTTGTTTAAAATGGATGTGCTCCACTGCTACGTTTTTTAATCAAGCTTGCCTTTAGGGCAAAGCCAATCATGGAGCTTATTGTTTCAGAAGATGAGGAAATTAGGCCTTGAAGATGTAGTAATGTAATATATTTGCTTTTCTCAGCAAAAAGTGCTGATTGATGGATATAGTTTAATTGTGATTAATTCGATTAATACATTGGTATATCAAATAAGTCATTTGATTAAAAATTTTAGCCAATTGCCAACAGACTTTCAGCTGCCCATTGACCTTTAAAGTACTATTTTCACGAGTTGCCTTTTGGAAACGTTTCAGCTGTTGGAAAGTGTTTTTACAGTCTGTAAAAATCTATTCTCACAGATGAGTGTGCGCACCATATGCGAGACGTTCAGATGGTTTTGTGCATTTATGTGCGAGTTAGTAAGCGTGACGTTATCCCAAGCCACCTTGATCTCAACATCCATTTTTCCATCAAACTAGCATATTTCAGTCTTACTTACCTACATCTAAAATGTCTAAGGTGATGACATCAGAAGTGGCAGAGCCGAGCTGATTGGACGCCTCCACCCAGACTTCATATGGCGTAAAAATGGCAAGGTCACGAGGAACGTAGCATGTGTACGGCTGTCCCGTGTAGTCCTCACATTCTTTCTCTTTACCGTACCATCTAGACGGTTATTAAAATGGAAAAGTTGCATATTAAAAGGGATTCTTGCAAAACAGGTGTTGGTATGAAGTTTTTTGTGTCAAAATCTCACTTTAGTTTGTACTTGAGGCTGTATTTGGTGTTGATGAACCTCTCTCCTTGACTTCCCGGACTCCATCTGCAGCTGAGATCCTTGGTGTTTCGTGACCAGCATGTCAGGTTGACGGGTTTCTCAGGGAGCGCTATATGTCAAATTAAAATAAAAAGAAGAGGTCGGCATGAATATTCAAAAACACATGGCAAAAAACACCAAAACATGATTGGTGTAAGCCAGAAATGTTCTCAGACTCACAGCCGACATAAAGACACGATCCGGCCAACACTTCTCCGTTACTTCTGTGGCAAACCAGGTTGTCTCCTGACCGCTGCAAGGAGCCATTGAGTTGATGAAGTGTGACGCTGGATTCGGTCGGGCTCAGGACCCTATAAGTGTTTCTAGCCAAGCGTCTTCCATTCAGCGTCCAGTACAAGGATCTAGCTGTTATTTCCAGCTCGGCACTAATGGTGCAAACCGCAGTCAAGCTAGAGCCGATGGGAAGCACTGGGTCCTGGGGGGATATGACAGCCAAGTCTGGGGGTCAGAAGAAGAGGAGACTTCATGATTCCAGTAATTTTACAACTGGATTTATGGCCGCAGTTGGAAAGGTCATTTTTTAGCAACTTAAGTGGTTTTCCATCTTGTAAATATTCGTCTTGTGTGTCCGCAGAGCTCATATTTATTCATGTTTAAGACAAATGTTCAGAGGGAACGATGGCTGGATTTGAAGAGCTACTACTGGCCTTCGGAGAAACCAAGTGTTGATGCAGATCATTTCTGCTCCTGGTGGGAGGCGGACAAGCTCTTTAACATGTGCCATTGAACACTGAAGAGTTGGGAAACAAGACTGAATAATTAATGTATAAACTATGGTACTGTACTTGTTAGGAAAGACTTGCCTTATTGGATGCTTTAGCATTGAGAGACTGACCAATGAAATCAGTGAATGAACAATTATATTGACAATAATATTAAATTATGTACGCAGTTTTCATCTCTTCTAGTAAAGTTTTTTTTTTTTTTTGCATAGCAACATTATATTATGATGGAGTATATCTTCTAGAGGAAGGATACCTAACTTAATGAATTAGCTTTTTTAATGAATGTCTTTAATAATTGTATCATGACTGTTTCATAAAAGCAATATTGCACTCGAGGACGAGTTGTTTTGGTCAATAACACAACTTCTTTTACCTTAGGTTTTTCTGTTTATTAATACACAGTTATTATCCTATTATAGATCTATTTACAACTTAATATAGCATGTCTTCACACACATTTACATTAATTTCCAATAGTTTATTCCAAATGCAATTTACTATTAGTGCTGTAAACGATTATAAGGTCGCCTTTCAAACAGTATGAGAAGTTTTCAGAACATTTCTCTCAATCTTTTTCTTTTTGATGAAAGCCATCGCTAATGACAAGTTACCACCGTTAAAATGAATACATCTTTCTTAACTATTGAATTTGACCGTAAACTAAGACGAATATGACCTCTAAACTGAGTAGAGATGAAAATGAAAACGTATAAACACCTCCAACAAGACCTTTAAATGAACATGAAGTTTGAACACAAAGTAAACTTCAAAAATATTTGAAATGGTACTTACGTGCTGTGAGCGCATATGGAAGAAGCGCAACAAAAACCAACAGAATGACTAAAATTGTCATTTGTCTGGCGCACGCGTAATCCATTCTCCTTCACATAAATTGCTGAACATAAAAAAAAAGCCTTAATCACCAGAAAGCTTCGTAAAAATCATTGCTGCTTCTGGAAAGCACCATTATGCGGAGAGGACGTTCAGATTCACCTTCACTCTCAATTCTGGAGAAGAATCAACATATAGCGCACGCCTCAAAAGCTGAAAAAGTTGATTCTTCTGAAGCTCCTCCCATGTCTTACCACACAGCCACAAGGCATTATTAGTAGCGCATCTGCAGCCAGTGTTTTCTTTTCTTTTTTGTATACTAAGTTGGCCACAACAGAAAATAATGGAATAAACCCTTTCCAAAAACCTTCCTTTTTGTATTGGTCGGCCGTTCCTCAAATAGTGTTTTTAATCTAAAATTGGTTCTGTAGCCAATACACACGATTCATTTTTGTCTACATCGCATAGTTTATAATGGTCTGTTTTGTGCAATGCAGCTCCACACCCAATGCTTTACAACGAATTGTGTAATGCCTGAATAGTTAGGATACACTATCATTTTGAGATTATTTCATTCATTTCTCGTAACCATAAATACATTTTTTTTTATTTATGCATGTGTATTAGACTTCAGAGCTTTTATTAGACTTCAGAACTCATTCAATCCTTCTCAGGAAGTATTAATCAAACAAACGGTGCTTTTTTCCCCTATAAAAGTTAGGGTAAGTATTGTTTTATTCCTGGCCACAGTTTTGTTTTGCTCAGTTTCAAACATGTAAGTAACATAACACATCAACTTTTGTTTTTCAAATGAGGCAATTATGAGGAAAATGGGAATAGAAATCTAAGAATAAATGCAAACTTATTTTTACTTTTGAATTCAAATCGACTGTTTTATGTATAGGAGGCCTAGAAAGCACGCGGTTAGACAAGCAGAATAGATCTATTAAAGATAATAAATAATTGGATTATAGAAGGTTACTATTGTTAAGGGTAGAGTACATTGTTATTTGTTATGTATAGTATTTATATATGATATTATGGCAACGTTATATATCGAGGGGGTACACACCAGTAACCCATTAAACAAGATTTTAGGAGTTTAATTAGGTTAAGTTAGTGTACTTACTGGACACTAATCGTTTAGTCGAGGCAGCCGTCATGGGGGTAGGGAACTATTATTTCCAGGGGGAAATACACATGTGATAGGGTGGTTGCTTGCTTTCCTAAGTAGGCCTACAGGACATGTTTGTTCCATGTGGGCGCATCCCCTGTTTTGGGCCTTAATACTGCAATCCGGGCCAGACCTAAGCGCGGCGGGCGTGCGTGATATGTGAGGTGTGACGCCACGGCGCATCAAAGGCACGAGGCTGACAGAGTCACAGAGCCCGAACCGAAGCAGCAACGGCAGGGACAGGTAGAGACGCACCGAGCCCCGCAGACGCGCCAGTGCACCGAATCCTGCGGAAAAAAGATGCTCCAGTTCGGCGGCGTTCCCGCGCTCGTCTCCCTGATTCTGGTGGCGTTGGCGGCGGCATCATCTGATCTGTTTGACAACCAACTGGGCGATATCAATTACTGCAAAAAGCAATGCCAGATGTCCATCAAAAACAAAAGCCCCGCCAAAGTAAGTGTCACGTACCAGATGCTTCTGCAGTATATACCGGCCTGTGGGAAAATGCATTTGATGGGATTTGGCGTTTGCTAGTAGTGGTTCATCAGAGTCGCAGCCATTTGCAGATGTAAATAAATAAAGTCGTTTTGCAAATGAAAATCGCTATAGAGAACGTAGCGAGATGAAATCCAACGTTCATTTGGACACAAAACTGTTCTGCGCAAAGACACTGCGCAAAGATGGGAGCATTATTTGGCTGCACCTCGAGCCAATTCTTCATCGATTCATGGATTTCTGTGTCCCAGTTCCTGGCACCGCATGGGAAACGTTACTTTGTATCCACCAAGAACAGGCCGAGGATGATGCTTTATGATGCATGAATTTAACGGTCAGTGTGTAGATCTGTCTGGCCGTATGTGTTATTCTCAAACAGCAATGAACGGTCTACGTGCTAAATGCGCAAAACGGAGCGCATCTCTTTTGTTTGATGGGGGTCCATAAACGCTTGTAAAGACGTGGGTTGGTGGTATTTGCTTGATATCAGGAGGGCGACGTGGTTTGTCTTTTATATAATGTGAAGGAATTGTTTTTAAAAATATATATATATTCAGAAGCTGAGATCCTTAGTTTCCTTGCAGCCCGCATCATTTTGGCCTAGAGGTGGTTCGAATTGATTATTATTCTCATCAATTCTAGCTTTAACTGCCCTTAAAGACAAATGAGTTCATTTGTTATAAACAGAACAGATATAACAAATAAACAGTTTAATTTGAGTATTGGAAAAGGTGTGTTAAATAGACTTTTAATGACTTTTCTTCACATACTTTTTAGAGACCTTTAAGTGTAACTCATAATTTTTTTTTTTTTTATAGAATAGCATTGATTACACCAAAGCTCACAATGAAAAGAATCATCATTTATTTCAAGTGGAACATAACGAATATAATAAATTGATTGGTCTTGCAATTCAATAACTGCTTCAACTCATTCGTAAGTATTTGTGATCCACTAAAGCAGGGCTGTCCAAACTCGGTCCCGGAGGGCCGTTTGCCCTGCAGAGTTTAGCTCCAACTTGCCTCAACACACCTGATTGGAAGTTTCTAGTATGCCTAGTAAGAGCTTGATTAGCTGCTTCAGGTGTTTAATTAGGGTTGGAGCTAAACTCTGCAGGACACCGGCCCTCCAGGACCGAGTTTGGAGAGCCCTGCACTAAAGATATGTTTTTTGAGAATCAATTAAATCGTTTGAAAATCCGACTACACGGGTTTGCGCTGTATGTTTTTAATTCGCTGAAAAGGACAGGCTCATAGCAATCATTTGTCCAGGAGTTGAAAAAAATAGAACCGATGAAACTTCCCATCTGTATTCGTTCGCGAACACATTTATTTGTCTATCTAAGAAAATCGAATCAGATCTCGATGATTTTTCAGGTGATAAGAGTGATTCCAGTACTCACTCGTGACCCAAAAAGACTCGGTTGTCACCAACTACTAGAGTAACAATTCAACTTGTCAAAATATTCACTAGAGAACGGATTCAAAATATTTCAGTGGCAAAGATGAATCAAAATCCATATCATTTCTGTTTCCAATCCATGTTTTATTATTGACAGAATCAAGATGTGTTGCTTCTGAAATCCATCTGAGCTTTATTCTTGTAATTAAGGTATTTATTGTTGATGATTTATTTAACGATTTCATTGTTTTAATTGGTTAACCTCAACAAATGTAATCTAAACTTATAATATATACATTTTATGTTGCTCCCTGTCAATTCTGATGGTGATACTGAAGGTCACTGCAGGGTCGGGTGACTTCTGTTACTCTAAAGGTCATGAATCGACCTTACATGGGTTTGAATCACCACACTTTGCCCTTTCATCTTCAAACCTCAACCAGTGCACTGCTGTCTCCACCGATAATCAATCCTCGATTCTGATGTGCCATTCAGAAAACTGTGCATGTCACATCTTGCATAATGATTTTTTTAGGAACTCATGTTGGATACTCTATAAAACATCCTTTGAGAACACCTCCATGTGACCACAACATCCCTCTGGATATGAACATCTATTAGAGTGATTCTTGGAGTTACATATATCACTGTACAAAAAGATTTATTCTGAATGAAGCCCTTTACCGTGTTCCTACAGGACTCCATCATGAATGCCTGTCACCGCGGCTGTCGGCTCTACTCCATCTGCCAGTTCGTGAATGGAAATCAAGGCATCAATACCAGCAAAGAAGAGTGCCAGGGAGGTATGACCTATTTGGATCAGTTTTGGGAAGTAGCTAGCTAGCTAACTAAAATTAGAAATGCTACTAATTTAACTCCATCAAACATGCTTACCTAAACAGTGAAGAGTTGGAAAGCCTGATTCATTCGAGTCAGTTTGTCCTAAATGATCCAAATCATTCTAATGAATCGGTTCATTCAGACAGTTCATGTAAATGAACAGATTTTTTAAATTATTTACTGATTTGACTCCATGCTCAATGATTTGGACTCAGTTATGTAAATTAGTTTTGCTGTGTGAATGTAATGTAAATTTACCTGTGCAAGTTTGATTTTATCAGTCTGAGGATGAATTGCATTCATACCCGTTTTTGTGCTAGCTAAACTTATTAAACTAAACAGTATCTTTTGCTACTTTTTGTAAGCAATCTGTAGTCTTAAGACATCTTAATATAACTCCGATTGCATTCGTCTGAAAGAAGAAAGTCATATACACCTAGGATGGCTTGAGGGTGAGTAAATCATGGGGTAATTTTCATTTTTGGGTGAACTAACCCTTAAGGGCGTCCTCTCAAAAATCCTGAAATATATCATAATTACGATTTCAGCGCTTGTAGATACAAACTTCCCAAGGACTTGAACGCAGTTTAATGGCACAGTCACGTTTGTGAACGTTTGTGGGCAAAAAAGGTCAACTGTCATATCCGTCAAGCTGAGAGCGTAATAACTGTATTAAAACAGCCTATCCACTATCCAACCAAGCTGCTTTTTGTTGATCAGTGTAGTGAATTGGTGTGACCAACTTGAACCTGTTGTGAAATCATGGGGTGGCACAAATTGTTCAGCCCCTCACTCAAAACACTTCCCAGTCACATTGGGAATCATGACTGTAACTGTCTGAATGTCTTCTTCCTTCAAGGACAATTCGCCAAACAATAGAAAATGTGAGCACAGCTTATTTCACCCATTGCGAAATTCCCAATCATTGATGATTTTTCTGAAAATTTGCCGAATAACGAAAGTTGTGACGAACTAAAGTCTTGTTTTTGTGTCTGAAATCTCTTAAATGATATGCCGCAATTATGATCTCCCATTCTTACAACCGCTTGTAAGTACAAACTTCCCAGGAGGACTTGGAACGCAGCTTAAGAACTACAAAAATATTTCGAATTGGTGTGCTAGTACAAATTCAAAGCGAGAAAAACTATCTTTTTGCCTGTCAAAATGCATTTGACGAAGCTAATGTTTTGGAATAAAGTGTCCATAGCCCAAGGACATATACTATAGAGTGTGCAGACAAGCTGATAGCGCTCATTTTTATCTAGAGATGGTATTGTGTGCTAGTGGCAAACAGAGCTGTCTGTGTGAAGCTGCTAGGCATGAGGGAAGCTGTTTTATTGAAAATCAATCCTGTGCTTTCTGGTGCGGGAGGCTGCTGCTCAGATGTTTGTTGATATTGATGACTGCTTGACCGTGGGGAGGGTTGAATGGAGATGGAGCCACCTGACAGGTATCGTTTATTTGTGTGTGCGTGCAGCATGTCAGGAGGCCTACAGTAAACTGCTGGAGCAGGAGGCGTGCAGCACGGGGTGTGCCAGCCAACCCGCTGAGCCAGAGATCAAACGGAGAAAGGTATGACTCTCGGATGTTTCCTTTTGGGGTTGCAGTGATGTTTTGACATCTCTATCAAATTGCTCTTGGCTTGATCTGCAGCTCAAGGCCCTGACCAACCGGCCCAAGCCCATCTCTGTAATGGATGCCGTGTCTAGCTGGTGCAATGACATCGTCAGTTCTGCCCAGAGCTTCATTTCTTCCACCTGGACCTTCTACCTGCAGGCTGATGATGGGAAGGTTGTTGTGTTTCAGGTTAGTCCGTCGGCATCTCTGCTTTCTGAGTAAACCTCTAGATTTTGCTTTAAACGGTAACAAAATTGTTTATTTAAAGGGTTAGTTCACCCAAAAATGAAAATTAGCCTACAAATTACTCACCCTCAAGTCATCCTAGGTGTATATGACTTTCTTCTTTCAAACGAATCCAGTCAGAGTTATATTAAAAATGATCTTTGATCTTTCAAGCTGTTTAATGCCACTCAGCGGGTGTTGCATGCATCAGTCCAAACAAACTTAAATAAAAAGCGCCCATCCATAAAAAAAAGTGTCTCATACGGCTCCAGGGGCTGAACAAAGGCCTCCTGTTTTGTTTTGATCTCTCCGTTGCGGTGCATGCGCAAAGCTGAACTCATACGTCATCCGCCCGGAGCTGCTTCCATGTAGGACTGTTGCCGCAAGCTACATTAAAGTGATTACGTTCTGAATATGGATATTTTTCTTACAAAAAACGCATCGATTCGCTAGCCTGTGTGAGACACTTTGTTTAAAAAATTTTTTTTTTTTTTTTTTTATGGATGGGCGCTTTATATTTAACTTCTTTTGGACTGATGCATTCAACACCCGCTGAGTGGCATTAAACAGCTTTGAAAGATCAAAGACAATTTTTTTATATAACTCCGACTGAATTCATCTGAAAGAATAAATCAGATACACCTAGGATTGATTTGAGTGAGTAATTTGTGGGCTTTTTCACATTTTGTGAATTAACCATTTAAGTTTAGTGTTGTTAAATAATTTTACCTATATCCCGAAAACATTTACAGTTATTATACTAACCATGAACTGCACAAAATCGGCACACTGTTACTTTGTTATTTTAGTATTGTGTTATATACACAGTATTTATTATTTCCGCTTTAGCTTTTCTTTTTACACATTTTTCAGTTTTCACATTTTAAGTTCGTTTTAGTAATTTAATGTCACATCCCACCGTTTTCAGTTTTTGTTTTTTATTTAGCTTTTTTTTTCAACTATTTCAGATTTTTGTTTTAGGTACTTTTGTCAGTGTAAGTTTCACCCAAGCACATTTACTCATTTTCAATGCAATTGCGGTTTTTATGTTTGTTTTATAATTAATATTTATACTTATTTAATTTTCAGTTAACCAAAAATTGTGTTAAATAGTTTTAATATTAATATATTACAATAGAAAGACATTGGAGTTTACCATCTCAGAGTAAAAAATAAAAAAGAGATATAGGTTTTGCTTTAATAATCGTTTCATAGCCTTTTGAGTTTATGAGAAATAACCATATACCCCAATTGTAAGATATAAAGTTGCAACTAACTGTTTTTTTATTTAAATTAGAGAGTTTCTAATATTACATTGTTCTCTTTTTTCTCGACTGAGTTATTCGGTCGTGGCAACTTTTTGACATGTGAATACTATATTTTAATAATAAATATTTAATAAAACTGACAATATTAAAAAAAGGCTTAATAAAAATGTAATTATTTTTACCTTAAATATTTATTAATTATTAACCGGACAAACCAACTTCTTTTAACTGCTTTGCCAAAAATGGCCCTCTTGATTGTCAATTGAATTTCATCCATGCTCTTTGCATAATATATTAAGGAGAAACAAGCCACTCAACCTCTGATGTCTGCAACAAAATATATGGGAAGCATTTTCTCCATTTCAAATGTTTTGAGTTTTATTATTTGCATTTAGCATTGTTTTGTTCCAATCAGATCAGACCTGTGACCCATTTTTGGGTCGCAAGCAACCCACCAGTTGAGAATCACTGGTGTAGAAGATTCCACTAGTGACTCTCATATGCTCTTGGTTTCAAGATCTGGTATGTTTTACGAAGGTTGCGGTCACATCACTGCACTATTGGGATCATATGAGCGCAGGGGGCTGGTTCTTCAAAGAAGAACCAGTGATGTTAAATCAGAAACCTTATTCTCCCTGGAGGTCATCCAACTGTATCCATAGCCTAACATGTTTTTGTGAGATTCCTGCTGTTTCTAAACCAACTACAATTATTAGACGGCCGGTGATGGAAACGTGGGGCCGCAAAAATATCTTGTAAATAATACAGTTATGTTAAAAATTCACTTGTTACTGTTAAAATTCACTTCACAAAGCCTTTACTTTAAATATGGCCAACAATACACATGTCGAACTTCATCATTTAACGAACTCATCCATGATTTCTCAGTTTAGTCGCAGCCATGATGAATGTGCGTTTAACAGTTGTGACAGGAGAAGAGGCGAGAGAGAACCTCCACAGCCGCCCTGCGGCAGGCCTAGCCTGTATTTAGTGGTCAGCTGGAAGACGGCCAGCCCAAGTGAAGGACTGACATGGGCCAGAGATTGCACAGATGGTGAAAGCCCAAGGTTTAGCGGTAGCATCGTGCGATCTAAACACTAAATCAAGCATATGGAATTAGAACTTTCTTCAAAAATGGCAAGACTCAATTTCTGGGGGAAGTGGAGCACTAATGATGGGCTTTTTGCCTCGGGCGTCTAAACAGAAAAGGAAAACAGATTGTTTTTCAACAGGCCTGCTGTGGTGTGCATTTGGCCCAGATGATGCAGATTTCACAGTTACGTGAACCTCCGCACAACTGTAATATAAATAGCACGGCATAAAAAAACAGAATACGGAACTTTAGACTTCACTGGGTGTGAGCCCACATTTATGTCACATTTATCACATTTATGTTATAATCTTTGATTTTTGTGATGAACTAATGAAACGTATCTTCGAAGGAAAGTCTGGAGGGAATTCTTGCACTTCAGAAAGACTTTCCCCAAGTGTGTCCAACAGCTCTGCACAAATTTCCCTGAAGTTGCATGTTGAAGTATCGGTAGAAACCAAATGTCAAATTCTTTATGAACCAGCTTGTTCTGCTCTTTGATGCTTGAAGTTCTCTAGTAGAAGTTCCCCTGACACTCAAGTTCTTCATGTACTTTTTTTCTGGAATATCTTTAACAGTAGACAACATTTGTGGGAATTTGTAGACATCCAAATAAAACCATAAAACAGGTATTTTTAGACTTTTATAAATACTTATACCAAATTATTCAAGAACAGGCAATATGTTTGTGAATAAGAGTATAGCGCTATGCCATTTTTTTAAAGCTTAAATATTAAATCTGGTTTGCATTTGCAGGTGGACAGTTTATTAAAGGAATATTTTGGTTATGTACAAGTAAAGCTTAATCAACAAAATGTTGATTACCAAAAATAATTTTGACTTTAGAGTTTGTTGTAAAATTGGATATACCAGTAACTTTACACAGAAAAGGTTAGTACCAATTTTCCCCACACCTAAAACAATCAGTTAACGCTCCCCCACACAATGTTTACATCGTGTGGTTGTATACTACTGAAACAGTGTCTTTATTACAACATTTAAGATTGGCCCCATTCTACCTTCACTGTTTATTAAAAAAAAACAAAAAAAAACTTGTAATATCCCCCATGATATATAGATCTTAAGTATATTATATATATATTATATAATATATTATAGATACATATAGTACATATAATATATATATATATATATATACACATAACGCTATGATCGGCTGTCGCCTAGTTTCACACAGTACCCAGGCAGACATTTGACATTGGTTACGCTGCAGTCTGGGCTTAATGTTTGTCTGTTCTGTCCAGGGTTTTGATGAGTCCCTCAGAGGTAATCAACAAGAATCAGACTATTTCCTCCAAACTGAAGGTTAAACATGACTCGGTCACTGAATAGCCACTGATTGGTGCGATGGATTTTTGTTTGGAAGGAGGTCGGCCATCTTGTTTAAATTCTGGACTAGTTCAATGTGGACGGCTGCTACATGCGAAAAGACAAGTTTGGAGAAAGCAAGCAAATTCCTAATAAGGGAAATGGGATTGTTTACTATGAAGTCAACAATCTCGGCTTCGTCTTCTTGGCAGTCTTGTAAGCTGCATTGATCACCTTTGGCGAGTTCTGCAGTAATGCGTGACAGATGCACATCAGACCGCTTTCACTAATGGCAAGATTCCATTGGTCTGTGGCCAGTCAACATTAACTTCCTCAGATGTTCAATTTTCCCCCTTTGATTCTCATCTCTTGCGGACATCTGGATTCAATATTTTTGACAGCATCCCTTTCAATTAACTGCAACTGCTGCGAGAGACTCAAGCTTTTCGCAGAGCTAAATTGCCCATACTATGTTGCATTTTATGACATCATGATTTCCCATGTTTGTTTATGTAAACAATTAGTCATTCCATAATGCCAAAATTAGAATGCTACTAAGCTCACCCCTCATGTTTTAAAGACCCATATTCATTGTTAAATTTTCTTTTCCTCAATGGTGACACGAAAGTAACATTTTTGAGTATGACCCTCTCTTTTCCATACAATGTTAAATGAATGTCCATTCAAGAAAGGTGCAAAAACAACACACCCATAAAGTTGGTCCATAGACTCTTGTCCGTTCGCCTATACTTTAGACGTCCTTGAAGTACTGTGATGAACAAACCAAAATTTCATCATTAGTTGAATCCTGTTCACAAAACTCAATCTTGGTTGCTTTTCCCAAAAGCAACAATCGCGCCTCTATGGTACCAAGTCATTGCAATGTCGTCTCCACATAAACATTTTCCAAACAACATCGAAAGATTGTTGATACTATACTCCGACCTGGGTTTAAACATAGTTTCTTGTTAGTACAACCTTTGGACTTTTAATGATGCTTTGATCAAATTAACTAAGCTACATGTAGTTGCAATCTTGTCTTTCATTCTACAATAAACTTATTTAATTCCGTTTCTTTGGCTTTCCAAAAGAATAAAAAGCACGGTGTTTTTGAAGAGGCGTGCATGTGTAATGTGCTAGGGTTGTCACCGTTCCTAAACATACGGAATCGTAGCCCGTCGTTTTAATGTACGATGCTCCTGTATTCAAATCAGCGGACGCGATTGTCCCTTATTTTACAAAGCGCCAACCGCTGAAGCAACAACTATTATTTTGCACACTTATAATGCTAATAGCAATTATAAGTGAAATAATTTCATAAGAAGTTGAGAACTATCTTGGGCATCTGTGATTTCCATGGCAATGATGGAGTCGCCAACGCTGCCGTTAAAATCCCTTCACGCGAGCGCAGCAGGCGCTAAACCACTGAAACTAAACAACCTTCTGTGGTTTTAAAACATCAGAGCTCACGTCCGCCCCTTTGAAAACACGAGATTCTCCAGATGTAAGAGCCTTAACATGAAATTATCATGGTCTGTCCCTAACCTATGTGAACGCGCAGTAGTTGCAGAGAACATTGCCTCGGGTTGACTGTCTGACTTCAAGGGATAGTTTCACACCCAAAAATTTCAAATTGTTGTCACCGTTACACTCAAACAAGTTGTCCAAACCTGTAATACTTTCTTTCTCTTCTGTTGAAACTAAGAAAATCCCTTGAAAAGAGGTGGGTAACCCAAACTTTTCTGGTCCCCATGGGCGGGGGAGTGTCTTGAATCTTCGGTTGGTTTCCTTTTCTTGTTAGTGGCGTCCGTATTGGCTGGGGAACGAAAAACAAAAGGCGGCCGGTCAGGAGTGGTCCTACACTCTGATAAGCAGCAATTTCATTGAAGCAGGACCAGCAGCTGTTTGGTTACCAACATTCTTCAAAATCTCTTTTGTGTTCAACAGAAGAAAGAACTTGCAGTTTTAGAACAACCTGGGTAAATTATGACAGAATTTTCATTTTTGGGCGAACCTTAAAGTGACAGACACATATGTGCTTCTAAAGGCATAACCCTATTGTTTTATTCAAATTTGGATAGACACAATTATTATATTTTTTAGACATTATTAGACCAATGAATTAATAGATTATAATTAATGTTAGACCCTATTTATTAATTTATCATTTATATTAAGCATATACATAATAAATAAGCATATATGTCATATACATTTTGACATTTTAAAAAGGTAAAAAAATGCTAAATTATTTAGATTTAATGTAGTCCTAATTTAAGCAAGTGAATAAAAAATAAAATACAAATAAAAATTAATCTCATCCATGTAACAACTGCAGAACTGTCAAAAAAAAGACTAATAAGAATGAATAATTTACATTCATGAGCATGTTGTGTCCTTGTTTTTTTTTCCGGGGGGGGGGGGGGGGGTTCGTGAATGGGTGTCCCTTATTTTGGCTGCAACCCTAGAATGTGCTGTAGTTGACCCAGACATATGATTGAATCGCCCTCTGAAAGAAAGCAAACAGAATCTCGACCTCGAGGCAAGGTCCATGTTCGATATTTACAGTGTCACACTGACTAATCTGAAATTAAATTTGAAATAGAAAAAAAAATAGAAATTTAACTCTGGTGATAAATGACGCATGCGGAAACTACCAGTTTTAACTAACGAATTCTAAGTATAAAATCTAAGTATAAAATAAGGATTTCGAAGTGGAGACTGGTTTTCCTTTGCTGTAAACAAAACTTTGTTCTCCCGGCCTTACTAGTCTATTCTCACCAGAGTTTATATGCTAACAACACAACACTACATCATCTGCTGGAACCCACTCTCTCGTGAACGTGCATTGACAGTTATCTGAAGCTAGAGATTAACGTTTATATGTTTTAACATGTATGGATATTTTCCCTTAAATAAATTAATCGTTCACTTCAGAAGACATTATTAACTTCCTGGAGACGGGTGGTCACGTTTTATTATGGTGGATCCACTTTATTCTTTGCTTCAAAATCATCCTCGACCACCGTTCATGCCATTATAAAGGCTTGGAAAGTCCAGACATTTTTTTTATATAACTCCTTCATACGTTCCTCTTGCATCATATGAAAGAAAAAGGCATATAAACACCTAGGTGGTTTGAAATGATTAAATACTGGGGTACATTTGTCATATTTTTGGGTTTTTGGGGGACACTATCCCCTTTAAACGCGATTTTGCTGTTGTACATGAAATGGCACCCTTGAGATGATTCATTCTTTGTATCTGACCTATATATTTTCTCAAGATCATGTAGTGCACTCATGTCCACATGGAGATACTTTTACCCTTTTTGGAAAGCTTTAAAGCTTTCCTTCCCTCCCGTGTACTTGCTGTATTTTTCCTTTAATTGCGTCAAAGCGTACAGAAAAAACGCACAGACACAGACTTCGATTTTTCCTCTCTTCTTCCCCGCAGAGAAACGATATGGTTCGAACATGATGAGGGTGAGTAATGTATGACATGATGTTTGCATTTTATCTGAACTATTCCTTAATCTTTAGAAATTAGATTGGACCACTAGTTCCGGTTAACATATGTAAAGTATACAATCCCATTTATTCCTTGTGATGTCCGTTACAGACTACTCTACACTATAGGAATAACATGAGCACTACCTGGGGCTCCAAACAGTTCCGTAAGTTCCCTCGTCTCTACCACCTTTGACTCATGAAAAACCATGGTGTCGTGCTGCCTCTCTTGCTGGTGGTCATTTCGGAGTTCAATACAGCCTACCTATAAGACGTGTTTACTCCAAAGGTCTGCTCTGCTGCGCCCCTTTATAATTCAGTGTATATTACAAAAATCTCTCTTTATAAGATCTCAATGGGGAAGTAAAGAAAACATAGTCTGAAAAAATATATACTAATTTACAATACAGGGCAATTGAATGGGCAGAACGGGACCATCTAGGAGTCGTAGCCTGATAGCGGATTTCAAATCCTTCCTTTGGATCCTGCTTGAAAGAGTGGCCCGCTTAAAAGGTCTTATTCAATGGTCATTTGTCCCCCTCCCCGTTTCCCTCGCTCATGTCAGAGTTGCGCTCTACGGTGCTGGGGTGCTCGGTTTGCCATCGGCTTAGTGCCACACGGGCAGTTCATTAATGGTGAATGGAAGATTACCAGTTCCGTTAACATGGTTTTCCCTTGTTGCCTCCTGCACGGTCTTCTGCACAAGCTGGAATCAGCTTGAACTGTATTAATTACCTTTAAGGAATCTTTGATGAGGTCCGAGCGAACTGCAATTGTCGACCCTCCTTCTTACGAGTCGATCCACCCTCTCTCTTGTAACTCCATGTCCCTTACACCAGGTCACCTTGACAGCATGGTGGTTCGATATGTCTGTAAAGCACAAATGCTTGTGGCGAATTGTCAAAACACAGCCAGTGAACATCTATCGGTGTTTATTAAACATGCTTTATGTCAAGTAGGCCAATAGATCCACTGTGGGTGGATTTTACAAAGTTGCACGCAAACAAAAAAGGTAACCACAAAATAAAATATATAATTCCCTTGTGCTACTTGTCAGGTTATTGAGAACCTGTTGTAGGTTATTACAATAGTTACAATATGATTTATTTGTCAAAATATCATTATAATATAAAAATTTTATGATCCTGTATTATTTACATTGTCATTTAGCAGACTTTTTTATCCAAAGCGACTTACAAATGAGGACCATGGAAGCAATCAAAATCAACAAAAGAGGAATGATATACAAGTGCTATAACAAGCCTCAGATAGCTTAACGTAGTACACATAGCAAGTTTTTTTTAAATAATATAATAAATAAAAAGGAAACGGATAGAATAGAAAAAGAATAGAACAAGCTAGTGTTAGAGGCCTTTTTTGATTTTGTAATTAGAATAATAATGAAAAGCAACCGATAGAATACAAAAAGATTAACAAGTAAGTGTTTTTTTTTTGGGTATTTTTTTTTTTTTTTTTTTTTTTTTGTTAAGTGATCCGTAAAAGCGATTTTGTTGCCTCTTTGTGATGGTGCACAATAAAGCGACGTTCATTTGCAGAACGCAAGCTTCTAGAGGCACACAAGTCTGAAGTAATGAATTTAGGTAAATGGGTGCAGATCCAGTGGTGGTTTTGTTGGCAAACATCAATGCCTTGAATTTTAATGCGAGCAGCTACTGGTAGCCAATGCAAATTGATGAACAGAGGTGTGACGTTTATTGTGATTTTTTGTGTGTGTATATGTGTGTGTATATATGTATACTGTATATATATATATAATATAATATATATATATATATATATATACATACACCTTGCTACGTGTACTGTTAGGCTAACCGAGACTTGTCATTGCACTTATATATTGTTGCTCTTTTATTAGTTTTGACCACATCAAATCAGTATTAATTATACGGTCGCCTTTTAATCAGTGTTATACTCTCTGGAATCTATTTCTGCTCTTTCTAGCTGTACATAATACAGGCGCCAAAAAGGATCTGCCCTTAGCACGAGTTTTTTGCTGTATTTTTTTGAAAACAGAACAGCCCGCTAAGTCCTCATATTTACCTGTGCAATTTGTCGTCTGTATGTTTGTAAGAATCCAAGCATTTTTGTCACTCTGCAAATTGTATTTCTGCTTTGCCGCTCTGTGCATGATTGCGTTGAAATCCTCACCACAACAAAACGGTCACAAACCCAACCGTTTCATTCAGAAGCCTTTCTGCTGAGTAAATCCCATAATGCTGTTTCCTGCCCTTGACATTGTGTTTGTTGATTCTCTCAGAGCCAGCCAGAGATTGAGTACTCCTTGCCTGAGTTACAAGCCCCGCGCTCTAACGTGGTCGACAAACCCTGGCCCCAAGTCAACTCCCACACACAGCGGCCACATACTGGTAAGAGTGACCGCTTTCTCCCCAGATGGCTGCTGACAGCTTTCGTTTTTTTTTTTTTTCCTCTAAATCTCATTTAAGTGGAGCAAAGTACCAGAGCTTGAGCTTTGACTTTCATTTGCGACACCATCCTCTGGTACGGGCTGCCCCTACTCCCCCCGCTGTCGTTTGTTCTCGAAGCTGGAGGTCTCTGGAGGGTCATAAAATCAATGTCCACTTGCTGAAAGCGCTGCCTCTGCATCCTTCCAGGTAGGCGGTCACATGGGGAGAGGAATGTGGCAAAACCTGGGATGAAAGGAAAGCATGTCAGCCAACATGCTGAGGACCCAGCTGCTGAGCACGACTTCCTGGGCTGCATGTCAAGGTGAAAGGGACTTTTTTTCAGTCAGGACATGTTTAAATGTTCAAACTGCTTGATGGTCCATTGATAATGTACTAAACACATTTAAGTTGTATTTGGGCAACAGTGTGGTTATGTCCCCATAGCGCCCCTAAGGATGCATTTGAAGTGTCCCATGAAAGGGAACGTCTCAGGTTACTTATGTCACCATGGTTCCCTGAGTAGGGAACAAGACACTGCGTCCTCTTCTTGCCATGCTGCGGTTGCAAGCTTCAGACGAAGAAGTGAATGTGTTCTCCCTTCGGCTATTTATACTATAGTCGCACCGGTAGTGACGTCATGGCTGTCGCCGGCCAAACAAGTTGGTGTTTTTTTTTAATGTAGGCTTCAGACACGGGTCACGACGAGAGCGTTCCCCATAGCGACCCCTAGAGGATGCAGTTCTCAGGTTACTTATGTAACCATGGTTACATAAGTAACCTGAGACATTTTGTTTTCCTCCAGCTGTGCTCCATTTTCCAGGCTGCTCTCTTTAGTGTGCGAGTGTGCTCATTATACCACAGTGTCGGTCTGTTTTCCTTAATCTTCCTTAAGCATAAAGAAGCAACCATATCTAAAATGCTAGAAAAGAGAGAGTCCATTGTTTTCTGTTACATCATCAAGTTTTTCTGAGCTATTGGATATGCTGAGGAATTGAGATAAATCAGGAAGATTACTTACAAAGCAGTCTTTTGTGGTAGAAGTAATGGTTCTAGCATATTTGTAACAAGGAGTTGAATTTACAGCTTTAGCTATATGGAGTTTGCACAAGACTAGATAATGATCTGAGGTATCATTGCTTTGCTGCAGTATTTCAACGCCATTAACATCAATTCCATGTTACAGTATTAAATTTAGAGTATGATTTCGACAATGAGTAGGACTTGACACGTGTTGTCTAACCCTAATAGAGTTCAGAATGTCTGTGAATGCTGATCCCAATGCATCTTTTTTTTCATTATCAACATGGATATTAACATCACCAACAATTAAGACTTTATCTACAGCCAGCACTATCTCGGATATAAAATCAGCACATTCTTTAATAAAGTCTGTATGGTGCCCTGGTGACCTGTATACAGTAGCCAGCACAAACATCACAGGGGATTTATCATTAACAATTGTTTCTCTTGATAATGTTATATGAAGCACCATTACATCGAACGAGTTATACTTGAAGCCCGCCCTCTAAGAGTATGCCCGGCTAGTGGATTGTCCTTCATCTTCTATAAACAATCTACAGGTAGTCCAAATCAGCTGCTAGATTCACTTACCAGGTCAAGAAATATGTGGAAGTGAAGGTGGTGGCCAAGTATGGTAACCCATCCTAGGATTGTGCTCTGGTATTTATCCCCGTCCAAAGTGCGCACACACATACACAGCAGTGAACAACACCCGGAGCAGTGGGCAGCCATTTTTTGCTGCGGCACCTGGGGAGCTTGGGGGTTCGGTTCCCTTGCTCAAGGGACCAACCTCAGTTGTGTTTATTGAAGGTTGAAGAAGCACTGTACCATTCACTCACCCCCCACTACAAAATCCCTGCCGTACAGACTCGACCCCACAACCTTTGGGTTCATTCCAACACTTTAACCAGTAGCACGCTAAAATATCATATTACCTCAATTTTACAGTCTCTGCACTTGCTACCTATTAAGTTCCCAATCAGTTACAAAATATTGCTACTTACTTTTAAGGCCATTATTGGTTTAGCGCCTGTGTACCTAACTAGTCTTCTATCACACTACAATCCATCACGCTCCCTAAGGTCGCAAAACTCTGGACACTTGGTAGTACCTAGCATAACCATAGCAAAGTCTAAAGGAGGTAGAGCTTTTTTGCATTGGCTCCCAAACTCTGGAATAGCCTTCCTGGTAACGTTCGGGGTTCAGACACATGCAAATTTTGCACATTGTAGGGTATCAGACCGAATCAGACAATCTAAGATTTGGTCAAAACATGGTTGAAACATGAGGAGCCCACAGAGGCCCAAGACAACAGGATGCTCATAAATCAGACCCTAGCCAGTCTGAAGCAAGCCTAACCAACTCTTTCACAGAACAGCTTTCAACATTAAAACAAAAGAACACTTATTGACAATTCCAAGGAGATTGTCAATTTTGGGGGCAAGTTATCAAGAATAATGGTCAAAGAGATGCACAGCGTGACCGCCACATGGAAACATGTGATAGTGATCACAAGCTCTTTGGATTTACTTCCCCCACCTCTGAGACAGAGAACAGACTGAGATTCCTTACAGACATTTTAACCTCTGGTCTTCATACGTTCACAAAACATGTCCTTATGTTCAGAGAATGGCGCAGAAACTGCATTTCCATGTAAATATGCATCTAAATGACACTAAAAGGACCTGAGCAACTAAACGTTTCTATGCATAACTCCATATCATGTATGTAACCTACATGTGACTTATCAGGTCTTAATCATTTATTGTGTATGTATTTTTAATAACTATTGAATAGTTTAAGAATTGTTATTCATGTTTAGTATGTGTGTGTTTTAATCTTCTTGCTTGAAACGTTTCTTCTAATCAATTCTTGGTCAAATGTATCATGTTCTCGTTATAGAAATCATGTCCAAAATTTATACTCTGCCAGAGCGGGAAAACTGGGACCATGTGAATGATGAGATAACAGTTGATTTATGAATGAGGAGAAACATTGCAACACCCCGAGCTACAATTGGTCGACACACCATTTGGGGTGTGTTAAACAACCCGGTTTAAATACTCAGCACACCATCAAACTTTTTGTGTCTAGCTTTTAGCTTCTAGTCATGCTTTTTAGTTATATGCTTTTTAGCCATGCGGCTTTTTAGTTATATGCTTTTTAGCCATGTGGCTTTTAGCTTTTCACTTCTAGTCATGCTTCTTTAGTTTTGAGCGTGCTCTGGCTTACACGCCATCTCCTCCAAAATCATGAGGAGAAACGCCACCTGGTCTCGTCAAACTTTACTTCTATTTCTTTCGTTTATTTTATTTTCCGTTGAGAGTTTCGTGTTTCGAGTTAAGTTTGCCTAACGCCGTGCCTTGAGTGCCGTCTAAAACTTTAACCAGACCACAGCTCCGCGTCGCCAGCCAACGCCCAATCACTGGCTTCCCAAGACTGAACCTCCAGCCAATCAGAAAAGCGGGAAACCCCTTTCGGCAACCAGACAAGGAAGGGAACCCCGCACACAGGAACGCAAGTACCTCCAGATCCTAGCTGAACTGGTGCATTTAATATAAATTTTAACCTAATTGAGGAACTCAATGTGAGGGTTAATTAAGTGATTGATGGTTGTTCAGGTCTAAGCAATTGCACATTTTGCTGTAAACTTGGGATTTCACATTTTCATTCTCTTAAACTAATTATTTCCTCACTTTCTCTCTTTCTGAAAACTTGTGTGAATGCGTGTTTTCATGTGTTAGATTAGTTTATATGTCTTAGATTTATCCAATAAAGCCTTATTTATATTGAAAAGAGAAGTAGCTTGTGTTTTGTGCTCACAAGTTAATGTCTTAAACTGCCTATACTGTGCAACTATATTTTGGATATAAATATCCATTGCAGAATTGATGTCATACGGCTCGTTCACTGAACCGCTGGCCATCTCAGTGATCAGCCGTAAAACCAAATGCCCTTACATATTATTGGTAGAGTTCTCTTTAAAATCTTAAATGATTCCCTTTAAGCTAAATTGACCTGTTTCCCTTACAACATTAACAATTTATTACTATTTTTAAATTTATTAAAATATTTCATTTTATATTTTTATTTATTTATTTCCCCCGTTATAAAAACATCACAGTATACATCCAATGAAATACAAGTGTTGTATCATGTATTTTTTTTCTGCGAACAGCTGGAAAGAGCTAAGCTTGCTTTAAGCTGCATTGAACCTATATCATGCAAAGTTATTTGGTGATAGTGATGTTGGTGAGTTAACTGGTGGGACTCAGAGAATAACAATATGCTGTCATAAGATAAGTAGACCACATGGTGAATTATAAATCATAGCAGATACTCATTTCACTAGATTTCCAGTTTTGTTGTTCAGTAATCTCCATCATGTATCTTTTAATAACAGAATATGTACCATGTGGTTAAAAAATACCTAGGCCTATAATATAATACCAATGTATTATTTTAAAAGTATCTTCTTGCTAAATCACTCCCAAACATAAGATTGTTGTTTAGCTTAGTAAGTAATACATACCACATACTATTAGAATAGGTACCTCTTAGTTTCAAAATACTTACAGTATAAATGATATGTAATTTTACAGGGTGTTACCCCGTTACTCCCTAAACGTTGCATATTATTCCCTTATAACTACACTGAGGTACTGTACAGGTACACTGTAATTACAAAAAAAACGCTGTAAATTCAGTTTACTTACACTGTAATTTGCAGGCTGTAATCTAAAGCATTACCTAAACTGCTATAAAATCATCTGCTGAATTAATAAACATACAATGTATCAGATTAAATATTTTTACATTAAAAAATAACATTTGGATTGACCACATTCCTTTAGCAGACAGATAACAAAACCCTCACAGATTATGTAAGCTTGTAGACTGTAGGATTTGGTGATCTAAATGATGAGTTAACATGATACCTGTAGAACAATTTGTTAGAATTAAAAGCCATCAAGACTTCCAGTGGTGTGCGCTGCAAGATGGCCGCTCAGCACTAGGCTCCGGTAAAAACCTCCTATTTTATGTAATTTCTTTCATATTGAGGAAAGATCATTTATTTCTGGCAATGGATCAGATATACTTCAGTAATGGCAACTAGTAAAAAGTCGTTGTCTCCTCAAAAACAAGCTGAGGCGGCAAACATCTCAAAACATTCGAGAACGAAATGGCCTCCATTGTTCGTCATGCAATCGAAGCGCAATAGGAGGCTATGCGTGAAATGGTTTCCAGCATGCTGACAGAGGCAATCAAGTCTGCTCTTATTCCCTTTAATGCCTTTATTAATGAGAATGGCGCTGTTCTTCGATTGCTAAAAGAAGAAATGGACTCTCTGAACGTGGACAATCTTCAAGGCAGTCTACGTAAAACAAAAAAAGACAAAAAACTTTGCCTGTCTCAGATTGAACAGATGCAATGAAAATGCAGGGATTTAGGAGATCGGTCGCATCACAACAATGTTCGCCTGGTTAATCTACCAACGGGAATGGAAGGGGATGATCCTGTCAGCTTTTTGCAGAAAATGCTACCCAAATGGATCTCCGACCTTACAGCACGCCCGTGCCCAAACGAGATTAACAGAGCTCATCGAGTCTATTCTAACTTCAACTCACCTAAACCACACTCGATGACATTTCGGCTTCTCCACTATCCTGATGAGCCATCCTTCAAGGGGCACATAAAGCGAAACCCACTCTGCCTGGAGGAACGCACCTGGAATTCTATGCTGAGTACAGTTCTGAGATGGCGCAAAGAAGCAAGGTGTTTTCAGCTGTTAGATCAAAGCTCCACCAGAAAGGCACTGAAATTTTCCTGATCTACCCAGCACTATTAAGAGTCTCCTACAAGGGCCAGAAACACTCATTATAATCTCCAGAAGACGCTGAAAAATACATTGAGGGTTTGGAGGACACAACGGTACAGACAGCTCGTAGATCTTTAAATCTTCAGTTCCAAGATCCAATGGAGGAATCTGAATAAAAGGACTTGTGATGTTTTGCTAAGAAACCTGTGTTATACATGGCCAAAAGACGTTATAATCCACCAAAGGGAAGTGGTAACTAGATTTCTATCTATTTTCAATAGATTTCGTGTTTTCAAATGTTCTTTATTAAATGTTTTTCTGTTCAGGATATCGGTTACTGTTATATGAAGAGTTAGTATTTCCCTACTGTATGACTTAGGCGCATAAAGCACTCAGGAATTTCAAGGTTTTGTTTATATATGTGGAAATTCTAATAGCAAGTTCTTTAATCTGTAATAACCTTTACAAGACAACCTGTGTGAGTTTTGCTATTATAGAATATGGTTGTAGAATAAACAATTTGTCACTCAATGTTAGGGGGATAAAGTCTCCTACCAAACCCACAAAGGTTTTAGTATCTTCTACATAGAAATAAGATTGATGTAGCATTTCTTCAAGAAACCAACCTAATTGCATCAGACACTCAAAGACAGCAAAACAGGCATTATATTCCCATAGTGTCATCAAGCTGTAATTATAAAAAGAAAGGGGTGATTGAATTTTACTCAAACGTAACTCTAACTTTATTATTGAACATACATGCTCTGATGATAATGGCAGAGTTGCATATTGTTGTACTTCAATGGAAGGAAAGAGGTTTGCATTTGTTAATATTTATGCCCCCATTCAAGCAACCAGTGGCTCCTACATGGACATCAAAAGCTACGCTTCCTCCATACTGGATCATATAAACACCACAATAGACAGTGTCACCACACAGAAAAAGATCACCCTGTACCCAAATCATAAGCCCTGGATAAATAGAGAGGTTCGCTTCTTACTGAAGGCACGCAACACCTCCTTTAGATCTGCTGATGCACAGGCCTACAGCACAGCCAGAGCTAATCTGAGACGTGGCATTAAGAAGGCCAAGTACAGCTACAAGCTGAAGATTGAGGAACACTTCACCAACTCAAACTCCCAGCGTATGTGGCAGGGCATTCAGGCCATTAGTGACTACAAACCCACCAACTCTACCCTCTATCCACTGATATCTCCTTCCTTAATGAGCTAAATAACCTTTATGCTCGCTTTGAAAGGGATAACCAAGAACTACCAAATAAAATCGAGCTTCCTGCAGACCACCAGCCACTTAAACTCTCTCCCAGTGAAGTCAGTGCAGCACTGAGCAGGATTCATAAACAGAAAGCTGCAGGGCCTGACAGCATTCCTGGACGCATCCTCAGGACATGTGCTGGAGAGCTGGCAGGGGTTTTGACAGACTTTTTCAACCTCTCCCTTGCCAAGACCACTTCTATCGTGCCAATACCAAAAAACTCCTCTGCAATGCTGCACTCCATCCTCTCTCATTTGGACAATAAACACACTTATGCCAGAATGCCGTTCCTTGATTTTGGTTCAGCATTCAACAATGTCATCCCATCCAAGTTAATCATCAAACTTAGAGACTTGGGCATTAGTACTTCACTCTGCAACTAGCTATTGGAATTTCTGACCCACAGACCCCAGTATGTTCGGCTAGACCACCATTAGCCGAACATACTCTCCACTCTCATTCTTAGAACTGGTGTACCACAGGGCTGTGTGCTGAGTCCTTTTCTCTATTCCCTCTTCACCTACGACTGCAATCCTGTACATGGTTCTACCATCATTGTCAAGTTTGCAGATGACACCACAGTGATTGGACTCATCAAGAACAACAAGTCAGCCTACAGGGAGCAGGTGGACTGCCTGGCTGCATGGTGCACGGACAACAACCTGCTGCTCAACACTAAGAAAATCAAATAACTCACAGTAGACTTCAGGAAGGAGAAAGGTGGAGCACACACACCCATCCACATCAATGGAGAGGTGGTAGACTGTGTCACCAGCTTCCAATTCCTAGGGATTCACATCTCCATTTATCTTACATGGACAAGCAACAGCTCCACACTGGTCAAGAAGGCCCACCAGCGCCTGTTCTTTCTGAGGACTCTGAAAAAGAACCATCTCTCTTCAGAAATCCTGGTGAACATATACCGAAGCGCCATCGAGACTATCCTGACCAGCTGTATTACAGTCTGGTATGGAAACTGTTCTGTGTCAGACGGCAAAGCACTGCAGAGGTTGGTGAAAACTGCCTAATGCATCGTAGGAACTGCACTTCCAAACATGGAGAATATATTTACAGGAAATGCTGTCACATAACATCACAAAAGACTTCTCCCACCCTGCTCATGGACTGTTTGACCTCATACCCTCTGGTAGGTGCTACAGGAGCCTCTGGACCAGGACTAGCAGGTTCAGGAACAGCTTTTTCCCCACAGCTGTTTCCATGCTGAACTCCACCCCCCCATCATTACCACACACTGAACTGTATTCCACTGCACTGACCAAATTTATGCTACACTGCACTGTTTATAGACACTGTATATATATATATATATATATACACACCGTATCCTCGATGCACATACAATATACAGTATTAGATAGGTATATAACATATACTGTATGTTATCACTCAGGAATTGCCTACGATAACATCGACCTTTGTATACAATACCCCCTTCATTGGACTCTCATATCATTCATATCCATATGTATAATTTCATAACCGTATATCATAACTAATCTCTAAGCACTGTTACACCCACCCCCCCCCCCCCCTTCTGTGTACGTTTATGACGTTTAGATTATTCATATTTGTTACCCACTCTTGTTTATTATCAGCTGTATATATGTAAATACACAGCTACCAATGCACTTCTGGTTAGAAGCTAACTGTACTTCGTTGCCTTGTAATGTAACATATGCAATGACAATAAAGTTGAATCTAATCTAATGCGATGCCTCCTTTTTTTCCAACCATCTCAAAAAATCTCTTTTATCTCTTAATGGCTACTCAATTATCATTGGAGCAGACATGAATGCTGTGCTTGACACAGTTTTAGATAGTTCCAACCCATCAATTTCAATAACACAAACTTAGTCTTCGACAGCACTGAGATTGTTCACTATGGATTTAGATGTTTGTGATGCTTGGTGACTACAAAATCCAAACATACACATTTTCCCCAAGTTACAAATCATTCTCAAGAACTGATAATATTTTATTTTCATCATCATTACTTTCAGATTTAATCAATATTGAATTCATACCACAAAGTATCTCAGACCACAATGCCGTATTTGCACACATCCAGATTAACACACTCTGTAAACTACGGAAGCCTGTTTCCGTCACTGAATAAAAAATAAAAAAGGTAATTGACTTTTTATCACACAATTCTGACTTTTTTCTCAGAATTGGGATATATAAACTATATGTCATATAGCCTATTCTCTACATTACTTGAAGCTCCTGATGGCTAATGGTCAAAATCGTCCTCGCAAATGCAGCCTTTCAGTTTTAAATATTTTTCGAATATTAGTACACACTGTCTCACCTCGTGATATACCCTGTTATACCGTATTTTAGAAGAAACAGTAGGAATGCAACAATACAGTTAGCCCAAGGTTCAATAAATACCTCAGTTTTTTAAACGCAGTTTTCAGTTTGTTCTGATGGTTTGGCACAACAGAGTTTTTTTTAGTGATTTTAAATGCTATTTTAAAAAAAACTCCATTACTTTAAGTAAATTCCAGCACGTTGTTGTACACCGTAGAAAAACATGGATTATCACATGTCTACCTTAAATTTATTTTGAGAGAAATATTTTTATAGTTTGGCCATTATTTAGTGCTATGAACATGTAATGTCTGTTTCATTCATACTGAATACTAGAGGGCTCCCCTGCGCAGAAAGTCCACATATGCATCACCGAAGTAATAGGTCAGGGGTGGCGAACATCGGTCCTGGAGAGCCGCAGCCCTGCAGAGTTTTGCTTCAACCCTAATCAAACACACCTGAAAAGCTAATCAATGTCTGAAGGGTTACTAGGAAGCTACATGCAGGTGAGTTTTTATTAGGGTTGGAGCTGAACTCTGCCGGGCTGCGGCTCTCCAGGACCGGAGTTCGCCACCCCTGTACTAGGTAAATAAATCCAGGAAATACCATACACGTGTTTCCTCATCTCAGTGCACGGACACACAAACAGAGCTAGTTTGGAGAGAAATAAAAAAAAAACACGGAAAACGCTCTGATTGGTTGAACTCTTCTTTTTCTGTTGCTTGTTTTGAATACTGAACGTGAACAGAGTCACCACCAGTTTTTTTTGCGTAGTTTAGAGTGACAAATCGTACCACTGTACTTTTAAGGTCAAAATGCGTACTGGCTGGCAGGTCTGCGATCGTGACAACAAAAAAAAAGTTTACTTTTTTTTAAATTCAGTGGCGGCCAAGAGGGCTTCCCCATCGTAACCTTCCAGATGGAGGCTGAATACTTTTTACTACAATGAAGACTTTCTTTCAACTGGGAGAGCTAACTGCTTGAATTCCTATTTAAACCAAAACTCTGTCCTCAATCCAGCATGGTCGGCATCCGCAAAGGGTTTTTTTACAAGGAATAATGCCTCTCCTTTTCGCTATGTACCAGGGGTAGGCGAGTTTGGTCCTAGAGAGCCGCAGTCCTGCAGTGTTTAGCTCCAACCCTGATCAAACACACGCCCTCTCTATAGCCTTAGTAATCCTGAAGACACGTGTGTCTGATTAGGTTTGGAGCTGAACTCTGCAGGACTGCGGCTCTCTTGGACCGAACTTGCCTACCCCTGTGCTAGACTTAAAAAGAATTAGGCCTATCTTGGACAATTATCAGCATTAGAGAGCAAGTGTGGGGAATTAGAGAGAATTAGGATATACATTTTCTAAAGAAACAGAAGAAAAACTGAATGCTGAAAGGGCTGCTCTTAATGCTTTTCTTTGACAGAGAACAGAATATTTAATGCATATTACAAAACATAAATACTACATAGATGGAAGCAAACGGAGTCGAATCCTTGCACTTACTTTGAAAAAACATGAGCAACGTTTTAATATTCAGGCAACCAAAAGTTATGAAAATGGTCTCACCTCGTACTCCACAGACATCAATAAAAGGTTCAAGGCATTTTTTTGAAAAATTATGTACTTCAGAAACTCAACCCAACATAGACCAATTAAATAGTTCATTTGACCAGTTGAATTTAACCAAACTTTCCAAAGATTTTCAATTTCAACTGATTTATAAAGCACAACTAAACACAACTACCGTTGACCAATGTGCTGTACAAAATAAATAATTAACAGTTAATGAACTATTAACAGACTTGAGACAAAGACAAGGTTGCAAATAAAACTACATAAGGCAAAACAAATACAAACCATGAATAATAAGCCAGGTCAAATAAAATTATTTTAACCTAGATTTAAAAATGGATAGTGTAGGAGCGGTTCTGATTTCGGCGAATGCTCGATCACCCCTAGACTTGAGTCTGGTTCTAGGAACCACTAACAGCCTTAAATTGGCAGACCTAAGAGCTCTTGCAGGTTTGGTGGTCTATCAACAGATCAGAAAGGAAGGAGGGTGCTAAGCCATTTAAAGGCTTAAAAACCAATAAGAGCACTTTAAAATGAATCCTGTAGTGCACAGGTAATCAATGTAAAGCCTGAAGCACAGTGGTAATATGCTCCTGCTTTCGAGCTCAAGTCAAGACTCTGGCAGCCGCATTGTGAACCATCAGAAGGCGGTTTAAGGAAGAGTGACTAATCCCAAAATAAAGAGAGTTACAATAATCAACCCTCGTGGTGATAAAAGCATGGATTACACTTTCAAAATTAGTAAAATAAAGAGAGGACTTTATTTTTACCAGGGTTCGCAACTGGTAGAAGCTTGACTTCACAACTTGATTGACTTGTCTATCAAGCTCTAAAGCACTATCCAACACCCCACCCAGATTTGTCACGTATTTTGACATAAGAAAAAGCACACCAAGATTTAGATTTGGTGTACAGTGTGTATCAGAAGGGGTAAACACCACAATCTCTGTTTTACTCTCATTCAGACTTAAATTTAGGGACATCCATGCTTTAACATCCAAAAGGCAGGTGGACACCAGGTCTAATCCATTCTTAGGTTTCAGAGGAAGATATATTTATGTGTCATCTGCATAATAATGATAACTTATACCATACTTCTCAAAATATCTCCAAAAAAAGCAAATGGGGCGCAAAACGATGATGAAGGCTCTCACTCGACCGAAGGGAGTCGCGCTCGGCTTCACCAGAAGGGTGAGTCCCGTCCGATGCTGAATAAGCCTTGAAGCTCTAAACAACAAACGGCGGGCTCCTGCTGCGACCGACGGGAGCCGCGCCTGCTGCACCGGAAGGAGAGCCCGTCCAATGCCGGATAAGCCATTATTCTCGAAAACGACGAATGGGGCATTGCAGCGGCAGTATCAAATGAGCAGGGCCCTGCGGCGGCAGTATCGAATGAGCAGGGCACTGCGGCAGCAGTATCAAATGAGCCGGGCACTGCGGCGGCTGTATCAAATTAAGCCGTGCACTGCGGCGGCTGTATCAAATTAAGCCGTGCACTGCGGCGGCTGTATCAAATTAAGCCGTGCACTGCGGCGGCTGTATCAAATTAAGCCGTGCACTGCGGCGGCTGTATCAAATTAAGCCGTGCACTGCGGCGGCTGTATCAAATTAAGCCGTGCACTGCGGCGGCTGTATCAAATTAAGCCGGACTCTGCGGCGGCTGCATCAAATTAAGCGGAGCACTGCGGCGGCAGTATCAAATTAAGCCGGACACTGCGGCGGCTGCATCAAATTAAGCGGAGCACTGCGGCGGCAGTATCAAATTAAGCGGGGGACTGCGGCGGCAGTATCAAATTAAGCCGGACACTGCGGCGGCTGTATCAAATTAAGCGGAGCACTGCGGCGGCAGTATCAAATTAAGCCAGACACTGCGGCGGCTGCATCAAATTAAGCCGGACACTGCGGCGGCTGTATCAAATTAAGCCGGACTCTGCGGCGGCTGCATCAAATTAAGCGGAGCACTGCGGCGGCAGTATCAAATTAAGCCGCACACTGCGGCGGCTGTATCAAATTAAGCGGAGCACCGCGGCGGCAGTATCAAATTAAGCCGGCACTGCGGCGGCGGTATCAAATGACCAGGGCACTGCGGCGGCGGTATCAAATAAACAGGGCACTGCGGCGGCTGTATCAAATAAAGCCGGGCACTGCGGCGGCGGTATCAAAATAAGCAGGGCACTGCGGCGGCAGTATCAAATTAAGCAGGGCACTGCAGCGGCAGTATCAAATGAGCAGGGCACTGCAGCAGCAGTATCAGATTAAGCAGGGTGCTGCAGCGGCGGTATCAAATTAAGCAGGGCAATGCAGCGGCAGTATCAAATAAGCAGGGCAATGCGGCTGCAGTATCAAATGAGCGGGGCACTGCGGCGGTAGCATCAAATGGAGCAGGCACTGCAGCGGCAGTATCAAATTAAGCAGGGCATTGCAGCATCAAATTTCATTTAACTGATCAGATTTAGATGGCTTTCTTTGTGTGAAAATTATTGGTCCTGATATAGCTCTTGAAAGTGTCCGATGACCATCGACCGAGAGCTTGGGTCTGCTGCTATGAGAGACCTTTTTGAGCTGCTGTAGTTACTGGCCCGATTCGAAAGGAGTGGCTGGAAAATCTTTCTATGGGTATGACTGGTTGGACGACGTTTACCCAAAGCTCGAGGAGAGCCGGGTCTTGTGCGGGACAATGATAGTGTCGAGTGGGCGAGTTCGAGGCTTTGCTAAATCTATTGGCTGCCTTGGCTGATTTGCAGGATGAAGAATATATCGTACAGATCAGCTTTGTTTACCCTCCGTGAGAATGGTTCATCGGGGGAAAAAAAAATAAAAAAAAATCGCCGTTTGCTTCCGCCTTAAAAACTATCCACTTTCCGATTGGAAAATATATTTGCATGGCCGAATGATACGAGGATGTCGGGGAAGTCTCGCTGGTGGAGGCAAGGTTAAGCCTCGGTGTTGTGGAGAGCGTGTGGCTGGTCGAGCAGAGCGACGGCCGCGATGAAGCTTGGCGGCGGTGACTGGTGGAAAAGGAGTGAGCCTAGGGCAGATATAGTCTGTGATATAATGGCTCAAGGAGCAAAACCGAATGCTGGAAAACTTTCGTGGAACTGAGGTGAGTTGGCTGTATATATACAAACACACACACATATATGTGCTTGTTAAGGTGATTAGCTGACGAGCTCCACCTGGGCCAGACTGATTATCTGATCGTGCTACTCCCGAACCTTGTTAATAAAACATAATTTAAAGAAAAATTTAGCTCCTCTCCTGTCCCAGCTCACAATGACCACAACAGAGGCTTATTCACAAGCGAAAAAGTTTGTTTATTACATCTTAAATGGGTCATATGATGCAATTTTAAGCTCTTGCAATTTAAGCTCTTGTTACAAGCTCTTGGTGCATAAAGAAGATCTGTAAAGTTGCAAAGATTAAAGTCTCAAATCCAAAGAGATTTTATAAAAGTTAAGAGTCAGCCACACCAACCTAAAACGGCTCGTTTTTTTATTTCATAACCCGCATCCCTCATAGTGGGGCAAAAAAGTATTTAGTCAGCCACCAATTGTGCAAGTTCTCCCACTTAAAAAGATGAGAGAGGCCTGTAATTTTCATCATAGGTATACCTCAACTATGAGAGACAAAATGAGAAAAAAAATCCAGAAAATCACATTGTAGGGTTTTTAAATAATTTATTTGCAAATTATTGTGGAAAATAAGTATTTGGTCAATAATAAAATTTAATCTCAATACTTTGTTATTTACCCTTTGTTGGCAATGACAGAGGTTAAAACGTTTTCTGTAAGTCTTCACAAGGTTTTCACACACTGTTTCTGGTATTTTGGCCCATTCCTCCATGCAGATCTCCTCTATAGCAGTAATGTTTTGGGGCTGTCGCTTGGCAACACGGATTTTCATCTCCCTCCAAAGTTTTTCTATGGGGTTGAGATCTGGAGACTGGCTAGGCCACTCCAGGACCTTGAAATGCTTCTTACGAAGCCACTCCTTCGTTGCCCGGGCGGTGTGTTTGGGATCATTGTCATGCTGAAAGACCCAGCCATGTTTCATCTTCAATGCCCTTGCTGATTGAAGGAGTTTTTCACTCAAAATCTCACGATACATGCCCCATTCATTCTTTCGTTTACACGGATCAGTTGTCCTGGTCCCTTTGCATAAAAACAGCCCCAAAGCATGATGTTTCCACCCCCATGCTTCACAGTAGGTATGGTGTTCTTTGGATGCAACTCAGCATTCTTTCTCCTCCAAACACTACAAGTTGAGTTTTTACCAAAAACTTCTATTTTGGTTTCATCTGACCATATGACATTCTCCCAATCCTCTTCTGGATCATCCAATTGCTCTCTAGCAAACTTCAGATGGGCATGGACATGTACTGGCTTAAGCAGGGGACACGTCTGGCACTGCAGGATTTGAGTCCCTGGCGGCGCAGTGTGTGTTACTGATGGTAGCCTTTGTTACTTGGTCCCAGCTCTCTGCAGGTCATTCACTAGGTCCCCCGTGTGGATCTGGGATTTTTGCTCACAGTTCTTGACCATTTTGACCCCACGAGGTGAGATCTTGCGTGGAGCCCCAGATCGATGGATATTATCAGTGGTCCTTTATGTCTTCCATTTTCTAATAATTGCTCCCTCAGTTGATTTTCTCTAAGCTGCTTACCTATTGCAGATTCAGCCTTCCCAGCCTGGTGCAGGTCTACAAGTTTGTTTCTGGTGTCCTTTGACAGCTCTTTGGTCTTGGCCATGTGGAGTTTGGAGTGTGACTGTTTGAACAGGTTGTTGTGGACAGGTGTCTTTTATACTTTTATACTTTTCAAACTGATGCCATTAATACAGGTAACGGGTGGAGGACAGATGAGCCTCTTAAAGAAGTTGTTACAGGTTTGTGAGAGCCAGAAATCTTGCTTGTTGTAGGTGACCAAATACTTATTTTACCGAGGAATTTGCCAATTAATTTTTTAAAAATCCTACAATGTGATTTTCTGTTTTTTTTTTTTTCTCATTTGTCTCTCATAGTTGAGGTATACCTAAGATGAAAATTACAGGCCTCTCTCATCTTTAAAGGGCAGAACTTGCACAATTGGTGCTGACTAAATACTTTTTTTTTTGCCCCACTGTATCTACCTCACTATGTGGGAAGATTGCATAACGCCACCCAAATGTTCACCGCTCAAAGAAAGAAGGCGTAACTTTTAATTCTCGCTGTAGTATTGTTACTGCCGCCGCCATGTCGTGAAGACCATGTGTGTTTCGTTGTGAAAGCGAAAAACTACTTTGTTTGGTCTTCCAAAATAGGACGATATCTGCTTCATCATGCCTGGAGCTGATCCGGGCTGGTTGCTGAGGAATACAACAACTTTGCGCTGTGGATCGCCTGGATCGGCTTTAACTTTGAGGTAAGCGCAAATGTCCCCCCCCCCAGCCTGTGTTCGTCACATGTCCTTCTGGACGCTCCTTCGTCGAATCCGCTGGCCGCGCCGTTCTCAATCCCGCCGCCTCTGCTCACTCTAGCCCCCCGCCGTTCCTCACGCTAGCCTCCGGCCTCTGCTCACTGTAGGCCACCATGTGTGACGCTGTTTTTCGTTGTGAAAGCAAAACTACTTTGTTTGGTCTTCCAAAATGGACACGACTAGAAATCAGTGTTAAGTTGTATTTACAACACTGTTTCCAGAACAGTTCAACCCAAATATTCAGATGTGTGCAGCACATTTTATGGAGGACCGTTTCTGATCCTGGGAGAGTAGACTGCAATGCCGGCTGTTCTGTTCTCACGGACTGCAAGTACGTTTTTTATATTTTTATATTTTATATATATAAAGCGAGTTTTTTGAGCAGTGTAGAATAGCACTTGTTGTTTGTACGTTCTCTTCGGGCTCCGATCACAAATCAACATGGTTTGTTTACGCACGAGATGGCAACCAATTTTGTCTCGTCGCTCCGGCCGGCACAAGGCATCAACAGTATGTGAGGGGCATAAACATTTCCGTCTCACGCTTGAGGTATTTAGCCAATCACAACGCACTGGATAACTGACCAATCACAGCACACCTCGCTTATTCAGAATGATGAGCTTTGTAAAAATAAACGCGTTTCAGAAAGGCGGGGCATAGAAGAGAAACAATAG